>OY294069.1:120703879-121080335 GCA_958510875.1 Endomychus coccineus
GCCAGGGCAATGATATGTGATAGGGCGATGAGATGAGGCCGACGGCTACTCGTCAAACGGAAGCTGTTAATTGACACAAACAAGAGTAGGCAGGGGGAGAGGGGCCCAGATGGTTCAAAAGACCGTCTCCTCCTCAATTAAGGCGTTGGTCTCTGCCGGGCAGTTGGCGTGCTGTTGACGTAGGAGAGGGCCCTGTGTGATATGTCTAAAGTCTAACGACGGGTGGGCAGAGGGAGTAAACTCCCACAGTTATAATCGTGTCACCACTACGTCATTCTGTTCTAGTGACATTTTCGAAGGTTTCCTGCTCAATTTTCGTGACTTCTGATATCGTGATAAATAGTCCAGGCTATGAACCGGAAAATTAAAAAAAAAACGTTCAAGTTCGAATCAAACACATTTCTTGCATAAGATGATCGAGTTACGGTGTGACATCCAATAACCTATAAATTTGTGCTGCAAAAGTCTACATTAATAAGTTGGGAAAAAGTGAGTTTTAAAATTTCGTTATAATCCTAATATACTTATAAAACCGGGCGGTTTCACACCTGAGTATTAGTTGTAAATTACTGTAACCATTTAACAAGTTTCCTTCGCCAAGACAGCTGATACTGATAACAATATTTACATCGCAACCGGTGAAACGTAATTTGCACTGCAACTGCTTATAAAATTAACTCCATATTCTTATGATGCAAAATAATAGTCAAACTGATGTTCTGAAAGCAATTGCAGAATTGAAAAAGCAACTGGAGAATACGGAAAAAAATTTAATTTCGAAATTAAATGAACATATACGGAAAGTTGAACTGCTTGAAAAACAAAACGAGTATTTAACGAGCAAAATTAATGTCTTTGAGAAATTAGAAAAGAAAAATAATATAATAATCTTTGGTATTGAAACGCATGAGCATAATTCTAGTTCCTTAGCGAGTTTAACTATTGGGAAACTTAATGAGTTAATGGAAATTAATCTAGAAATCAGAGATTTAAATAATGTGTACTATGTTGGAAGAGGAAACACTAAGCCAATAATAGTGGAATTTGTTTCATTCTTAACGAAACTTGATGTGCTGAAGAAAAGTTTTATGCTAAAAGGTAAAGGAATATTTATCAATAAAGATTTAACTAAAGAAGAACAAAGAGAAAATAGTATCCTCAGAAAACATCTCAGATATGCAAAGTCCAAGCAGTTGAATGCTTATATTAAAAATAACAAATTCTTTGTCAACAATGAGGTGTATTTAGCAAAAGACCTAGATGACATTGATGAAAAATTGAATGAAAGTTCTAACTGGATAGAACCAGATTATGTTAAAAAGTTCAGTAGTGCTCCTGCGACTCCGACACCTAGAAAGCTATCATCAGGTGAAGTATTTCTACCTAAAGAATCTATAGACGCTGAGTTAAGTCCTAGTAAAGCATTGGGCAAAAATGACTTAATAAAAAAAAGTTTAAGAAGTAACTCAAGTTCATCCAGAGTGGAAACTCGAACCGAAAGAAGACCCACACCAGTGACTTCAAAAAAGTAAACTAAAGGTGGTTAAAATAGAAAACATTAACTTCCAATTAATTATTTATCCGATTTTATTGATCAAAATCATTGTGTTCCTTATACATCCATATCTCTGTGATAATAATACAATTTGATCTTATTGATAATTTATAATTCTTAATTTATATTTATATATTTACTCAAAAGAAATGGACCAATATATACGTGACTTCAAAGTAGAAAATATTGAAACATTTAGCATAGATACAGTCGAAGAATGTACGGAAGTAATAAATGTTAACAAAACAAACCACAACTTCAAAATCTTTCAAATGAACATTCGTAGTATCAATAAAAATCTAGATGAATGTCTCATAATGCTACAAAAATTAAGTATTGATGTAGATTGTCTTATCTTCTCTGAAACCAGAGAGATAGTAGACGAAAGTATTTTTGCTATAGAAGGCTATAATATGATATACAATCAAAGTATTTATAACCAAAATGATGGAGTAGTGGCCTACATCAAAAAATGTCACAGTTGTACATATAAAACAATAGCTATAGTGAATAATATAAAAGCGCTAGTAATTAAAATTAATCTAGACAAAAATAATACAACACTAATAACAGCAATGTATAGGTCACCAAACTCAAATACTCAAGAATTTATTTCAAACTTAAATACATTTTTTGAAGAAATAGAAGATCGGGACTGTAACATTTGCATTTTTCTAGGAGATATGAATATAGATATTCTTAAATGCGATGAAGATATAGTTGTCGAATACTTGAATACCTTAAACGAATTCGGATATTTATCTACAATAAACGAGCCAACTAGAGTACAAGGTAATAGTAAAACATGTTTAGATCACATATTTATTAAATCGCAAATATTGAATATAACAGCACAAATTATGCCTATAGTGTTGAAGTCTCATATAACTGACCACTATTCCACAATATTGCAGATCATGTTAGGCACAAAAAATAAAGCACAGCTAAATAATAAAAGAACATTCAAATTTATCAACAAAAATAAAATACATAACATATTCAATAATATTTCATGGGTTCCTGTATTTTCTGTACAACATCCAGAAGAGGCTACTGATTCATTCATTAAAATAATAACAGAGGCACTGAAAACTTGTACAGACGAACGTACAGCACGAAGGAAAGACACTAAGATAGCACCATGGGTAACTAATGGTCTTCTGATTTCAATTAACAAAAAGAATTCGATGTTCCAACTCTTGGAAAAACAACCCTGCAATGAAGTCCTAAGAGACAATTATAAGGATTATAAAAATAAATTAACAAGAATAATTAATAAAACTAAATTTTCATTTTACACTAAACAAATCGATGAACATAAAAAAAATTCAAAAAAACTATGGGATGTTGTTGAACAAATATCGAAAACTAGAAAGCAAAAACATCTAATAGATAAAATTAAATGCACAGAAACGGGCGAGATTCTTATTAAAAAAAAGGATATAGCTAATGAATTCAATAGAAGTTTTTCTGAAGTTGGAAAAAAATTAGCTAGTAAAATAACATTGAATCGTCTCGATCTACCGAAAAAACCATCTCGGTCAAATTCCTTTGTATTTCTAGAGGTTGATACAACTGAAGTTCAAAGTGCCATATTTGAACTTAAAAACAATAAGGCAGTAGGATACGATGAAATTAATGCTGAATCCCTGAAGAGTATTTCTGATTATATCATAAGACCATTAACATACATAATAAATAAGTGTGTATGTCAGGGAATTTATCCATCTGCTTTTAAAAAATCAGTCATAACGCCGTTGTATAAAAAAAAGGGCGACCTAACCGATATTACAAACTATCGTCCTATCAGCCTTATGACCCATCTCTCAAAAGTGTTTGAAAAAATAATTAAAAAAAGATTAGTTTCTTATTTAAACAAATATGGAATCATTTCAAATAAACGATTTGGATTTAGAGAAAATATCTCAACTGAAGATGCTATTTTAAGTCTCACAAAGAATATCACGGAATCCCTTAATGAAAGTAAGCCATGTATGTGTATATTTATAGATATGTCCAAAGCATTTGACACTGTGAGTCACCGTTTTCTTATTGATACCTTGGAAAACATTGGTATTCGAAATAATAGCCTAAAGCTTTTTAAGAATTATTTATGTGGTAGATATCAAACCGTAAAAATAGATGATGTATGCAGCACTGAAATGATGATTGACTATGGAGTACCTCAAGGGTCTGTACTTGGTCCAATCTTATTTAACATCTACATCAATGGACTTTTCTCATTGACTAGCCAGGGCGTAATAATAGGATTTGCTGATGACACTGCGATTTTTTACACAGCAGATACTTGGTCTAACCTAAAAATTAAGGCTGAAACAGATTTTGCCACAATCAAAAATTGGTTAGAGTCAAAACTACTGACAATAAATTTCGAAAAAACCAACTACCTACCTTTCAGCTGTAATGCGTCTGGATTGCCATCATTCCATGGGTTAACTATCATATCAAATTCAATGTTCTTCAATATTTTGCCTGAAAGTAAAATAAAATATTTAGGAATAATAATAGATTGTCATTTGAAATGGGACAGTCATATTTTATACATCATTAGGAAAATGAGAACAATTTTATTTAGATTTAGAAAACTTGAGCAATACTTAACCATCAGTTACTTAAAAACCTTGTATTATTCACTGGTAGAAAGTCATATTCGGTACGGGATAGTGGTTTGGGGAGGAGCACTTAAAACACATATTAAGTCTCTTGAAGTTCTGCAAAAGCGTTTTCTTAAAGTTATATTCTCGAAGAGTTCGAGGTATTCAACTAATGATCTGTTTGCAGAGACAAAAGTCATGGATATTCGACAACTATATTTTCTCTGTGCCAGTATAAAGTATCATGCAAACAAACAACAAAAACTCTCATATCATTATGAAACAAGACATAAAAATGCGTGTGTTGTACCCTTAATGTCGAGGGTGGTATCGCAGCGTTCGTATACATACTTTGCCCCAAAACTCTATAACTCTATTCCCGAAGAAATAAGACTTACTACAAATATCAATACTTATAAGAGACGTAAGACATAAGAGACACATACACACACACACACACACACACACACACACACACACACACACACACACACACACACACACACACACACACACACACACACACACACACACACACACACACACACACACACACACACACACACACACACACACACACACACACACACACACACACACACACACACACACACACACACACACACACACACACACACACACACACACACACACACACACACACACACACACACACACACACACACACACACACACACACACACACACACACACACACACACACACACACACACACACACACACACACACACACACACACACACACACACACACACACACACACACACACACACACACACACACACACACACACACACACACACACACACACACACACACACACACACACACACACACACACACACACACACACACACACACACACACACACACACACACACACACACACACACACACACACACACACACACACACACACACACACACACACACACACACACACACACACACACACACACACACACACACACACACACACACACACACACACACACACACACACACACACACACACACACACACACACACACACACACACACACACACACACACACACACACACACACACACACACACACACACACACACACACACACACACACACACACACACACACACACACACACACACACACACACACACACACACACACACACACACACACACACACACACACACACACACACACACACACACACACACACACACACACACACACACACACACACACACACACACACACACACACACACACACACACACACACACACACACACACACACACACACACACACACACACACACACACACACACACACACACACACACACACACACACACACACACACACACACACACACACACACACACACACACACACACACACACACACACACACACACACACACACACACACACACACACACACACACACACACACACACACACACACACACACACACACACACACACACACACACACACACACACACACACACACACACACACACACACACACACACACACACACACACACACACACACACACACACACACACACACACACACACACACACACACACACACACACACACACACACACACACACACACACACACACACACACACACACACACACACACACACACACACACACACACACACACACACACACACACACACACACACACACACACACACACACACACACACACACACACACACACACACACACACACACACACACACACACACACACACACACACACACACACACACACACACACACACACACACACACACACACACACACACACACACACACACACACACACACACACACACACACACACACACACACACACACACACACACACACACACACACACACACACACACACACACACACACACACACACACACACACACACACACACACACACACACACACACACACACACACACACACACACACACACACACACACACACACACACACACACACACACACACACACACACACACACACACACACACACACACACACACACACACACACACACACACACACACACACACACACACACACACACACACACACACACACACACACACACACACACACACACACACACACACACACACACACACACACACACACACACACACACACACACACACACACACACACACACACACACACACACACACACACACACACACACACACACACACACACACACACACACACACACACACACACACACACACACACACACACACACACACACACACACACACACACACACACACACACACACACACACACACACACACACACACACACACACACACACACACACACACACACACACACACACACACACACACACACACACACACACACACACACACACACACACACACACACACACACACACACACACACACACACACACACACACACACACACACACACACACACACACACACACACACACACACACACACACACACACACACACACACACACACACACACACACACACACACACACACACACACACACACACACACACACACACACACACACACACACACACACACACACACACACACACACACACACACACACACACACACACACACACACACACACACACACACACACACACACACACACACACACACACACACACACACACACACACACACACACACACACACACACACACACACACACACACACACACACACACACACACACACACACACACACACACACACACACACACACACACACACACACACACACACACACACACACACACACACACACACACACACACACACACACACACACACACACACACACACACACACACACACACACACACACACACACACACACACACACACACACACACACACACACACACACACACACACACACACACACACACACACACACACAGACACACACAGACAGACACAGACACAGACACAGACACAGACACATAATCACACACCTTTCTATGTCTCGAAACAAGTGTTAACTCACTTATCGAGTATTTTATTTATCTTCAATAGAATAATATATTATTGTACAGTAATTATAAACATGTCATTGTACAATACGGTAAATACTTTATTTATTAGTTTTTATTGCTCTGTTTATTTATTAGTTTGTATCTCTCTGTATATTTGGAGACAAATAAATTTATTATTATTATTATTATTATTATACACACACACACACACACACACACACACACACACACACACACACACACACACACACAGACAGACACACACAGACACACACAGACACACACAGACACACACAGACACAGACAGACACAGACACATAATCACACACCTTTCTATGTCTCGAAACAAGTGTAAACTCACTTATCGAGTATTTTATTTATCTTCAATAGAATAATATATTATTGTACAGTAATTATAAACATGTCATTGTACAATACGGTAAATACTTTATTTATTAGTTTTTATTGCTCTGTTTATTTATTAGTTTGTATCTCTCTGTATATTTGGAGACAAATAAATTTATTATTATTATTATTATTATTATTATTATAAGCTTCAGGAGGTTCTCAGGATCATGCATACACCTTAAAACCTCTTGGGAACCCCAACCCCACCCATTGGGGCGAAAATGGCCCGAAACTCTAAGTCTTGAATTGTATTTTCTACAAAAAAAGGTATTTTGGCATTTCGAGTGCACCTAGGAGGTTTTTTGGGTAGCTGAACATGAATCCGTAGCCAGATTTACTTGCAATCCATCGTAGGGGTGGTCAAATCGACAAAATTGGCCAATTTCGCACCCCTAATATGTTATTTTGCAATTTACGTGTTTTAGACATTTCGAATGGACCAAGGAGGTTTTTTGGGTCGCTGATCACGAATCCGTAGCCATATTTACTTGCAATTCATCGTAGGGATGGTAAAATCGACTAAATTGGCCAATCTTGCACCTCTATATGTTATTTTGCAATTTACGTGTTTTTGGCATTTCGAATGCACCAAGGGGTTTTTGGGTCGCTGAATACGATTCCGAATACGATTCCAGATTTACTCCGAAGTAATTTTAAAATGCAAAAATAACAAAAATTTACAAAAGTGTCAAATTAGCCATTTTTGTAAATTTCCCACCCCTACGATGATATTCGAGTAAATCTGGCTTTGGAATCGTATTCAGCGACCCAATAAACCTCCTTGGTGCATTCGAAATGCCTAAAACACGTAAATTACAAAATAACATATAGGTGTGCAAAATTGGCCAATTTCGTCGATTTCACCACCCCTACGATGGAGTAAATCTGGCTACGGATTCGTGTTCAGCGTTGCGTTCAAAGATTATCATCTGTTCAAATTGACTTCATTTCGATATATATCTTTTCCTAACAATTCAATTGCATTCTAGATCTGACTTATAGTTTTATTGACATTTCTAAATATTTGATTTCTACTTGATATTACTTTAATTGGCTTTACTTTAAATTCACCCTGGTTATTTTATTTAAATTCTCAGTCTTCTATCGTTCTTAGATTCTTTTCTCTACTTGACTTTATACTGTTTATCTAAATTATCCCCTATTCACGAATCAGTTTCTTTTATACCTTCTATCCTTTTAATTATTACTTATCTATTAAACTATTAACAAATTATTAAACCTAATTACTCCTACCATTGATTTCAATACTCCTACTCCAAATTATTAAACTAAATATTCTTTCTACAAACATTTTCTTCTATATACTGCATCGATTGAATTGTTCATTACAATTGAAATCAACATATATCAAATTTGTTAAAATGTTATATGCTAACTGAGATTAAAATGAAAAATTGTTAAACTTTTTTAAATTTAAAATAAAGTAAGTATGTATAACAAAAGGAATTCATGTAAATAAGTAAAGAATTTATCGATTAACATTTCTTCTCATTCTTTGGCACATTAAACAATAATTTGTATTGTTGTAGATATACATGTGTTACATTATTGCTAAGTCTTTTACGTTCTTGTGTTGTGATTCTGAACCTGAAGCCATTACGCGCTAAACTAGATTAAAATTAACAACACAAGATTAAATGGAAACACCTGCGTCTCAAACGTTTACCGAATTCTGACGTCCCAAATCTCTTGACTAATTGGAGACCATCTTGTAGTGTTCAATATTTCGATAATTAATTACTAGTTGACGGTTCAGTCAAGACTGGCTTTACATATTATAGAAATATACGTGTTCTACTAAAAATCAAATAAATGTTGCATCTAAAGAAAACATTATGCAACTTCCCCATTGAATAATGTATTGAAATGAATTTTACCATTATTTACCGGTTGCTACTCGAACTTCTCATGGTTGCATGTTGCATTGTATTAGGTTTCATAAGAAGGATGCACAAAATATATTGATAGTCTCATGCTAGGTATGTAAATAATATGTAAATCATAGACCAACCACTCTATGGAAATTATCTTTTAGATTCGAAATAGATTCTTCACTATAATTAAATTCAAATAAAAAATTTTCGAATCTCGTAAAACAGGTTTTCTTCGAATTAATATATGATTCATAATTGAAATATATGATTTGAACATGATTCTCAATACAACATTCTAACTTTGAGTAAACATTATTATATAACATCTCTTGATTTTTATTGAAAACGAACGTGAAATATCTTGGATACAACACAAACTTCATATCATTCGACGTTCCCCAACATTTTGTAAATGTGACTGTGAATAAGTTATTTTATTTACTGGTTTCAATGAAGAGTGGTATATTAACATATGCGAATTAGACCACTTTCATGACTAATAGGTTTTCCAGTTTTTTATAACATATCAATGCTCATTGAAAATAAAACTGCCTCAGTTATTTGTGGAAGACTATTAAAATGAACAAAAATATAATAAGATTCTTGACCCAGTATGAATTTTTTATAAAATGAACAAATGGATATTAGTTCAAGAAACTTACTTATACTTACCCAGAACATTACTCATTCAGTTCTAAAAAATCTGAACCTTTTCAAGTGATGACATGTTGAAGCAACTGCAACTGGTTTTTGTACAAAATGAATTCAATCTTTATTAAAAAGATCATTTCCTAGATTAATGTGGCAAAGAAAATTGTTCTTCAGTTTTAATAAACGTAAATTTATTCAATTTATCATGGTGGAAAAGCAGCAAGAGTTGTTTTCACATTATTACAAATTTTATTAATATTGTATCGTATTGTGTATGCACCTTGCGACTTCAATAGTTCTATTGTATCTTTCTGGTTTTGCAGAATAGTGTATTCTGCAAGAATTTTTGATAGAAGTTTCATCCTTTTCTTCGCAGGACTTGCATTATTCTTCCTCTACTAATATGAACTTTGTAGGTCCTCTCAACCGACAATATCCTGTTAGAGTTCCTGTTTGTAATTTCAGTTTATTTATTCTTAGGTTGGTGAATCTGTTCTGGTTTTAGTTTCTCAGAAGTATCTTTATCTGCCTCAATCCTAGAACTTCTTTCCAGTAATGGAATCTTTTTTGTGTACTTCTTCCTTGAGTTCTTCCAGTATTATGTTGGCTTATTCCAGGATTCAGGCCCTGGAAATGGTGCTCCTGCCACTTTTGTGCGAGTGCGTCTGCCTTTTCGTTCCCCACCATTCTGGTGTGTCCCAGAATCCATAGGAGGGTTACATTATTGTTGCTTAGTTCGCTTAGTTTCTCTAAGCATTCCGAAACCATCTTGGAAACATTTTCCTGTAGTGAGAATGTCCGCTTAGAAAATGCTCGGGGATTTGCCTAAGCTATCAAAATAATCGGTTCCAGGTCCATTACTCCTATTCCAGTTCCTTCTGTTGTTTTGAAGCTATCACTGTAACATTTAATGGCCTTTCTGCTTAGACTTGGGATGGTGTCTTTGTCTCATTCACATTTGCGACCTACCTTTGTACTAAATTCTTTCACGAAGCTAAACATTTTTTTTCATCTTATCTTGGGGCATGTCCGGGGTTTGCTGAGTCAGAGGGAGGGGTCGATACTTACTTTGGTCATTCCCTCTCCAGACATTCTATTATTATGTTGTCCTTATCGCCATATACTCCATTGCTATATGGAGGGGTGTGATGTTTAGGATTACTTCTATACAACCGTTGGACACGTTCTCATTGCACCTGTTATGTATACATGGGATTTTCTGTACTATTTCACTGTACGATGTGTGATGATCGGTCTCACTGTTACCGTGAATATCCACTGCAGGGGGTACTTGGATTATACCCCCAGGTTTTTTCACAACTTTTCTGCACACCATTAGAGCTTTTGTGGCTTTGTTGGTTCTGTTTTTTTTTCATGCTTGTTCCAGAGGAGTTTTTATCTAGTCTCAGATATTTTACTCTGACTTCCATTCCATAACGCTCCCTTCTAATTCCATGGTTGAGATTAAGGTTTATTTTCCTTCTTTTTGTTCGTTTAGGTGGGTTTGCCACCAAGTTCAATAGTTTGTCCCCATTCTAAGAAGTTTACAAAACTTAGAAAAATGGTTTCTCAAGATTATGTTCCAACGAAAGCGCACCTACTCCAGTGATCAGCATTTTAAAGATGTCCAAATCTTGGATATCAGATTACTTTTTAGTGTGGCAATTATTTGCCTGCAATTCTAAAATAAAAAGTATTCACATAATTACAACATAATCATGATACAAGGCATACAAATTTTACTTGTAAAAATAAAAATGTTAAAAAACCTTAAGGCAAAAACAATATACTTACTTTATCGCTAAATTACACAGTATTATTCCAGCTAGAATGAAAATCACATATATTTTCTTCACAAGCTATAAAAAAGAATCAAAAAATGGTTATTGCAAATACCAAGAATATTAATATTTAATTTAAATTTCATAGTATCTATTTTTTTGTTCTTTTTTCTCTATTCTGGTTGTTCTGTATATTATAGTTGCGTTCTTAAGGAATTACCTATGTTTGTCCAGGAAATAATAGTTTAAACTAATGTATCAATTTGCAAAAATTTTACTGAATAACTAAACGTATGTTATTAAAACTTATTTTAGCTAGTACTATTAACATTGAATACTGTGCTAAGTATTTTTATCAATTATATATAATACGGTTTGGAGAACAATACATACTTCTACTGGGATATCATAAATTATCTTGGTCAAGGGTGGTTGTGGAATCTAAAACGTGTGTCTTACTTTACGTTTGAAATAATTATGTCACTGTCACACTGACATCATCAATAACCTACAAATTTCATACCTATTTATTTCAGTTGTAAAACAATAATGAACTACAAATTATGAAATAACGGTTTTAGTAACAAGAAAAACTAAATTACCGTAATTGTTGGAAATGTCCCCCGTTTTGTTCGATGCACATTAACTAGCGCACCCGTTCGAAAATAGGCTTCAATCATGAAAATTTTGTGCTGTGTGGTAAGAGGCATGATTCAAAAACTGGATTAAAAAATTTCAGCACAATGACTTAACAGATACTGACAGAACAAAACATATTCAAAAATTTAAAGTAAGACACACACGTTTCACATTCCACAACCACCCTTACCAAGATAATTTTTAATTTGTAGTTCGTTATTGTTTTACAACTGAAATAAATAGGTATGAAATTTGTAAGTTATTGATGATGTCAGTGTGACAGTGACATAATTATTTCAAACGTAAAGTAAGACAGACGTTTTAGATTCCACAACCACCCTTGACCAAGATAATTTTTGATATCCCGGTATATGCCTTTTTGTCAAGTAGAAGTGTTGGGAAAACATGATAGTTATTCCATCAACGTTTGTAGTTGATTTTGAACGAGCAGTGTTTATGCAAAAGCAGAAGTTGGAGGATGTGTATTTCATCGTGAACAGGTATATTCTTGATGCCGTTTAGGTAATGAGGTATTCTAGGTTAGTAGGATTTCTAGGTACATGTTTCATGCCATTTAGATGACGATCTATTACTTTTAAGCATCAATTCTAGGTTAGTAGGATTTATAGGTATATTTTTAATGCCATTCAGGTTATCTGAATACTATCTATTACTTTCAAGCGGCAATTCTAGGTTGGTTGGCTGTAGGTATATTCCTGATGCCATTTAGGTAACGATTTTTAGATATATTGTTAATGCCTTTCAGGTGACGAGGTATAACCTTCAAGTGGTTATTTCAGGTTGTAGGATTCTTAGGTATATTTTGAAGCCATTTAGGTGACGATATATTACTTTCCCAAGCGGCAATTCTAGGTAGGTAGGCTATTTATAGGTATATTCTTGATGCCATTTAGATGATGTTTTTATTACCTTTCATCCGCTATTCTAAGCTAGTAGGATTTACGTATATTTTGATGCCATTTAGGTGATGATCTATCACTTTCATTCGTGAATTCAAGGTTACTAGACTATTTGTAAGTATATTTTTGATTCCTTTTAGGTGACAATGTATTACTTTCAAGCGGCAATTCCAGGTTAGTAGGTTATTTATAGCTACTTATTTGTTGTCGAGAAGCCGCTTTAGAATCAAAAAATTCCTATAGATTTAACATGAGAAATAAGAACTTCTATAACTTTGTTTCCTCGGGTTGGAACAAGTTTCAATCGATTCCCCATGTTGAGTACTATCTAATAGGTAATATATCGGTTTGGACAATTGTGAGGGTAGCACGAATCAAAGTTATACCGATATTTTTTGCCATTTTTTCCAATATCATGTTTTCTCCGATACATTCAGTGTATATCATCTTCATGTTGTAATGCTATCTCTTAATTTGAACATGATTTAAATCGATCATTCTATGAGGTCCTGGAATATTAATGGATTATCAATAATCGAGGTTACAAAAAGGCAGTAAATATGTTCTTGCATTGCGTCATTCGTTGTTCTGATCTGTTCTATTGTGGGCCAGAATAAACAAGCTCCCATTTCCAAGTCGATTTGTTGTTCTACCGTAAGCCTCAGTTTTCACCTTTTTTAAATGTCATTTTACCTTAGTCCCGATGTAGGATGCTCGCTCTTTGACTATTATTTATAATCAATATGTAACTATAACTACCCGAAATGAAATTGATTCTTTTATTTTCCTAAAGAACTTCTGAGTAACGATGGAAATGAAGTCTCGTATAAAACTGACAAGACAAGATCGTAATATTGACATGCACGTGTTTGACGCACGTTCCGATAACATATTATTCTTTTACGCAACCCGTGACCATCCATGTTATCGAATTTATATAGAATTAAAACATTTATAGTTATATTGATATATGTTGATTAGGTAGACGATTACGTTTACTTATATGGGAAATTTATAACTCATAAATATTTCCTCTCTTAGTTAATATATCAAGTAAGGTTATCACGAAGGTGAAGGTTTTACTAATTTTATTTCTAAACTAATTACATTGTTACGTTGTGAGCATCTCATGATTCAAATTTTGTTATACCATGTATTATGCCATTGGCAAATAAAACGATTTTGAAGTTAGAAACATAATACATAATTTGTTGATATTAACCAAATAGAAATCATATCCATTGACAGATCCTTGAGGTTCACCCAGTCCCCTGATAGTAATTGACATCACATTATATTGACTGACTAATTGTTGTCTTCCAATCAAATATGACTTCATCAAGCTCGGAAATAGATAACAAAACACTTTAGCTCATCAATAATAATATAATTCAAAATGGAATGATTTGGCAGAAAGACAATTATATTTGTAAAATATATTATTGATTTCAAGTATGAGAACAGTGGATAAAGGATTTGATCTTTATAACAAGGTGGCATTCGTTCGGAATACAGACAATAAAGAAACCTGCCAAATTCAGACTTAATTTTTCTATCGAACGCTGGACTTGTGGAACTCTTTGCTCAGTGAGGTATTTCCTGATGCATATTACCTCTAAACTTCTGAGAAAAATTGCATTATCTATCTCTTCTACCGTTGGCTCACAAGATAAGGTAAAAAAAAACACAATTTCGCACCGCAAAAAAAAAAATTCACCACACAGTGGCATCATCAGAATAAATTTACAATTAACAAACTATAAAATAGTTCACAACTGTGGATACACTATAACAATATAATAAGAAACAATCACCCTTATGTACTAAACATACTGTTAAAGTACTGAGGGTCATCCAGTTACCAGTAGCCATCAGAGTAATCTAAATTAGAAGTCAAAATGTACCTGTTCAGATACTATTTGGGATTAGTAAAGTAAATAAGGGATTACCTTCGACTGAATCCATTAAGTTACATTTTTTACATTATAAATTTCCAAACTATATTTAAAAAATGTTTTTCATATTGAGTTACAATATTCCTTCTAATTTCACCCACATAGCATTTTGACCATAACGCACAATCAATTTTGTAAATTCCAGATTTCACGAAGTCGGAAACTATATCAATGGGTATTTTTAGCTTGTTCTTACATCTGTAAACAGGTTTTATAATTGCGAAAATATCATTGCACATATATGTGTAAAACTTTTGAAGGAGGTTTCCAGGTTGCTTAGAAAAAAGTTGGCCATAAAAGAAGAGAATAGTCATTGCACATCCGCTTGATTGTTTATAGTAATTTTTGTTGTGAGTGAAATAATTTTGCTCCAAACATAAAAACGTAAATATCACGTATTCTGTGCAGTTTGTATCGGGGATATTTCTTCAGAATGTTTATCGACTCAGGGATTGGGATATTGCTGAATAGTGAAACAACATCAAATGAAAATGAAAGTATCATCAGGTTAAAAATTGAAATCTTTCAATTTCGCAATTAGTTTCAAAAAATAAGCTAAGAGGTAATTTGTTAGAATCAATTGCAAAATTCAGAGCTTTATGTGACTAACTCATTTCTGTTTTATTTTATTTAATATCGGTTTTATTGTGAATAATGGATAATTAACAATTGTTAATATGTTGTTCTCAAAGTTCAAATTTGGGGTTTGTTTGAATTTTACTATTCAAGATGAAGTTGCCAAAATACGTTACAGCACCGCTGTAGTATAGGAATCTTCGATCCCTATACGAGATTACCTAAAATCCCTAAATTACAGAATACAACGTTATTTCTATTATTAAATGTTTATAATTCATAGCCGATACACAAACAATATGTTTACTGTTACATATTGTTTAGTTTAAGCTACCTTGACATAAACACCGTGGAAAACTCGAAGCCAAGGTAGTTATTGATAGACCGATATATATATATATATATATATACTAAGATTAGATTAACTAGGACATATTCATACATTCATTGATACATTCATTGATACTTTGATATATTTAGATTATTCATGTATTCGGATTAAAAGTAGTTATAGCGATAGCTATAAGTTATTAGGGTTATTGCAATGTAGTGAATAGTGAACCAATACATCACATCTCGTAACGTAGTGATTTACTCCCAATACCCTATCAGGACCACCGGATCAGCTTAGGGCAAACCGTCCCCAGACTTTAAGAGCTGATCCCCACACCGCTTAATCTAGTAACAATCTAAGAATATAAAAAGAGATTTGAATTGAATTTACTGTTCAAATCGATTACTAGTTGTCAGAGTTAACATATAAAAGAACGAATTTGCGACCAAACAGGATTCAGATAAGCTAAAATCCAAGATGGCGGTGCGAGCTTTCCACCATCACCGGGGACATTTATTAGCTCCAATAAGAGCCTCTCATGTACGGGTGGTTCGAATTCAAACCTCATCATTAGGAGCCCGGAAATGATAAGAGGTACAGGGTCGGTTAAATTATGGCAAATATGCACAATTTGATGCTTAACAAAATGTATTGGGATATGAAAAATATCAAATATTTTTCGGAAAAAACAGAAATTTCATAAAATCATTATTCTTTTCTGACGTTATTGAAACAAATATTTGAAATTAAATGAGACTTTTTATGGTCTACAGATGCGCTATTAACTTATAAATGCGATGTTTTGTCTTTCATACACCATTATCAACTTTTTTTTAATACGGACCTGGATTTTTAATTTCATTTTTGTTACTTTTGGGCTCTCTAAAAGTTATGGTCCATCATAACTTTTGATTTTCAAACACTTCAATGTCTAAAGCTGACATTTCCTTCTGTTTTTTTTAATATTATACAACGTTAACTGAATCTAAAATGCTGATGACAATCTATATTAACAGCAAATATAAAATATTTATAACTAAAACACTTTTGGAAATATTTTAATAAAACCCGTTCCAAATTATTAGGAATGTTAATAACAATCAATAAATTAACAACTAAAGATACAAACTAGAAACTTGAAGCAAATGTTCGAATAATCCCCCTTGCACCTCTATGCATTATCTCATAAGTCTTCGCAGATTATCTGTAAACGCCCGCTGGATTACCTACTCTTCCTCTTGCTCGTAGAGGATTCGAACGAACTTTTTCCCGACCCAACGAACCTAAATTAATTTAAATATTGAAATGTGACGAGAAAAATCGACAAGAATTACATTGTACTATTTTTATCATCAACAGACCAGTCTTTTCTGCAATTACAAAAAGATGCACAAAACTATGGCCATGGTTAGATTGCCCTGTGGGCACCAATTACACATATCCAAAGAGAATTTTTTTGCCTACCTAAAGTGGAATCCTTTTATAGAGTGTTCCAGTTGATAGTTCATCGAAAAATAAGCCTTGACCAAATTTTGAACAAGAATTCCTGAAATAGATTCCTATTATTTGATACTTGACAAAACCTCCAGTAACGTAATTACGGGTTATATTCCATTTCTCTCTTATTTCCTACGCCACTGGATATTTATCAAAAATTGTCCATTTTGTTGATTTCTCAATTTGAAAATAAAAAAGGATTTGTGCAAAATTTTGATTAGAGCAGCCGTTCCTGAAATAAATGGGGTTTAAGGCTTGATAAAATATAAAATACCCACCTATAAAAGTGAAATGGCTATTGTTTTGAACATTTATTTCAATTGTGATTCTTATATTTGTTTATATGTTGAGTAAGAAGTTTTAATTGAAAGATTGTGTATCTGTTTACTTCTCACATTTGAAATGAAGAAACCCATCTCCAGGATATTCCTGGCCCGAAAATTAGGTAGTCCACTTTACAATAAGACTCTATCTTTTGTAAACTGTAATTCTAATCAAAATATTGCAACAACACCTTCTATTTGTTTTAATTGGAGAAGGAATCAACAGAATTAGAATTTTTTGGAAAATATGCACTGGTGTATAAAATAGGATGATCAAAGGGGAACAACTCCAATATAGCTACGCCACTGGACAATTTTGGAAATTATTTCTAAATTCAAATAAAAGGAATCCATTTAAGGAGTACTTGAACCAAATGTGGTCAAAATTGATGTAGCGGACTGAGATTTACGATAAAAACAATTTTTTAATCGAATTTTGAAGGGCTGTATCTCCCGTAGGAAGCGTATATGTACTATCGCCTTCTGAAGTATGCCAGATTAAAACTGGGGATTCCTGTATATCTCTGGCCCCATCGGGAGGCCATACCTGAGATATAACATTTTCATGAATTGTATTATTTGTTTATTTGGTATCATTAGCAAGGTCACCGCTTATAGTTACCTAATACAACCGACTCGTGTTGGTTATGATTGAATACGTTATACGTACTAAGTTGAGCCGGATGTAGGTATGCAATCTGTTAAATAACGTCTAGTACCTATTTCATTATCTGGCCATATTTCTGCTCTATTATAATGAATTTGTCTTTGTGAAGAAAATATTGTGAAGAGAAAGAAATTTGGTCTATTGCAAATGTCATCTAAAGGAGTAGAAAGATCTTAAATTATACTGTATATTATGAAAGTTTTTTTGAATTGATAGGGATAATTAATAAACAGATTGATATAATATATTTTCTCATATTATATTATCTTAGTTTGCTATCATTGGATTAGAAACACTTTTTCTTCTCCTGAGGGTTGAAATTCAAAAAATCCCATCTGTCTAATTTCACGTTTGTTGGCTATATGGCTCGGGAGATTTCTTTATATGAGTGAGTAAGTGAGTCAGTCAGTGAGTCACAAGCTGAGGTTTTTTGGAATCCGACTATCCGACCCTCAAAATAAAATTGATTAAATCATAAAAGGCGTCACGTAAGAGTATCATCTTGATCTCTATGAAGAGTATTCTGTGACAACTGTCAGTTGACTTGTAAACACCACGGTCATAGTAGTAAACAAGGAATACCTGCGTTTTTAGAATCAAATTACGAAATCGTGCATGGTGCCGAAATGCAAAACGGGGTACAAAAGTGTAAAGCAAGAAACTTCTGTTTTTAAAGTGCCGAAAGATGCGGAAATGCGAAAAAAGTGGATGCTTGCGATTCCGGAGAGAAATCGTTTTAACGAGGTCTTTTATGAAGTTATTTTTAAGGTGAGTAACAGTTATATTCCTCTCTCAAATCAGAATAGTAAATATTGCGTTACGAGAAAAATTGGCAGTGTCAACATAGCCGAGGTTTCCGGACCCGTCGAGTGTACAGTACCGGAGGTTTTAGTGTATAATGTATATATTGTAAACATAATGAAAGACAACATACTAAACTAGTATACATGTATTTTGATTGTAATCCTAATTTAATTAAAAAAATGTTTATATGCGATCGATTATTTTCATACATTTCCTTTTTAAATTACTACCAAAAAAAGCCTTAGATAATAAGTACATACTCTGGAAATAATGTGTTTTAACGAGGTCTTTTATGTGTGTGAAAAAGGGGAAGTTATTTTTAAGGTGAGTTATACTTTTTTACAAGAGTAACAGTTCTATTCCTCTCTCAAATCAGTAACACTGCTTGCGATTCCAGGAAGAAATCGTTTTTCACTGGTGTCCACAGGAGAAATCTTGGAAACCCCACTTTCCATTCGCCAGTGTCTTCTTATTGCAAGTTCCTAAAGTTGTCCTGAACACCTGAACATAACCTGTATCGGAAATTCTTACTGCGAGTTCCTCAAGTTATCCCAGATGACACCTAAACAATACATTCTCATTGCGTGTTCCGAAAGTTATTCCTAATGTAATCAGAACAAGAAATTCTCACTTCGAGTTCCTAAAGTTATCCCGAACGTAAACTGAACACGCAATTCAGATTGCGAGTTCCTAAGTTTATCTTGAAAGTAACTTAAACTGGGAACATCAATTTAGAGCACAAATATAATAAACTATACCTATTCAAATTTTGGATTGAAAACTGGAATATATTGAATATCTTATTCAATTATACTCTGAATAACATTTAACTAAAACCAAATTTGAATAGCTATCAATTGTAATCATTTTGATGAGATAATAAATATAGTACCTATACAGGAAGTAACAAATTCGAGGTTCACCGTAGGAATCTCGGAAACCGTAAGAGATACGATAGGTCGGTTAAATTATGGCAAATTTGCGCAATTTGGAGTTCAACTAATTGCCGTCAAGAAATTTGAAACATTTCTTTCACTTCAGGAGAAAATCGGCGATTTCGTTTTTATTTTTTCCTCTACTGATTTGAGTTAGATCAGAATAATTTTCACTTTGTCGGGGCAACTTTTACTCGTCTACAAAATTGATTGTAAAATTTCAAACACGACACTCCGTATTTGGACGGCTATCATCAATTTTTTTAAATACGGCCCTGCATATTTTATTTCATTTTTTGAAAGGTTACAACATTGCAAATACAATGATGTATCACACTCAACAACAGTTTTGTTTAGAACTTTTCCATGAGACTCAATGTGTTAGACAAAGACGGAGTGACGTGACTGGCCTAATTAATGAGCAATTGATAAGTCAAGATAATTTTTTACCGATGAATTGTTCCCCAAAAATTTCAATGAGACTAATTTATACAAAAATCAAATAAATATAAATGTATATTTGCTCAGCAGTCGATATAAAAAGATTTTTAGGTATTGTCACTAGGGCTCGGAATTGTATTCGAATTATCCAAATATTCAAATATTCAAATATTCAAATATCCAAATATCTAAATATTCAAATATTCAGATATCCAAATATCTAAATATTCAAATATCTTAATATTCGAATATCATAATATATGGATGATCAAAAATTTAAGGATCTGTGGTTTTCATATTCGAGACAAGGATGAACATCGAAACGAATTCATCAATAGTTACCAAATACCCAAACCATCTATCGTAGAACATCAACGGAAAATGTTGAAATTATCGAATATCGACATAAACCATCAGTGTTTTACAATCATTGTTGTCGATGCTCATCCACATTAGTTCTGCCTGAGAGAGCATTTTCAAGAGCTGGTAATTTAGTTTCAGCTAAACGAAAAAACGTTGTTTTTTGAGTGAAAATTTATATGCTTTGATTTAGACAAAAATATGTATACTGCAATATTCTTATTTATTTATTATATTTATTTTACAATTTTCCTAATACCTATTGATCGTTGGCATCTATAAAAATATGAATATCCGGATATCTAAATAGTTACACATATTTTCAATTAATCAAATATCAAAATATCTGAGTATTCGCATATCCAGATATCTGAATATTCGAATATTTGAATATTCAGATGTTCAAATTTTTGGATATTTGGATATTTGAATATTCAAATAGGATTATAAACAAATACTTGAATACTTGGATACGAAAAATTCCGACCCCTAATTGCCACGTCTATGTCCGTTGTACGATTGCCAAGTACTAGAAGTTACAGGAATGAGGTAATTGGTGTCGATAAAATAAAGAGCGCTATGAGTGTAAATAAATTCGAAAGAATAAGAAAATATATTTACACTTTAACGACAATAATAACATTGACATTGATAATGGAAATAAAGACAGATTGCATAAGATTCGCCCAATCATAATACATTTACTTAAAAAATTCCAATATGTTCCTTTAGAAGAATGCCTTTCCTTAGATGAACAGATTTGTTCTTGGGTTTCAAATTCTTTGTATTGTGTGGTGTTTCTGGTTTTGCTAGGTGTTACAGGTAATGTTGTTATTAG
The DNA here is from genome assembly GCA_958510875.1 of Endomychus coccineus. Taxonomy (NCBI): domain Eukaryota; kingdom Metazoa; phylum Arthropoda; class Insecta; order Coleoptera; family Endomychidae; genus Endomychus; species Endomychus coccineus. The sequence continues at coordinate 120,726,145 of OY294069.1, forward strand.
GTTAGGAAGATGTGTCCAAAAAATTGTAACTTCATTATTTATGTTGACAATTATTACACCTCCATTCAGCTCATGCTATTTCGTGTTCAAAATGGTATACACACTGCACCTAGGAACCACTCGTAGTAACAGTATTCCAAATACTGAAATAGTTAGCTTATTCACAATACTGAAAATAAATTAAATTTGATTATATGGTTGGGCAATAAAACTGTAACATTGATTTTAACTTTTATTGGTAGTGTTCATATTCCTGTTGAGATCAAAAGATATTCAAAAATAATAAAACAAGAGTTGAAATTTCATGCCCGCAAATAATAAGGGAATGTAATAAACTTATGGTTGGTGTAGATATCCTAGATAGTCTTCTAGGAAGGCACACAATCAATGAAAATGTTATTTACGCATATGTTTCCATTTATTAATTGATCTCACGGTGTCAAATCGGAAAAATAATGATTCCCACCCAGAATATAAAATAATGCCTAGGTGAATTCAAACATCAAATCTCTGAAAGTTTATTGAAGTGTCTGGAAATGAACTGAAAAGAGCTTGCTAGTCATGGAAATAAAGAATAAATCCAAAAGGGCGAACGCTTATGTCCTTCCTGACAATACTTCCAGGACTGATAAAATCTCTTATTTTCCAGTTTGGGAAAATACAAGAACTAGATGTAAATGACCCAATTGTAAGGGATTTACATTTGTTAAATGTGAAAAATGTAAAGTCAATTAATAAAAATAGCAATTGTTTTGAGAATTTTCATTTTTGAAATGTTTTTTTATAGATAAAATTAAACCATATTTTGAAATAACATGTCCTTTAATTCAAATATACAACAACCGTATTTTGCCGAATATGTAAAAAAGAGACTACCTTGGAATTTTTTTAACATTTTTCCGGTCATTCTTTGTCCATTATTCTTTGGAAAATATGTTTTTCCCAAAAATAAATGGAGACATGCAATTAAGGACTAAACATCACATGAAAATTCCGAAATTCTTCTTCCGGGTATTTCAAATTTGATACCAATACTAAAAATATCCAAAACTTTGACAGAAAATAACATGAAATTTTATTTCCGAACTTTCAAAACGTTTCATCATGTACTGTCTATCCGTCGTAATAAGTCTGTCCGCCCCTATAAACGTCCCCAAATTTTATTGGTCCGATGCTAATCGCAATTTAATACTTCGATATTATGTATTGTGCTTGATTGTTAGGTGCAGAAGAATCTTATTATTTTTAAAATAATATGAATTTTTGACGTGACAACGTCTTATAATTCGATGGAGCCGGCTGCACGCACGAGAAAACATGACTCATGCGGCGTTACCTCGCTCTGAGGCGTTCCATTTAAGCATGCGGCGTTACCTCACTCTGAGACGTTCCATTTAAGGCTTGAAGTGCAAGCGAGAGCGTCTCCTACTTGAGTGAGCGATGCGTCCGCGTGAACAGCTGCTATACAATATTTCGTCAAGTATGAAGTGTAGTGAAAAGGGAATGTGGTGTCAATTGTTTATAGCAACGATAATTGCGGCGATAAAGGTAATGATTCTTTCGATATTAAATATATGTTCAGTGATATATTGTCGAATATTCGTGCTTTCATCATTAAAATAAATAGCATCGGTCCGCTAGTGCAGCGATTGTAGGTTATGCTATAATTGACAAAACTATAACAATAAGTTAACAGAACTATTTCACGATGAGTAAAAAATCAATTGCTTTACTATTCGATCGAAATAATTATCGAGCGTAGCTATGATTTCAAAAAATTAAAACATAAATGTTAAATCTTTCACATATCATAACAACGTGTCTGAAATGACAGGTTGGACCAGCCAGCAGTCAAAGGGAACAATTTTCTCCTATATCAAACACATTGAGGCGGGCTTTTTAAAAGCTAGAGTTACAAAAATTTTAATGTTTCCAAATTTTAAATTTTAAATTTAAGATTTATGAACAATAATTTAATCACAGTTTATTGTTATAATAAATTATTCAAAATTATTACTTTTTTACAACAAATTACAATTAAATTTGCAAAAATAATTAAGTAACTAATTGAACAACAACTTTTATTCAGTTTACTTGCTGAAAGAAATAATGTCAATACAAAATTTATTATTATAAAATAATAAAATGTAAAATTAAATTTTAAAAGTCGAGTAGAAATTTAAACGATAAATTTTATTCAATTATTTTGTAAATTTAAAATGATTTTCTGAACGAAGAATTTTATGAAAAAATTTTCTAAATTGTTATGACGTTGTCACTTTCAACTATCGTCAGTAAACCGACTTTACAGACAACCGATTTCTTTAATTTACCCCACATCTTCCAAAAATTAATCAATTACAAAACAATACAATTCAAAGCAATTATTAATTTGAAGAAAAAATGCAACTGTTCATTGACATTGATAGTAACATTTGTATTTACACAATGTTGCATCGAATTTGAACTTATATTGATGTTTTTGTTATTTATGAAGGAGCTTATAGATATGGTTTGATTTTGCTGGTATGTTGGATTCTTTACCGTGAGCTGTTTTCATTTTATTTCTCATGAAATCATCAATGTAGCCATCTGCTATCAGCCATAACATGAGGTAAAATTGGTAAAATTCATCGGTGCCACCTTAAACAAATATTTGTTAATAGATTACAAATATATGGTTAATCTGATTCCTCACCTTTGTTGCAAGATATTTATCGTCAGATAACGTCGTAAGGAATTCCTTTATATTGTCTGGAGAAAATGTACTCGCTTTTTTCGGCCGAAAACCTTCAGGTTTTTCAAAAATTTCTCAATTTGCTATAACTTTCAATATTAATACCATGATTAAAGTTAATTGTACTTTTCAGCATTGAGTAGACTGTTCACAATGTTGATGATTTATATTTTGTGAACAACTTTGTAAAATATAACAACAAGACGGATTCTGAGAAAGACTCGATTTTCATGGCAAATCTTCATTCCACAAATGATTCATACGCAGATAAATACAGGTTCTTGATGTTTTGGGTAATCAGTTCGACGATGCAATTTTGGTTTTTGCCGCTTCTTGTATTTCTGAAGGTGTATAAGACGTTCTTAGAGTAAATAGCGCGAGAGAGAAAGAGAGAGAGAGAGAGGGGGGGGGACGTTTGCTACCCGAATAGGACGAGCTGTGCAGCATGTGGATGTTCTGAAACCCCTAAATACAAATCTTTTGGCATTACATTCTATCAGTATGTATTAATTTTCGTTATTTTAATAAGTATGTCAATGACAATGAAATGTCACTGCCACCCTTAGACGTAGTTTCACATTTCAATTGAATCCGGTAAGATAAGTTAAATATTGAATATAATTAGCCATTACGTGATGCCGGGTAAGACATTGGACAACGGAAACGTAGATCCGCCATTTGCAGCCCCCATCTCGATACACCAAGATTATGGCCCAATAGCTCCTTTCACTATTTATTCTAAGAGAACATCCCATTTTAACTCTCTGCACTTCAAAACTTTAATACTTATGAATTTTGCTGCTGAAACTAGTTGAATAAACAAATTGTTGACGTTTCAAATTAAATTCCCTCGGACTTGACATTTCATAGCAATGTTTTTTATCGTATTTATGTAATACGTACAAAATCGAAGTTCTAGTCCTAAAGATTTGGGTTGTCACATTGAAGTTCACATACCAGTGAATTATGGATATCATAATGCTTGAGGAAACACATGCATTATGAATAGTTTATACAATAGTCGTGGTCAAACAAAATAATTGTTTTTTCATTTAATCATAAATATCGAATTACATAATCCAAACATTGCACCGTCAAATATTGGTAAAATAATTATGTGTAGAAATTATACTGAGAGTAAGTAATGTCGTTTGTAAAAAATATATTATTATTAATGTAAAGGTGAACCGGTGAGATCCCTTTACGCCATGCCGAGGTCCTTTGCACCCCATATCACCTTGTGAAGCGGTTCCCATTCAAGTTTGTTCACCAAGATCCCAAGTGGACGAACATGCAAATATAAAACGGCCAGTAAAAACAATAGAGCTGTTCATTGTCGCATAGCTCTATAGAGGGTGAGCTGGGTCTTGAGGGAATCAGTGTTACGCATATGCACAAAATGTACATTGTCGTTACGTTTTCTTGTTTGCTCCATTTTCCCAAAGTGAAGATTTATTTTGTAGTCCATGTCCCATTAGTATCTGTGTCAGCAGTTTGCCATCGTTTTTAATAATAATAAGGATTCTTGACCCAGTATGAATTATATATAAAAATTCTCGGGAAATAGGTCACCTTAACACTTAAATTTAAAACAAAGTGTTAATGTGACCTATTTGCCTAATTCCCGAGAATTTTTATATATAGTTTTCAATAATCTTCCTCACTTGCTAAGACTAGTCTCCTTTAATGTGCAATCTGACCCAATCAGTACTTTAGACTGTCTGCAACAGTTCACTTGGTGCCATTCTTTCAAGTGTTGTGATCTGACCCACCTTCGAGTTGCCCACCGCTGGTTCAGAATCTATTAGGGGTTCTTTGTTCCCTAGTTTTCCAAGCTCATCGGCGATTTCGTTTCCTTTATTCCAGATTGGTTGGGGATCCAGAATTTACTAGAACTAATTTGAATTAAGTTAATTTAGTTGTAATATCTATCTAACTAGTTTATATTTCACATATTTTTAATTTGCCTATAAGATCTGAATTGACTACAATTATGATTCTCGAGGGCAATCATTTTAAAATGTTCCCACTTAAAATCTAGAGGCCAATTAGAATCTTATGGAAAAGTTAAAATATGTGGATTATTCAGTTTAAAAGTTTCAAATTGTGTATTTACTGTATAACACAGATGGCCCTGCCATAGCTTTACATGTAGCGTCCTAGACTTTTGAAATGGAACTTTGTAGTTATTCACACAGGTGGCGTAGCAATTACTCCTTACCACTGCCGCCGAATCGCTGTTTTCTGAAAATTAAGCGCCGTTCTTTTCCTCCATGAGTTTCCCATCTATAACCTTATCTTACCTATGACCTCCACACACTATAACAGCCGAACAGGAAATGACTAATGGCTGTCTTCACGTCGTCATAGAACAACAGAGCCTCTACATGGCAACACAAATCGAATTGAGCGACTGGCCACAGATGTTATAAGAATCTATACTTTATCTTTCTACGTATTTGGTAAACATCTCGCAGGTTGTAACCCTCGTAGAATTTTCACTTATGTTTGGATGTCTAGTCTACGTTTCAAATTCGTTTTCAAATGCGTGATTGTACCTACACTTCTAACTATGCATTACAAAATCTGTATTTTCCTCCTTCCTTCGTTTTTATAAAACCACTCTACTAATCACTTCCTTTTTTTTGCGGGTGGCATGTTCTATTTTGACTTATTTATCTACTTTACTAATAATAAGCTATCCTTCGATAATAAAGGTAATAATATAAGATATAAGACACAAAAACAAAAGTTAAGGCAAGTCCCTCTAAAGTTGTTTGGCGTGGTAATGCAATTCCACACGTTCTTGATGTTATTTCATGCTATCTATTGCAGCAAGAGCTGCTTTGGTGTAGTGTATAATATGCTGATGTGGTTTTGCGTTCTTTCTTCAAGCGCTGTCTGGAGACAGCGCGCTGTAGCTTGTATTTCTGTTTGGAGAATAGAGGCTTGTTTGCCCAAAGGTATGATAATACCTCTACTTTGTTGTTGTTTGTTGGTTTCTGGATCAATCAATTAACCAAATTTTAACATTGGTTGGTAGGACGGTTTGTTTATTATTGTTGAGCCAATTTTCTTTGGATGGTTGTACTTGTACGATACTTATCGAAAATTTATCGTGGTGACATCCCATCCGTTCTCATTGCATAAAAGGGATGTATTTTTCTTTAATTGGTAGTAAGGTGTGGCTGTCTTTTGCCTTCCACAGTCATAAGTATATGGATAGCTCTGGTTGCCGCTCCTTATTTAGTCAAGAGGAATGGTTCCACCCTCAATAAAGCTCCAGAGTGCAGCCGTGAGAGTAGTTTTCATAGCTCACGTGGCCTCGCTTATGATGGCATATGTCAACCTGAGTTTGAGTATGGCTTCGAACAGTGGCGGCTCGTGAATTTTTGAGAGAGGAGGCTGGACATAAAACGTTTTTGTAAAAATATACTATATTCACAGCCTTTTAACCTTTGCACAGCGACCGTACCAGCTACTTCAGTGACAAAATTAATTGTTACCCAGCAAGAACCAACGTGGAGGTATAGAGTTTCTTTTGGCAAAAAATTTTTTTGTTCGTTTTTTCTTTTATTTTTTTTGGATTTTTAATATTTTTTCTTTTTTTTGGAATTTTTCATATTTTGTTTTTTTTTATTAATTCAATTTTTTTTTTTTAAATATATCAACGGAATTCTATGGTCTTTAGTTTGCGAAAAATGATCAATAATATTATCAAATATGCCGACGTGACAGAAATGGTGACTGTCAAACAAAGTAGTTTATAAAACTGAGGTAAAACTTGTTGCAAATCATTGTCTATCATATATTTTATCATATCGGCGTGACTGTCATACTGGCCCAAAATATCTTTATCCGAGTATATAACGCATAATTCATTGTACCGTGCTATTTTATCAAAAAATTTATATTTTAGAACTAAGTTATCTTAAAGTGTATTGGGGAACTCTTTTGAAAAAGATTCGAAAAATCTTCTATTCGTCAAGTCAAAAAACTTCAATTCATGTAAATCGGAAAATTGAATCTCAATTTGACCTTTAATAGTAAACTTTCATAAAAAAGTTGTTTATACTTGATGTAGTTTCTTCTCTACCAAATTATATGTTTTCCTCCTTTTCGCGGGAGGAGCCTCATCAGTTGAAAAATTTTCAAATAAAATATTAAAATGAAATTCTGTATTACGGAAACTTGAAATTTTTCCAATGAGATGTTTAAAACGATCTCTTGAATGTATGTTGTAAAATTTGAAAAATAAGATCAGTTTGTTCAAATATTAATTTAAAATTATCAAGAAAAAACAAAAATTCTTCTTTCTAAATGAGATTTTAAACCAACAGCAGCATTTAATGAAACCTGATCTGTTGAAAAGTCATCACTGTTTAATACAAAATCAAATGTTTCAATTAATTTGTCTTTATTTTTATGGATGGTAAATACTGCACGTGATGTGAAATTCCATCGAGTTGGAGCATTACAGGGAAATCAATGATTTTTTTAAAACTTTGTGTTGTCAATATTACTATTAGTATTAACAATGATCGATTTTGATAGTTACCAGACATTACTAATCCTTTCAAATCCGGTAAAGGCCGTTTATTTAAAAGAAACACTTGTATCATATGTTAATTCACTAAATGGATTTTCTAAAAGGCAGCAACTAACTCACTAACACTCATTTTAAATTTACAACAGAAAACAATCTAACCTTACTCGGCGTGACAACACATAAAAAGACAAGCACTGACTGACCTACTCAGCAGTCTAGCCTCAGGGCACTGTTGCCAGATTAAAAATAACTACTGGGAACGGGGAATTAATTGTAAAATTTTAAAAATTATCAGAGAAACAGGAAATAAAATGGAGAATGATCATTAAGATAAATTGGTGATGAGGCTGAGCCTCCTTAGCCTCCTTCGAGGAGCTGCCACTGGCTTCGAAGATCCACATTATGGTATTAAAAATAAAGATAACAATAACAATATTTTAGTACCCGTGCCACCAGCTAGTCTTTTTTCTGATATTTTTTATTAGATTCAACCAAGTCATGCAATACTTTCCATAACAGCAGATTGTTATCGAAATGAATCAACTGTTGGTGCCCAAGGGATACTTGCACCAGTAAGCAGTTAGAATAACTACATTCTAAATTAAACAGCCCATTGAATAAGTTCTTAATGTTTCTAATCCGATAGTTGGTTCTTATGTAGATGAGATCGTGGTTCTCAAGTCATGAATTGGACAGAATGTAGAAAAAAACATTGATTCAATAAAATTGGAAACTATCAAATTATTATCCATTTCCAGTTGTAAACAAAATAGTGTACTAGAATTTCTCAAAGATATGAAATTATAAGTGTTTCTTTATTCAAACTTATAGTGGATATCAAAGTGTTTGTGGAAAATTAACACAGATTATTTATTTAAAAGATTAAGAACAACTTCTGAAGCGACGCGATTAATTTACTTTTCCATGGTTCAGTATTTACTCTCTTGTATTTGTTGAGGAAGATTGATAAGAATCCTCACAATAGTTCAAACGTATTAACCGAAATAATCAAGTGCTTACGTAAAGATGAGAACAAGTAATTTGACAATCCAATTAGGTTACAACTGTCAAATATCGATTTATTCTAGAAAATTTTAATGTATTTGCAATTGGATTTTGATTGCAAGAATTAGAAGTAAGCCTTTGGTGAGCGAACCTGACGTATTATTACAATTTATATTCACTAGTTCGGATTTAGATTTTTCTTGTAATTTCAATCGTTGTTAATTTTATCATTGCATTAGTATAAATTCATTACTTATTATAATATTTTGAAAACATTAGGTACATGCGAATGTGAAGAGAACCCTTTTTGTTTTGTATATTGCTGAATCTCAATTATAGTTGAAGATTAGTGGTTTTTGATTCTCACAATCCTAATTAGAGATGTGTACTACATGTTTCGAGGATTACAACTTACACCTCATTATCAAATATTATAAGTGGATTCATTTATAAGAAATGTTTGTTATTACAATTGGTTCTGAATTTAGATTTCCTAGAACGTTCTGTTTTATGTTCATATTTAATGTTTCTAGTTTGGAAGCATCTTGAATTCCGAACTAGAAACATTAAATTTTATTCTGATTATGGCTACTTGGTAGCCGAAATGTCCTCTGTACTTTAAGAGTATTTTTAGTGGATAAGGGTGATTATTTCTTATTTATAGTATTACATAAGAACATGAAACAAAAGACTCTAGTAAATCTAAATACAGAACTGATTTTAATTTGAAATATTTCTTATAAATGAATTCACTTATAATACTTGATAATGTAAGTTGTAGACCTCGAATCAAACAGTAGGTACCTATCTGAAAATTCGGATTGTGAGAATCAAAAGCTAATGATCTTCAATTATTGTTAAAAAAACATTCACATATGGGTAATTCCAATTTATTATCAATAATTATTTTTATTTGATACTCCACTATTAGTTTTAACCTGTCGAAGGTAATAAAGCATGAAAACCTAAGGTGAAGGTGTATTGAGTGACTTGATCATAGCAATAACAACATATTTCAAGTTAACTACTTTCTGAAGGTTCATAATTACCACATTGGGATTCCAAGTAGCTATTAACTTTTAGAGAACCAGTTGAGGTACTTAATAAACATTATCTTTTTTACCGTAGTTCGGAATCAATATTTGTTCCAGTTTCTACTTGTAACTCTTTATTACCACATTTGTATCAAATATAATATTAATAATGTCCTACTACAAAGCCTACTTCAAGTCGAATCTAATGCGGAAGACTTTCCAAAGTTAATATAAAATAATACTCGTATATACCAAAAAAATCCAGATAAATATTTTTTTCCAAGTAAATACATATTTGTATAATAGTACAATATAAATTGAATATACAATTCTGAAGAGAAATTTTAAGTGGCCGGCGTTGACATTGGTTAAGTTACTTGAATCAGTTACTTGTACCAGTAACTAGTTACTCGAGGCAAGTATAAGTGGTTAGACGCAAACTATATCCTGCCAGTACTAGTTATGACCGTGTGAATGAAAGGATAAATCAATTCCATAGACGTGCTTCCAGAGCATTGCTTAAAAATCGCCATAAAACATCATTTTGCGTCTTCATGATAATTATTTGATTCAGGGAATTAATAATTATTGAAATCAAATAGCAACTAGTTGTTCATGATAAAAGATTGTGGTCGTCACAATGGATTTTATTGATTCATCAATTTTCTGCAGTTCTTGAGAATACGTATTTTTAAAGTTTTTAATTTTTACCTACATCTCTAAAATGACACCTGTACATATAAATTCATGACATTATGGTGTCAGTGTGTTTCACTGGGGTTGCGCTTCTGAAAACACGCAAATTGCGGCAGCTGTTTCCAGGGAAACAATAAATACTTTTAATTTTCAAGAACAGTATATGGCTCATATAATTCAAATCTAGGCTTATATTTTTTTAATTTTCAATTTTTGTTTAATTTTTTTGTTATAATGCATTAAAATTGGAAGTTTCAGATGTCATTTAAAAGTGTTGTGAACCTTATTTAAAAAAAAACGCTTACAAACGATAAATTTTGTACCGGTACGTGCTGCTTGTATTGCAAGATTCCTTCAATACTTTGTCCGAGTCGCTTTATCCTGGTACGAAGGATGAGCTTACGCCTCGCATATGTCAATGAGGTAGTTAGAACATGATACCGTGTAAAAAAGATTATCATTAGTTGTATGTGTAGCAAAAATACATACATTAAAACAGGGCGTCCGAGATAGAAACATAATAACATTACATAATCATTTATGTAAGCCAGACACGGAATAAATATAATATGTGACTCATATTATATTACATAATAATTGAAGACTATTAAATTATTATTTTATATTTCTTATAGATTTCCTTCTATATATTAATAGATATATTGTCATATTTCTAATATTTAATTGTCCTTACAATGATAGTAAACGCACAATACATATTATTAAATAATACTAAATAGTATCAATATTAGAATGAACTAAATTATCCACTGTTCAGCACTATAACTTTTTTGTTATTTGACTAATTAATTTCAAATTTAAAACTAATGTATATCATAAAATACGCAAGTATTAAAACGTTGGTGCCATCCTGGAGATGATTCACATGAATTGTGATTCTAATTCTGTAAACCATAGAACTGATGTATAATCATTGAGTCAAATTTAATTAAGCAAACACTGATATAATAAATCAGTAATACCGGTATAGCAAAGATATTTTATATCGTAGTCATAAAATTTTAAGCACATCTGCTTAACATTGTACCGATTTGGCGCAAAGTGATTTTTGTAATCAGGTTAGAGGGGTCAGACTGTTTTGCCTCTTTCTCAAGATATAACGTCTTCAACTATAGAAACATTACTGTGTAGTGGTTTTCTAATACATATTCATATATTATACATATTAATGTGTTATTACATTTTGAATTATTCTTGTTTCGTTCGTTGTTGCGACTTGTACATTTTTAATCGAATATAATGTCATGAAGACGATCCGTGCTTAGTGCAATTAGTTTAAGGAATCCCGCGCTTTAATGATGACAATTACTTTTCAAAAATCTTCTGATGATGGTCTTAAGGCCGAAACGTACGTAATCCCTATAATATTTTCCGATTGATTGCTATTAAAAAACATATAAGGTACTATGCGACCAAAATTGATATTTTTGAGGGAATTTGGAAAAAGTTTGATGCAAAATTGCGGGCTTTTATGAAAATAGTAGACTGATACCGTGCAAAACAGATTTAGGGTACCATGTGCGATGGATAAGTGTATTATTTCGAATTTTCGTAAAGGTCAGAGTTTATCATTTAGCTTTAATGTTAGAACGTTCGTTGAAAAAATGAGATAGATCCTGCAAATCGGCGTATATACCAGCTCCTTCAGATGACCCAATAGAAGAATCTAACGAAATTGGAACTGGGGATCTGCCGGACAACTCCATGGTTCTAAGCACCCCAACCAGCGATCCTCAACGTTTTGGCTAAGGAGCATTGTACCGCCTGGGTGCAATGAGCGGGAGCACCTTCCAATTGCAAGCCCAATATGCTGCAGGTGTTTTAGGTAATAACGGAACCAACCATCACAATAATAATCGAATTGGTACCAACCTATTGACAACTGGTTCAATGTTCAATCATGAAATAAATTCAGAATCACTTGATTTGCATACATTTTCGTTTTAACATTCAAGCTAAAGGATAAAGCTATCGTTTACTCTAGTTGAATGTTCATAAGTACTTTAGCAGTATTTTTATTGGAACAAGATTTGTTGGTAGTATAGTCAATAGCAGTATTTTTAAATTACAGAAGTGCATAGAATTCTTGATGAAAATTCAATTTTATTGGCATATAATACCTGAAACTCATGCAGTACTAGAAATAACGTATACTGATTCTTATTCTTGACAAAGGCGTTATATATTTACCGATCTAACGTAGGTAGGAATCGAGGATTATGTAGTACTATAGGACTGTTCGATGCCCACGACTTTTATGACCATAAATAAAATGTAATTTATTGTTAGAAACGCTTTATTATAAAGAAATCAAATATAAATATAATGGTGATCCCTATATATTACCTTCAATGAATGTTAATGACTTTGTGAATAATTTCAACAATTTAATGTTACGGATTAAAAAAATATTCATCTAGTGATATTTCCAGGAGACCAAAACATAGATGTTTTACCGTTTGTTGATCAATCATAAGCAATAATACGCAATAATAATCAAACTCATATTGCAAGTCAATCACTTAATATATTAACTAACATCGTTATGTGAATTATATACATAAAGCTATTCGTATAAGCTTGTATGATTGATCATTTATTTGTCCATGTCAGGGATAACATTACCAAAATAAAATCAGCAATATGTACGTATGAAATAACAGATAATTACACTGTAGTACTCAATATAAAATAACATTGCAACCTGATGGAACAAAACCCTAATAACTGAATCAAAAATACAACACCACAAACTGAAACAATTACTAGAAAACAAAAAACATGACAACAACTACTCTATTCAAGAGATGTAAATTTTGTAAATGAAATCATGATAGTAAGTTTAAAAAATATGATGAACATAATACAGTGAATATAGTATTGAGCTCATTCATATTTCCTAGTATTTTGAAACAGGCTATTACAGATCCGATTTTAAAAATAGTAATAAAAAGTCTGTTCATAACTATAGACCAGTTGCATTAAAATCATAGTCATTTATTAAATTAGGAGGAAAAAACAAGACTTGAGAACACCGTTGATAAGCAAGTCGGGTGCCTGTTTTTCAGTGGCGGGGACGGTGTCGGGCCGAGCAACACACAAAGCATAGAGATCGAGCAATTCCTATAGTAGTACTACATAATCCTTGGCTAGGACTACGAAATTCGTATTTTTGAACAATTTGACCGGTTAGGTATATCTGGAGATAATCTTCAAATTGCAAAAATAATACTCTAAATTTCCCACCACATCGTATTTATAAAACTATAACGCACATTTTAAGGACGTAGGTTGACTAGAAAAAAGGTATTTTAAAAATGTACCTGTATGTAGGTTAATTGGGCAAATTTTGATTTGTAAAAGCTCACGATGTGAGATGTCCAGTTACTTTTCTTATACTTCATGTAAAATTAAACACTACTATGTTGATGTCACTTTTATTTGTAGCTTCCGCTACTCAGCTTTATCACCCCATCTTCAGAAGGTATTCAAATACAAATAAATAGTAGTGTTACTTTCATGCCACAGCGAAATCTGTAATCCAAAAATGACTCAAGGCAGAGCACCGTGCCTATTGGAGGGAACTGCCCCGTATGTCGCACTCTAAGCGACTAATGGAGACCTCCAGCAGCAACGAGTGAAAAATCTACTGACGTTCAGTAGATAGGAAATAAGATATCTTATTGCATTCCTGATCGGACACGCCCCATGCAACAAACATCTCTGCACAATGCATGGGTTGCGGCGTGGAAGAAGAGACACCCATGTATGTGCTGCGTCTGTGCACGGCTTACGCGGTTGGTCGTCGGATATACCTTGTGGACGATGAAACTACACCCGAGGAAAACAGAAGTATCTCTCATATCAGGCTACTGAATTTCATAGAATACACCAGACTGATGCGGAGAACCAACTTTACGGGGAGGGGTTTTAATCCGGTAAGAATCCGGCATACACGGGGCACGGGCCCCCGAAGCGTCTATGGATGATTTTCCCTCCTCTACGCACAGACAAAACACTAGTGTTCAACTTTAAAATATGGATATAATTTCATATCACATAGTAAAGGATGAAACGATAGAATTTTTTATTATTTGTTTGTTAAGTAATGAAGTCTTTTCAGATTTTATCATCTTCAACTTTGGTTCATTGTTCTCTAATTATACAGTGACATTTTTAAGAGTAGTTTAGCAAACAAATAATAATATCTCTGGTTGTATTGAAAATTAAGAAACCAAAGTAGAACCCTTTTATTGTCAATGTCCAAGGAACTTCCAGTCCAAATTTCAAGTTGATCCGACCTTCGCCCTCGCCGTAATAGATATACATATACTCATATATGCAAGGAATCTTGCGTAACGGCTAACTCGGTCATTTTTCAACCGAAGTTTGGGCTGAAGATAGGAGTTATGCTCTTGAAACTACCCTATAAATTTCAAGTGAAAATATTGAATAGTTTTTCAGAAATTCAGCTTTAAGTCATTTTTTAGTTATTTTTCAAATTAAGATATCTCATGTCATTTACATCCGATCTGGATCTGCTTTGCGGGAAAATGTAGGTATTCGCATATAGTTTTATGTCATGGAACTCATTTTTTATTTATTTTTTTTCCGGCCTATATTGGCCATTTTATTTTCGGTATTAATATCCCCAAAACTTGTGTCAAATTAATTAAATTGAAGTTTCTAAAAGTGCGAAATTTCGCAATTTTATACGAATATTGTGAGACTCAGGAGTTGATAGCGCTTTAGGCTCCGGAATTTTCACGTGGCCTATCCAAATTAGAAGGTTCAAATTGTATAAAAACACAATTGCATGAACGCCAGACGTCCTATGTGATTAGCTACGAACGTAATCATTTTGACGTTTCCCTCGAGAAGCTCGCTACGCGTCAGTTAGAGTTTATACATTTAACCTCGGTCTTGTTATGTTGGGGCCGCTTCGTGTCCCGTGCGGGCGGCGCCAGCTGTAATAAAGTATTTTCGGCTGTGGGCCGCTAGCTTTCACCCGCTTCGGGTATATTTTAGTAGCTAGAAAATTCCCTTTAGTACGTCGCACATTAGACAAGCGTAGCTGAGACCTGAGAGTACCTGTTTCTATTTCAATTAAAGTTTTCTATTTAATGGACATTTATCGAAAAAAGAAGGGCCGTCGGGCACGGTCCGATACCTTATCTACTAACTACATGGAGCGGAAACGGCACGCGAAAAGTCGTCGTAAAGCCGTATTAGGTACAACCAGTTTGCACTTTTCTAACTCGCCAGCTACGCGCTCCTCACGTGAACGTCATTCGATTTATCTCAAATTAACCAAAATGGCCTATATAGACCGAAAAAAAAAGTTATTGAAAAATGAGTTCCATGACATAAAACTATATGCGAATACCTACATTTTCTTGCAAAGTAGATCCCGATCGGATGTAAATGACATGAGATATCTTAATTTGAAAAATAACTAAGAAATTGACTTAAAGTTGAATTTCTGAAAAACTATTCAATATTTTCACTTGAAATTTGAAGGGTAGTTTTGAGACTATAACACCTATCTTCAGTCCGAATTTCAGCCAACTCGGTAAAAATGACCGTTACGTTACGCAAGATTCCTTGCATATATGAGTATATATATATATATATATATATATATATATATATATATATATATATATATATATATATATATATATATATATATATATATATATATATATATATATATTTATTACGGGGAGGTGGGAGATCGGATCAATTTGAACTGGGAGTTCCTTGGACATTGAAAATAAAAGGGTTCTACTTTGGTTTCTTAATTTTCAATACAACCAGAGATATTAATTTTTTTTTGCTAAACTACCCTTAAAAATGTCAAAAAACCTTTTTGGCCAAAAAAAAAAGGGGTTGCACCCACTTTGGGAAATAGAAATTTCAGGGGGTTGTTATTGGTACACTATAATAACTAAGATAATAGAAAGAAAAAACATTAATATTTAGTAAAGAAGGCGCACGAAATCACACTATTGCGACAGAATTGTTGTTCAGGCAAATAGGAATAATATGAAGCGAAAAGTTATCGAAGATATAAGAAAAAGGCCCTTGAAATTAGTTCGTAGTGAAATAGAATGTTCTCCGGTATGTGGAAAGGAATTCACTTGGGCTGTACGGAAAAACATTCACCGGAGTCGACGCGAAGTGATTCCTCTTCTTCCAAAAAATTTAATGAATGTGCATGATGCTGTTAGAGATATTTGTGAGTAAAAACAAAGCAAGGGAAAGATTTTTTATATTTAATAACAGTGAATTAATATTATTGGTTTTTCGTGTTAAAAAAATTTACCTATTTCGTTTTCAATATTACTTAAAATTCGATACTACTACTAGTAGATATTTATCATTGAAAACTAGTTTTATATTTTGTTTTCAATATTACATGAATCCCGTTATATTTCTAATATTTGACATTGATAGTTTTAATAAATTTCATAAAATATTTATTTTTTATTTAATATTATTACTCGCTATATTTTATAAATCGTGTTACGATTAGTTGAAGTTGGAATACTTTATTGGTTTACAACTAAATCCCTACTTGTTTTAATCTTATTATTTTTTAATCATAAAAAGAAATGGCTGTGTGAATATCTTAATAATAAAGCTAGGGTGTCTTACTCCCTAATGTTTTAATATCATGAGCGATGTATAAATTTTGCCCAGCCGATCCATATTAAAAAAATTACCATTTTAGCGTTTCCCTGTTTTTTAAGTTGAGTTTACCATTCTGCCAAGTTGACCAACTCCGCATTTTATGTACGATTTTTGAAAAGAAGCCTATCTTATTATGGTAATTATTTCTCCTTCCCAAAACTATCGTATCTTCGAGCTAGTTATTTAGGAATTAAAATGTGACGTAACTGAACTCTGTTATGTTAATTGTCGAATTATACAGTCAATCAGCAATGAAAGTGAAAGAACCTTAACCAGTAACTTGAAGTGCGTCTCCTTGCAACATGAATTTCAAGCCTATCTTAAAATATGTACATTGTACAGGTCAAAGTCGAATCTGATCAATAATACTATACATGTTGCAATCAATAATATATACGTGTTGAATTTAAACCGGTAGTGCGAATTGGATAAAAAGCAAAGTACCTAGTTTAGTTCTTTATAGTGTTTTCCGTTTTTGGTTCTGTTTTCAGATAGTGGACAATGTCGGAAAAGAGGTTAACCAAACATAAACTTGGAAGGTCATCGTCAGTGAGGATAGGTACCTACATTGATTTAATTTTTATTTGTTGTAAGCTGAAATTATTCAGATATGGTACAAGTAGATGGTAGAAAATCGAAATGATAAACACGAATGTATCAGGTTCTTAAGCCGCTAATATTCGCATGGCTCCAACGGGTGCGATAAGCATGAGCAAAATTATATATTTTATGTCCTACTATAGTTCATTAATGTGTTTTTATTGCTTAGTAACCATGTATACAAGTGTACATTATGCCCGTGTGGGCATTAAGTGCACTTTAGGGCCCGTGCGTGCATTAAGACATAAACATTTTTGTAAACTTATTAATTTGATTAATAAAATTACAAAATATGAGATTAAATTATTTTGTCATACTAGTTTATTATTGAGCTTTTATTGGGTATACCAACTTCGTAATAGTGTACTGTATGCCCCCGGGGGCAGTAAGACAAACAATTTTTGGTTCGATTTTTGCCATCCAGTTTAGTTATTCTTTATCGTAATCAACGTCGGCCAATTACCGACGCCAGGGGGCAACCTTACCTGGAAAATTTTGCCGAATCCTATATATTTCCAATTACAGGTAGGGATATTTAACATGCGGTGACATTTTACAGCACACGGGCCCTACTGTTTTACTTCCCATCCATTGGAAGGTACGGTTAGATATTGTCTTGCTCAATTAATATCATCAACTTTTGCCTAAGATATGTGAAACAACCGTACTTACCATTACATTACCGAAGGCAACGATAGTTCCTGTTATGATAAAATGAATTGTTTTAAAACCTCCGGCCAAAGCCTTTCGGGTTCGTAAAATCGTCGGCCTCAGGGCATACACATTTACTTAATGACCATGGTAAATAAGTAACTATTAAAGTCAATGAAATTTCTACTTCACTACAGTAGTTGTATTAAATTTGAAGAAATATTTCGATCAAACCAAATCTCTTGTTCCAAAATCCATTAAAATCCGTGAAATATAATTTGTTGTATATTGCTACAAATCAATACACAAGAAGTTCATTTCATTAGAATTATCAAAATTTCGAATTCGAATTTGTTTGCACTTTCTAGATGTATACAAGTAAATTGAAAGTTATATAAAATCAAAAGCTATGATCAACGTGTGTTAACATAATTTTTCCCTTTCGGATACTTCTGCAGGTCAAATGTTTGATTGTACGAACAGAAAATATATTGGAAATGATTTAGAAACAGCTAATGGAAGACGTTAAATTGTACTCTATGTTATATTGAAATTTTATTCAAATGTTCTACATAATGTACTTTAAAACTCTATTTTTTATACAGACACTTACTGGCAGATTGACTTTCAAAATTATTCACACTATAATATAATAGTATATTGTTCAACGGGCATATTATGGTGGAATAATAGCCATAATATGCTAGTAGTAGAATACTATACTTTGTCCACGACTATTTGTATAAAATATGCAAATTGTTACGTCAACAATTTGTTGGTTCAAATTAAATTCGATCTGACTTGACGTTTCATAGCACGCTCTATTTTTATCGTATTTGTCTATACGTTTCTATCACGTTTATCATATTGATGGTAGTGAATAATGATTTCATTATTCACTAGTGATTAATGGATATCATTATGCTTGAGGAAACACATGCATTATGCATATTTTATACAATAGTCGTGGACAAACATATAAAATAAACTGAGACGTCACGTAGATGACGTCATTTGAATCTAGAATTGAGAAATTTCTTCTGCAGATTGAATTTGTACTTATGATATATATTTATAAGCAGAAAAAATCCGTGATCAATTGATCACTTTTGTTAGCAAGATAGCTTTCGGACACCCCTGCGGGTCTAATGTAAACGCTTGTAGGAACAGAAAATATATTGAAACTGATTTAGAAACCGCTAATGAAAGATGTTAAATTATTCTCTACGTTGAATTAAAATTTTTTCCATAATGTATTTCACAACTCCATGTTTCATACTGTCACCTGCTGTCAGTTTGATATTCGTTATTATTCATACTATAATACAGCCTTGTTTTGTACTGACCGTTGATGTCACATGAACTAGGTATCAAAATGAACGACAGAATAAAGACATAGAATAGATCGTGTCGTCACATCGATGACATAACTTCAATCTTAAAATGAGAATTTCAGACTCTTCTGCAGGTTGAATATAGACTTCTGGTATGTATTTATAACTAGAAAACACGGTTGTCCTTATGGTTAAACAATATACCATAATTCCATTTGATAAAATGAAGATGGATTCCAGAAATACTCTCCACAATTCTTCTATTCTATAATAAACTTATGTCACATCTCAAATTTTCTATAATTTCAACAATGAAAATTCACAACAGCTCAAATAGTTCTGAATTTGTCGGTAATGGTTTTGAAATTTTCAATGAAACGGTGCTACAGCGTCCAAACACAATATCCTAGTTTCACCACTTTAAACCAATCTATGAAATTTCAAATCCATATGACCAATACGAACGGTTTCGTCTCCACAGTGCACACAAACACTGAACTTGGTCATACTTACCCAATACATTTCTCAGATTATATTGAAAATTATAAGAACCAGGATGCTATCATTGAATGAATACTGTCAAGAGTAATTGCAAACCCTAGTAATACTCTAACCTACAACCCTTACTTCAAAACGATTGAACTTTAGACGAATGTACGTGAATAGTTGATCTATGGTAGGGCATCGAATCGCATTGTTCATTAATGATCTAATATCCTTTCAGAGGTTTATATTTACAAAAATATGAGAATCTGACGGGACCAAAGTGGTGTAGTTTAATTGGTAAACACCCTGGACTAAACATCCAGTAATGTGGGTTCGAATCCCGCCTATGGTTCAATGTTTTGCGTTTATTCATTTTCATAATAATATGTATATTTTCACCGAAAATATTAAAAGCTGTTGTATTTTATTGGCCATGTTGAGGTAGATGTAGGGGTGAAAATAATTAAAATGTAGGTGTGGGGTGGAATTCAAGCATAAATATGATAAAGGTAGATAATAATTAGATGAATATTATGATAAATCACTCAATTATTCAAACTCCGACATCGGTCAAATATCAAAATTACTTTTTTTTTGGCGAGATTATCGGGGCTGTAGGAGGGTTTACATTGGCACTCATATTTTTTATTCTTTGACATCGAATGAACGTATTTGACACGGTGCCATGGTATTTTCTCGCAATCCACCTGTTTTGGCCGTAAAGTGATCAAAAAGTCCATTTTCGGTTCAAATAATGGTCTACTCGGAAATGTCCTGATAAAAAACCTTGACTTGTGTTTTTTCAACAACTGGCAACAATAACAAACATTTTCCACCAGGTTTGAAACTTTGTTCGTACCTACCAAATAAACTGGCCAGCACCAAAAAACTTCATCGATAAAAAACCTTGGCACTAGGTGCAAATATTTAAGAATTACATGTTATTCAATACACAACAACTACGAAAGTGTGTTCATGCAATAAGAAAGTTCAAAATTTGCGGTGGCCGTAGCTCGAAAACGCCCGACGATGCACGATTCGGCCTGTAAGAGCTATTGTAAATTAAACCGTCCTCCACCAATATACAGAAATGCTCAAAACGGATATATCCGCGATCCGGAAAAAATGTTTAGCCCGATTACTATACTTCCCTTACACTAAACACTACATATAGTGAGGGAAGTAAATATTGAAGTTGTTAATTTTTATTCTAGACGAAAATTTAATACAGTCAAATTGACTATGGCTTTTGAATCAATCTGAAATGAGAAGTAAGCAAACAATACATTTATATTTAAATTTTCTAATGTTGCATAACCGTATTGTGTAGAATTTTGATAATTGTTGTTTCAAAAACTTCAGCGAAATATCTGATCAACCGCTAGGTCGTGAAGTTCTTTTTATAAAATAAGTATTAGGTAAAAATCTGCATCTGAAATATTAAAACCGAATCAATTTTATAGAATTTTTTCAATAATGAAATCACATAAAACGCATCTAGAATTATTTTTCAAGGTTTGCGATTAACTTAGATAATGAAAGTGTTAATAATTTCAATTTCTAATACTAGTGCGAACTCTTGTATTATCATATTCTTCTTATTCATATCGGGCTGAATCCAACTCTGGTTAGTGTATATTTGTTATAGTGGAAAATCGTTGAAGTGGTAAATTGCAAGAATACGTTTGATTACTATACTATGAAATTAAAAAAAGCCGATCTATGATTCCCCCTCTCAAGAGATTGTATCTTAGGGCGAGCTATTTATACATCCCGAAATATGACATTGTCGAACGAAAGTAAATCTATTTACCATTGAATTGTACTTCATCTCCTTAAAGATTGAGGTTTATCCTGTTTAGAAATACGTGCTAATCGCAATTGACTTTAATTCATTAAACAATATCTATGCCAGTTTTGAATCTCAAAAATTGAATTCATCAGATTTTGCGGATTGAATAAAAGCAACGTACTTTAGTTATTTATAGTGTTCTCCGTTCTCGGTCTTAAGTTTCTAGATAATTGACAATGTCGAAACAGAGAACCAAATATAAATTTGAAAAGGCTAAATCAGTGAGAATAGGTATGTACAGTCATTCAATCAACATTTTATCACAGTTATTGTAACAAAAATAAATTACTAACGGTAACGACGGGGATCCATTATCTAACAGTGTATGTACCAATTTAACAAAATAAGTAACTAAAAGATGTTGTTCAGGAGATGTAAATAATGTAGGTATCCTATTTTAAGAATCAAATGACGTTCTGGATTATCAATGCCAATTTCGTTTGAAGGAAGTGATTTTAGTTACAATCATTGTTTGCAATAAATTTAAAATGCTAGAAAGTTGAATTATTATCATTGAAATGATTAATCTTGTAAGTTGATGTCAAAGCAAGCGGCTGTTGATGACAAAGAGAGACCCGTACTAGGAAAATTAATTTCAACGAAAATGAATAATATTTCACAAATGAGATAATTCTGACTTTATCGAGAAGTATAACAATTCTTCTGTTCTATAAGAAACTTACGTCACATCTCAATCCTTCTACCTTTCAACAATGAAAATTCACAACTTACATAGTTTTGAATTTTTCGGTAGTGATTTTGAAATTGTGAATGAAATTCATCAAGTTCATGTGATGAACCTTCCTATGAATGTTATTTACCTTTTTTTTCTATTTTTACAGGGGAACGTTCTAACTATGTTAATAGTCCACATGTTATCGCTATGGTTGGGCTTCCTGCTCGGGGGAAAACATACATCGAAGAAGCTTTCAAGGTATCTGAACTGGATTGGCATTAACACGAGAGGTAAGAACCAGACATTTTCTAGTTTCATCATATTCCGACATTAATTCTGTTAAATTGTGAGAGTGCCTGGAGCTATCTTATCATATGTATATTTTGAATCAACAAGTTTAGTTTTACCTGAGAGGAAGAGCAGCTTCCGTTTAGTGATCTAGGACCTTGGGAACTCTTTTAGTCATAGTTGTCGTGACTTTATTATTCATTCTGAAGCTTCAATTGTGCTTAGCCCATTTTATTACACCATCAATACGTTATACGTCTATGTGTCCGGCGTACGTTCATGTGTCGGCACATGTTGATGATATAGTTCACCGGAATTAGACATAAAAATCGTCTGAAACGTAAAAATGTTGAGCAGCATACAGACCTCGTTTTTGGGAAGCTTTCGACTTTTAGAACACTGAGTTCACAACCCGCAGATGAACGGAGGGGTGATTTTTAAGACATATATATAACTTTTTTTGACGTTTTTGGTCGTTTTTTTACAATTTACAAGGAAACTATGCATTCTATGGGAAAAATACAAGAATCAACTTTTGAAGATCAAACATTTCCACACCTTATTTACATTTTACGTGAAAAATATGAATTGTGGTGAAAATTATCAAGAGACCAAAGTTGTAGAGCGGAAAATTTCCTATTTTTATGTACCAAGATTTTTTTTTGAAATTCCGTATTTTCACCGCTAGAACGCGCATTAGAAAGTGGGCGACTATACGTAATCAAGTTTTTAAGTGACTTGTCACATTTTCAGTGTGAAATACTATTTTTATGTTGTAAACGTTTTTTTTGAAACTGCGTAATTTCTCCGCTAGAACGGTAGAAGCTTCGCTGCTAACAAATAATCAGCTTTTTAAACGATTTCTCACATTTTGATCTGCATTATCCTGATGATGTAGTAGAAGAAGAGATTGAAGTTTGCCCTGATATTTATATGAGTTTACTGAATAATCCACTTGAAGCATCATCGTCGGTGGAAGAAGTATGTAGCGCAAGTAGTGAAGAGAATGAATATATGAATGTGAAAAGAGCAAAGACAGCATAAAAATGTGATTACAATTATTATTATGTACAATAAAAAAATATAAAAAAAGTATTTTTTTTTTGTTAAAATATAATTATTTAGTATGCTAATAAAAAATTATTTTCGTTAAAAAAATTAATTTTTTGATTCACTTAGAAAAATTTCTGCTACAAGCTTTCTGGTTATCTTTTCGCAAAAATTGATAATTAATACTCTAAATGAAAAAAATACTCTAAATTCAAAAAATGTTCTAAACGGTCGGATATGTATGATCCTATATCTCATTGGCGCCTTCTAGCGGCAAAAATAAGTAATTTGAAATAGTTGCGAATTTTTCGTTCTCCTACGTTGGTCTCTTGGCAATTTTCACCAAAAATTTGTATCTTTAGTATTTTGTACCGAAAATATGAAAAATTGCTTCAAAAGCTGATTATCTATAATTGCGCACCTTCCATGGCGGGGTCTAGCGGTGATAACACGTAATTTCAGAAAAAAAGTCTTTGCAACTTAAAATTAGGAAATTTTCCGTTCTACAACTTTGCTCACTTGATAACTTTCACAAAAATTTGTGTTTCGCATTTGAAATGTGAAAAATCACTTGAAAAGCTGATTATCTACAATCGCGCACCTTCTATGGTGCGTTCTAGCGGTGATAATAATTTTCGAAAAAAGTCTTTGCAACAAAAAACTAGAAAATTTTCCGTTCTACAACTTTCCTCTTTTGATAATTTTCACCAAAATTAGTATTCACACTAAAAATGGGAAAAATTACTTGAAAAGCCGATTTTATATAGCCGCGCTCTAGCGGTGAAAATAAGCAATTTCAAAAAAAAGTCTTGGAACATAAAAATAGGAAATTTTCCGCATTACAACTTTGCTCTCGTGATAATTTTACCAAAAATTCATATTTTTACGTAAAATGAAAAAATCGTCGGAAAAGTACAAAATATATACATTTTTTTTACGGCGGGCCCTAGTGGGGAAATGGCGCATCACAGGAAAATAAATTATGGGACAAAAGAGATATGGAAATGTTTGATCTTCAAAAGTCGTTTCCTGTATTTTGCTCATGCACAGTTTTCTTGTAAATTGCAAAAAACGGCCAAATGCCAAAAAAATTGTATATGTATATCTTGAAAATCACCAGTTCATCTGCGGGTTGTGAAATTAGTGTTTTAGAAGTCGAAACCTTCCTAAAATCCAGGTTCATATGCTGCTCAAAATTTGTACACAAAAACTGACAATTCCAATAGACTAATAGTGATAACATGGCAAGACATGTCGCGTTTGTTCTCTTACCAAAAGTTCTCTTCATACTCAGAAGGATGCATTCTCGATTGCACCATAGATGAGTTTTTGTCATAACTTCAGAAATGTTACAAGATTATACACAGACAGAAGATACAATACTGCGGAGAGACTTGGAGTATTTCGTAAAATCCTACAATATTGCCAATCAATACAATTATTATCCAAATTATTATTTTTATCATCATCAGAGATTTCAAATAGTATAAAATTCAATACATTTTTGCAGATGACATTTTAAAATTATATGAACATAGGATCGAATTTTCTTAAATGGGGTAGTCTAAATACTTAATTTATAAAAATATCTAGAAACTCAAGGGAATCTGGACATCAAGAACATGAAGTTTCGCCAGATACGATACCAAAAAGACTAAACAGAACAGAAGGTATATCAGACTGTCCAACATGGCAACATGTATATCTTCCTCTCATGAAGGCAACTACAAAGCTTAGTATACCATCATCTAGACTACGAATGATGCCGGCGAAATTGAAGCAAAACTGATCAAGAAGCAAGCATACATTCTCACTTCCATTGGATAATCAACCGTGAAACGCCACATGTTTTCAATATCGCTCCAGAGACGGGGCGATAGTGGAGTATTGAGAGGTTTGGAGGTTACAGGCATCAGGAAGGACCTCACTAGGCAAAGAGTTCCACAACTTCGCTGTTGGATAGAATAATGAAATTTGGTAGAAAAAAGTTCGGTAGGTCTCGAGCAGAAAGAGTGATCAGCCTAAGCTCCTATAGTCTGCATACCTAAAATTGCTGGTGGGGGAATAACACACGACAATACTGATGAGCACCGACCATGAAAATATCTATAGAAAAGGGGGAGATCGCCCACTTTCCTACGATGTTCTAGATCATTGAATTTGTATGGGTGACCAACCATACGAATAGCTCTATTCTGAAAATAATATAAAAGCTTCACTATATGTTTGGGAGCTGAACTGTAAACGGGTGAACATACTCCATGACTTTTAGCTCATGAATAGGAATAAGAAATCAAGTTGCTGTGAAGGTTTTGTATGATCATCACTTGAGAGGGTAGGTACTGTTGGTGGTGATGGATATTGAGGACTTCATAGGAACAATTGTACTTGACATCATCATATTAGGAATTATTGGGTTTCGCTTTCCTGGAGCAAATACAAATTTGAGCTTTGGGTACGTACTTGCTTAGCAGATCCTCATTCCAAAATTCTATAGTGTAGAGGCTCTAGAGGAGGAAGCAGTGTAAAGTGTTCCTTCATACGCAAAGCTGTGGAGCAGAAACGAAGTTGGTGCTAACACATCCCTGTGGTACACCAGAGTTGTTAGTCATTGTATCGAAGGAGACTCGTTCAACCACCAGATGGGTTGAGCTATCTGAGAGAATAATTAACGGTGAACGACAAAGCTGGGACAGTAAAACATATGACGGAAGTCTCCCAAGACGGTCTTGGTTCCAGAATCGATAAAATGCTTTGGAGATATCCCATGCTATAGCTAGAGGTTCCTCAAATTGTTCAATGGATGCCTGTCATATATAGACAAGCAGGTCTCCTGTTCATCTCTGGTGACGAAAGTTACATAACCGTTCGTTCACGGTTTCGAAGCTCGCTAGATATTAGATGAGCTGGATGTTTATTGCTTTCTCCATTACTGTATATATCATACATAGTAGTGCAAATGGGTATATAATTGTTAGGAAGGGTCTTCTTTCCTTCACTAGCTGTCTTCCACCTAGTAGGAAATACACCAAGTTTGTATAAACGGGTAAAAAACCTGCAGAAAACTGGTGTTAGTTACGCGGCACATTGTTTGAGAAGAGTAGACGGACTTCCGTCTGGTCCCATAACGTTTTTTATATCAAGATCAAGCAAAATATGCCCAATTGAGCGCTAACGAAATACAATTTCAGGCATATAGTTATCCGTGGTAGCGTATTTATCTGATTGTGAGTTTATGAAAAATATAGTAACCTAATCTAACCGTGTTTTGTGTGATTACTAGTCTCATGATTGTAAGTTACAATTTTGATTGAATTCCCATCTAATAAAACACCGCCCAAGTACGGATCCTGACGAGTATTATCGTCCACGCGGCTATATTTACACTTAGTGTTAAGTGGTTTTGAATGTCCAAATTTGAGTAAGAATGAGTAGAGGCTGGTGTCGTAAATAT
The DNA here is from genome assembly GCA_958510875.1 of Endomychus coccineus. Lineage (NCBI taxonomy): Eukaryota > Metazoa > Arthropoda > Insecta > Coleoptera > Endomychidae > Endomychus > Endomychus coccineus. The sequence continues at coordinate 120,753,274 of OY294069.1, forward strand.
GGGGTCCGACAGGGCAATATTACGGTTTTCAAAGTATAATAGCACTGTTATGTTTGAACCAATCTCAATGTTTGTTTTAGTAGGTACATATAATGAAGCCGTTTGAAGGAAAATAATTAATTTTGAAAAATCATGATCATATGTGGAAGGGTACGCCATTCAGATCCATTTTTATCCGAGTATTCTTGGAGGCGGGTCTCGAAGTTTCGCATAGGCCTTAAGAACATTGCAATTAAAATGGTTCGAATTTAGTGTGTTATTGCATCCGAAAGCGCCTCAAGAGTAAGTGGTTGGCTGATTCGGCACAATTTTCCGGATATCGCGCATTTTAACAATCAACATAGAGCGTTACATCACGATGGTATGCGGGTTTATGTTACCAGCATTAATTTCAATGCACTATGGTTTGTTCTGGATGGAGCTACTTGCCACACTTCGAAGAAATCAATAGCTTTTTTTAAGAGAGCGTTTCCGTAGCCGCATAATATCAGTGCTCGATCACCGTTCTCCCAGAAGAGCTTATGGAAGCCAGCGTTAGGAACATTCTGACCTTCTGTCGAGCCACAAAACTAACTAGAATAGAATAGGCTTCTGACCACGTGGCGTGCAATGGGCCCAACTAAGTGACCTAAGTGTATTTGGGGGTTAAGCGCCGTCCCCTCAATGATGATAATGATGAAGGTGTACTTCGAAACTATCCCAGTTGCAAGGCTCGAAATGAGTATGTGCAACTTCCCGATAAGTCTTCAAAAATACTTGATAAAGAGAACCGACATCTGGATGACGTCAACTTCCGCACCTAATAATCATTTTACAAAACTAATTTCCCTTCAAATTCAAATGGCATTTATGTACCATCGTACAAAAAGAAATCGTCAAACATACCTGTTTTATTGTAGTATGAAAATCGTCATACCTCTGCCAGAAACTGCAGTTTGAATTTACTCCTACCCCCTCCGCATCTCAACTAGATGCACCTATACATTCTTGCTATCCGTCACCTCCCTCCTGACTCTCATTCACGCGTTTGAATTACAGTACCTCATTAATAATGCTATTCATTTTTTCCCAAAATTGTAGTACCAAATCCAGTCCCATGCATATACCTTTTAATTATTAAGGCTGATAAACTATAAAAGAGTTCACACTGTGGATACAATGTAAATAAGAAATATCCACCCTTCTCCACTAAAAATACTCTCAAAGTGCTGAGGACCTTTCGTCTACCAAGTAGCCATCATCAGAGTAATTTTAAGAAATTGGTTGAACTCACTTCACCGGGAAGTCATCGTCACTAATAAATATGAAATGGTTCGCACTGTGGATGTACTATAACATTATAAATAAGAAATATTCACCCTTATCCACTGAAAATACTCTTAAAGTACTGGGGACCTTTTGGCTACCAAGTGTGATGTTTACTCTGATGGTGGCTAGTTGGGAGCCGAAAGGTCCTCAATACTTTAAGAGTATTTTTAGTGGATAAGGGTGAATATTTCTTATCTATAATATCAAGGCTGATGTTATGATTAGAAAACAATATAAGGTCTTAGCATCCCAACTTCAAACCGAGGCCAACTTCATTGGAATGGGCTCGATCCTACACGGGACGATCTTACACATGCTTTTCTACACCCACTTTTTCCATACCGAATTATTTCTACACGTAGTGTTTTGATCATCAATAATCAATAATAAAGAGCTTATTGAATTCATTTGCGGTGTAAACAATATTTAAGGAAGTATAGTTTAAGAGATTAAGTGGAGATTTATACTGTGATAATTGAAAATATCGAGCTATTTCAACGGTTTATTTCCATATGTTGGGTAGACGTTAGATTTCGTGAGATGCAGTGGTTTCTTTTATAAACATTTGATACAACTGAGAACTAGTTCGGAAAGTGGTCAAATCTTGTTATTGCGTATTTTTTATATGTTTTTTTGACGATATTTTTGGTAAGCAACATTTCTAATTTCATTATCATTTTATCCCAGAACGTCTTTCAAATGTTGTGTACCTAATGGCAATAGCAGTTATTCCAGTAACTCTGATAAGACTTGTAACTCAACATTTACTTTTCCTCGAGACAAGAATGAATTAGAGCAATACATAGTTACGTTACCTCACAGACGATGATATTTTACATTATAATGACTTTTCTTCAGTTCCAACGATTGTATCAGGTTTTAGTATCGATAGCAGTTGAGAGATTTCATTTTTTGTAGACAATAAAATTATACACTCTCTTAAATTTGGTCGGCTTGTGGGCTTTGTTCAAAGTGGTTTCGATTTGATTCTATTCTGTCATATGAATCTTTCAATTCATTTTCCTGGAGCTTATAATTGTATCACTATTAGAGTCTGGAGTTTGACCAGAGATCTCAAATGAGATCATTTATCAATTGAAAAAATTCCAAAATTAATTCATTATTATATTATATTTACATGTTATTATTCAATCGAATACCATTCAAATATAACGCGCATCGATAACATGAGTAGGTGACTAGACAAATTCTACATCATGGCCTAACCCTTGGAAAATAAATATTGAAAAAATTTGTTTATTGTCTAAGAGATAACCCTCTAATATGCTGTGATATAATATAATATAGTCGCGGCTCAGTAATTATACTGCCGGTTAATAACTGCATTTCTATCATAAAAACTAATATGTTTTTAAGTTCATAATTTATTTCTTTCTCTAAAATGTACGATTCCATATAAATATTGATTTCGTATTTGGTTCTACTAAAAGGTATAAATTATTGTTCGAAACGGTGAATTCAAATCACACCTTCCATTTTAGTTTATTTCGTTTTTCGTGCTGCCTTGACGCCCCTTGGATAATGTGGTGAGTTCAGTACTTACAATAGATAGTCTTTTATTTTGTTCATCTGCTTTCTTCAGTATATTTTCCCTGTATATATTTTATTTATTTACATATATATGGTTTTTGAATTCATTATATTTTTATTTAAGTAGGCATAAATATGAGTCTACCTGATTAGTAAATACTTGTCAATATTTATATTGGTAACTGTACAACATTCGTAATATCAACATCAAATAAAATTTTATTAAAAGTTAATATTCTAATTCATTATAAAATACATAAAACTCAAACAATGATGAAACAAGTATTATCTACAAACAATCTCTACATCCCGATCAGAAAATCCCAATCAAAACATCCTGAATAAAAACATCCACCAGAACATCCTGAACTGAAACATCCAGAACATCAAAATAGCCCGAACATCTAGAGTAGAACATCCCAACCAACGAAACTAACCGAATAAGATGCCGAAGAAGCAACAAAATTACAGAACATCACATTTACAAGTTTTTATTTTTACATTGATTTTACTTCTTCTTTTAAGTAAGTTCTACTTCAATTAGGTACTTCAAAACTTGATATTAAATATACTGAAAATCGTTGATTCTTTATCAACAATTATAATTCTACCATTCTGGCACTTACATCCAAAATTGTGGTTTCATCAAGTTCAATCACATTTTGCACTCGATAAAATCGTGAGATAAAAAAACTATGACTACATAATTTCAAACTTACCAACTCTAACAATTTCCGTAGTTTACGATATCATCGAACATCCTAGTCTAAATTTGTACGAATCATTAAAAATAACCATCTGAAGAGGGAAGATTAAAATCATCATTATCTAATGCAAAGAGTGGAAATCAAAAACAATCAAAATTCTTTCGTGAAATGTCCATTTTAGTAGAATGGTTAATTCAGAACATTAAATCTCTGGAAACGTCGACTTATAAAATCAATTTTAAAAGCTATTACAGCATCTGGTCAAACACAACAAAAATAATGTTTAGATATCGCGGATAGAATTGGGGCAGATAGCAAAATAGATAGTAGTATTGCTGTGATATAATAAATCCTAATTCATTTTACGATCAATAAAAAAAAACAACAAAACTAGACTTATCAACTGAAGTATTAGAAAGTTACAAACAACCTACATTAAAATGTCAGCAATCTATTAAAGCAATGTCAGCACAACAAATCCTAATATGTAATAGATTGGATAATTTTTAAACGCAAATAAATGGTTTCCAGAATGAAGGTAGCAGAGTTAGATACCGTTCTAATTCGCACAACAGAACATCTTCAAAAAGTCCGTAACGTGATAATTCACGTTTGGTAATATCGTAAAAAAATGTAGAAACAAGCATTCAAATGTAGTAGTTCATGGTGCAAATTTTATGAAAATAAAAAAAACTAAAAGATCCTTTTGTAGCGATAAATAACAGAATATATTTCATTAGTCGCAAGGTTTTTATATTCCATGAAGTTAAGAAACTAATGATTTTAATTGATACATGCGCTGATATATCGATCTTACTAAGGAATATATTTCCAAATTATAAAAGAGACAACAATTTTAATCTATCTACAGTGAATGGAGTTCCGATATCATCTTTTGGTAGATTTTTTATAGTAGATGTTAAAAGTAAGAAAATTATGGATTTGATTTATTTATATTTTATTAATGGCTTGTCATTGGATGCAATTGGAAGGAACCATTTCAAAAATTACTTCGATTGACAGTCAACAACAGATTAGGTAGGTACTTCAATATTTTCCAAATTTGATTAAAAGACCAGATTTTAATATTTTAATATTCTGTTCATTATATACATACAATTGGTGTTCTTTTTCAAGTTTCGCAGATTAGACACCGCTAAATATTCCAGAGCCAAGCAACTGTCTGAGCATATGGTTAATTTAGGCATTTGTAGACCGTACTGATACTAATTTAACAATGCTTCGAATGCCGCTATTGGAGCTATATAACAAAATGAATAATTTTGAGAACTATTAGCATTATTTTTTAGGAAAACTCTATTTAACTCACGATAGAGAGTGATTGATTGGCAACCTTTGCAGCTATTAAGGCATTCCAAATACCTTATGAAAACTAAAAGTTTCTTAATATTCAGTTATCACAAACAGCAGGGCATTTTTTAAGTAATACGAACGTGGCCACAACCAATTTTCGAAAATGTGTGAACAACACCTAACTGAAATAAAGTCAGAAATTTTCCGAACATACATGATTTCCCCAAAATGTCAAAAAATATATAACTTGCTAATTCTAATGAAGTTTTTTGGTGCTAATCGAAGAAATCGAATGAATGACAGTTCATCAAATATACTGTCAATGAGGATTCATATGGAAAAAAACATACTCACGACATCCGTTAGATATATAAATTCTATAAATTCTGCACGTGCTCGAGGATTTTTGTCAGCATATAATTAAGAATTTGTGGGCAATTATATAATAAGTTGGATATGAAAAATAACTATTTCTGAGATTACTTTTTTTATTGCAAATGTTTTGGTATGAGTGAGTCACAACCCGTCGATACACAATTCGTCTATTGAATAGATATGATTATAAAATCACAAACCGCCATCTTTACGAAAAAACTTCCGAACGAAATCAGGTTCTCGGTAACGCATCTCTTTCTTGCGAAGGAACTCTGCTACAGCTGGCCTCGGATCATATAAAGCTGTACCTACTCCATTCAGTGCCACAAACATTCTCGAGTTCATGGTCTCATCTGAAGTTGACAGTCGGTGGTTTGATTTAATTTGAATATAATGAGAAATCACTTTCTCAGCAATCATGGAGGGAGGTGAAACGTTCTACGCGTTTCTCTTACACTACAGTAGGTTCCGAGTCGTATTAACATATAATGTTTTCAGACTCGCGCAGTATGTCGGTAGAGAAGCAGTTGGCTGGGGAGAGGGGGGGGGGGAGGTGTTTGAGGCGATATTTTTCTTCTGGCCACCTAGTGAAAAATGAAAAATCCTTAAAAAATGCCCTGACAAACAGTATTACAAACCAACAAAGGTAAAAGCCTTCGTCGGTGTATATAACTGGAACATATAGCTTAATTCGATTCAAAAATATGTCATACCAGAAAAACATAATATTATCTAGAATATATGAAGTGTCAGATATCAATGACAGTGAAATTGATTTACAAATCACAGTAAAGGAACAGAAAAATTATCAAGAACTAAATAGCATCGAAAATTAAAATAAAATCCGTGGTTGTACCATTCACAGATGAAAAACCAAATAGAATTTTCATTTCATTACAGTTACGAATACAATTATTATTTTTCAAAGTTCTACATAATATTTCACATCCAGCAATGGAAGCATCTAAGACATCTTATGAAAAAAGTATTATTGGTCAAGAATGAATTCAGAGATGATATTATAATTATAAATTGTCCTGGATGTTAATCTTCTAAAGGCACACGTCATATAAAACCTCAATCAGGAACTTCCATTACAATATGACGTTTTGAACATGTTCGTATAGATATTGTAAGATATTTCCCTTTTTTTGATGGTTATACGCATATACTAACAATTGTTGAGACATTCACATGATGATCAGAATTTATACCATCTAAAAACACTGCCGCAACAACTATTTATCAAGAATGTTTGTTTCTCTACATTCCCAGATTTGGAATTCCTAAGACCTTGGGAACAAATCAAGGGAGGCAATTCGAATCTACATTCTTCAATGTATTCATTCCATGATTAGGTATCTTTTGTATTGAATTAGTAGATGGTTTTCTTTGACATAATGAGTACTATGGTGTGTTCAGTACTTACATTATTACCTATGTTATTTATATAATTATATGGTTTTTATATTCATTATATTTTTATATATGTAGGAATACCTATGAATTTACCTTATCAATATAACAAATATCAATATTTGTTACTGTACAAACAACATTCACAATATCAACATAAAATTAAATTTTATTATTTTAATTTATTCTAAAGTAAATACAACTCAAACATAAGTAATAGATAACACTTAATACCCCCCTCCCCCCAATGCGGGTATGTGTTATTTACACATTTGGTAAAGACACTTCAAGAACTTGAAAACTAGAAGTACTAGGATATGATAAAAGTTTTAGGGAGAGCATTACATAGAGGATGTAAAATGTATATTTCAAGGTTCTGAAGTGGTATGTCATCAAGGACTTATTTTAATTAGGAAATCAGATAAAAAGAAATAACACAAACATCTACTCATTGGAAAGATATTTTGAAATCAGAGAATGGAAGGAGAACCACTTACTCAGCCTTCAAGATCTCAGAAAGAGAATGAACCTCCTCCTTCGAACTTTGAAGTACCACCTCAACAGAATCATTAAATGGTTGGAAATAGCGAGTCGCATGAGTATGAGGAAGTTACAGTCCGCCTGAAGACATATTTCAGAAGGTACATGTAAAAGTTAAAACAGTCCCCATCAAACATTGGACTTTCACGAGAATTGACTGGATTGACAAAGCATCTAAGGAACATCTTTTTGATGAAAATGTAATGCCAAATATAATAATTTCAGTGCCTAAGTAACAAAACCAAAATATAACATAAAACCTATCGTTTCACCCCTCACTATGTGATATAAAATTGTATCCATATTATAAAATTAAAACACTACTATGTTGGTATCACTTTTATTTGTGTAACTTCCGTTATCCGAGTTTCAGCATTATTACACCATCTTCAGCCGGTATTCAAATATCGTCTGAAGATGGCGTACTAACGCTGAAACTCGAGTAACGGTAATTACAAATAAAAGTGATATCAACAAATTCGTAATCCTTATGTAACATTGATCACTATAACTCATATATTATTCTTTCTCGATAATGCTAAAAATGCTATTTCTTTTTGCAGTATTCAATTTGGGAGAATATAGAAGACATGCTACATCGGCTTACAAGAATCACGATTTTTTCCGACCAGATAATGCGGAAGCTATGAAAATAAGAAGCCAATGTGCCGTTGAAGCTCTTAAAGATGTGTGCCAATGGTTGGAGAGTGGCGGAGAGGTTGCAGTATTCGATGCAACCAATTCCACGATGGATAGAAGAAGTGTAATTCATGATGTAGTAGTCAAGGAAATGGGATTCAAGTTATTCTTTGTTGAATCTGTTTGTGATGACCCGGCAATTATTGAGCAAAATATAAAAGAAGTGAAATTTAGTAGTCCCGACTATGTAAATATGAATAAAGATGAAGCTTTGACTGACTTCTTGCAAAGAATCGCACATTACCAAGAAAGATACGAACCTCTCAATGAGACAATGGAGAAAGACAAATCGTTTATGAAAATTTACAATACTGGGCAGAAAGTGTTAGTACATAAACATGAGGGTCACGTTGAAGCTAGAATAGTTTATTACTTGATGAATATTCATATTACTCCAAGAACGATTTATTTAACAAGGGTGAGTTCTCACATTACTTATCCTTTCTTATTACACATTTCTATATGAAGGTAATTTTGAAAAAAAAGAGACAATTTGCTTAATCGGCATATTAAGTGCTTATTTATATTTGTCAATAAAACATAATGGCATATCTATAATATAGACCTCCTCACCGAAATTCTAGATAAACCTACAATAGGGACAATGGCTGGGAGTCGATAAGAATAATACCTTAATTTCCAGAAATTGTTTTCTTTGCTTTTGTTGGGCAAGAAAATTATTACTTACAGTTTCTTGGAGGTTAAAGGCTACATCAATAGTATAGCAGAGAGTAACTGCTTCGTTACTACTAACTAGTTTTTACTTTCGTGTGAACATATAGTACACAATCTAGAACTTTTTAGCAGAATGGAAGTGGTATTCGGCAACTTTAGAAAATGTATTAGAACTGTGCTGACCACAGATGAACCAAGACGGTAGTGGCGCAATATAGGCCAGTACAAATAGTATTTGAACAACAAAAAAATTCGTTACAGCAATCTGACAGCGGGATATTGTAGAACAAGATATTGTAAAAGAGGGAAAAATAAATCGAACCGACAGCTGCTATCCGGGGCGGAATGGGGTGTGTTGAAAACAGTTTTTCGTGATTTCTGGCTAAACCGTGCATTCTATCAAAAAAAGTTTGGTATAAAAATTGTAGGGAATAAAAAGATCTACAACTTTTTGTCCACCGTTTTTACCCTAACCTCAAAATTATTCGACAAAAATGCGAAAAACCAATTTTCCGGTTTTTAATTTTTTTTCTTTGACAAATTAAACTTAATGAAGCTCTAACTTTGACAAAACATACCTCTATTTATTGCAAAAAGGCAGTAATTTTTTTGGAGGGAAATATTTGAAGGTTGTTGTTAAATTTAATTTAACGAAAAAAAAAACCTAATTTTTAACTGCGATTCCTCTTAAAACTACGCATCCTACAGAGCTATGTTTTGGCTCACTTACTCACTATTACGTCTACTTTCGATAAGTGGTGAGAAAAAGGTACACTGCAATGGAAAAATGGCGGGAAAATTGAAAAAACCGAAAAATCGGTTCTTTCGTGGTAATTTGCATATTTATCGTTGAATAATTGTTATTAATTAATAAAATCATTTTAATTTTCTTATGTTTATGGAAACTATAATATTATTTCTTTAATTATTGTATAGATCGAGTTTTGATATGATGTCATGCATGTCTAAGACAGCAAATTATATCTGCTATATTCGTATATTCGTAATCGCAGGATGCGAATATGAGAAATTTAAAGAGCTGTTTTCGAAACTAAAGACAGCATGCGAACGCAACCAGAGGCCTTCTAACTCATGTTTAAAATGTTTTAATTTAGAAAATTGCTCTAATGCTGAACTTCCACAAATTTCCATACACGAAACTGACTCGAAAGAAATGGAAACATATCAATGTACTATAACTGAAACAGTACTCAATGAAACTTTCGAAAACACTGGAGTTCAGTTTTGTTGAATTGGACGGCGAAGAAGTACAACGCTCTGCGAAGAAAGCAAGATTAGAGAAAAATACATCTATGGGAATGCATACTTTTTTAAGCATGTTCAAAATAATATTAAATTTTTTTTATCGCATTTATGAATTTCATGTTGTCAATATTTACTACATAAAAACAGGAGGGATCTGCTTCAATTTTTTCACAATGTATTATTTTTTATAATAAAGATTCTTGAGCCAGGTATGAAATATATATAAATTCTCGGGAAATAGGTCACATTAACACTTATGCTTTATATTTTCGTCTTTACGTACAATTCGGTCTCACGACCATCATCAGACGACTTATTATTTCAATAACCTGATTACTTAAAACTAATTGTATTAACACAAAGCGTCCTTATAGCACCAATTTCATTTAAAATGCCAACGTCGCCGAAACGAACAGAAACACGAAATCGAAATTGTAACACAATGTGTTAATACAATTAGTTTCAAGTAACCCAATTTTAGACATAATAAGTCTTCTGATGATGGTCGTGAGACCGAAACGCACGTAAAGACATATAATAGCATAAGTGTTAATGTGACCTATTTCCCGAGAATTTATATATAATTTTTTTTTTATATAAATACTTGCAATATGAACTTGTTCAGTGCAACATGCAAATATTGTCTTAATAATTGAAAACCACTCTACAAAACCCGTATATATCATTGTAGATCTACTACATTACCTATTGTATGATTATATTTTGTTTAGTAAACTAATTGATTTCGAGTAAAAAACTAAAATTGTTCTTAAATGCATATTGGGAATGTGCATTTCTTATGTTTTGTTTGATAGTAACAATCCCATGTACGATGATCGTAGAAGTAATATATTCGTATCCTGCAATTACGAAGATACAAATATAGTAGATATAATTTGCTGTCTTAGACATGCATGACATCTTATCAAAACTCGATATATACAATAATTAAAGAAATAATATTATAGTTTCCATAAACATAGAAAAATTAAAATGATTTTATTAATTAATAACAATTATTCAACGATAAATATGCAAATTACCACGAAAGAACCTATTTTTCGGTTTTTTCAATTTTCCCGCCATTCTTTCCAATGCAGTATACCTTTTTTTTACCACTTATCGAAAGTAGACGTAATAGTGAGTAAGTGAGCCAAAACAAAACTCTGTAGGATGCGTAGTTTTAAGAGGAATCGCAGTTAAACATTTTTTTTCGTTAAATTAAACCTCCAAATATTTCCTTCCAAAAAATGACTGCCTTTTTGCAATAAATAGAGGTACCTTTTGTCAAAGTTAGAGCTTCATAAGGTTTAATTTGTCAAATAAAAAAATGAAAAACCGAAAAATTGGTTTTTCGCATTTTTGTCCAATAATTTTGAGGTTAGCGGTGGACAAAAAGTTGTAGATCTTTTTATTCCCTACAACTTTTAAATTTAACTTTTTTTGATAGAATGCACGGTTTAGCCAGAAATCACGAAAAACTGTTTTCAACCCCTAAAAACACATCCCATTCCGCCCCGGATAGCAGCTGTCGGTTCGATTTATTTTTCCCTCTTTTACAATATCTTGTTCTACAATATCCCGCTGTCAGATTGCTGTAACGAATTATTTTTTTTATTTCTAATATTTGCTCCTATTAGTACTGGCCTAATAAGGATTAGTGTTTGGTTGTAAACGAATTCAACAAAACAGAAATACTTCTCTTTCGAAAATCAAAATTTCTCGTGATTTGCGGAAAATTATGTTTTGTTGCACCTGTCTTTCTCCTCCTCAAGGAATCCTCGAAAGCCATTCGTACCATCTCAATCTATTCTACACCGTATAAAGAACCCGCGAAATAAAATGTCATAAAATAAACAGTCGAAACAAGTCTTATTTTATTGATAGTCATAGTATAGAACCAAAATACCAAAACATATATTCGCAGACAATAATTATATTCTATTTGACCCAATGAAATTATCGATAAAAGATTGAATGAATGAACATAAATATACAAAGAATTCATCCACTACACTTAATAAACAAATCATTCATTTGGCTACAACAATACAAAAATGTTGAATATTGAAAAAATTAATGATAAACGTTTGACATTATAACGTATTCAAATTAAAAGAAACAATTGTGTTAATGATAAAATTGATTCTAATCTTTCAAAACTTTATAATAATCTGATTTAAACCTAACCAAATTCAGATATTTTGAATTACCATTTTCTATTGTCTATCTTTTTAGGTTGAATTACCTAAAAAGATATGTATTATCTGACATCGTTACATTTATTACAGTGACGGCTTTGAAATTAAAAATTGTCGATAAAGATAAAAATATACTATTAACGAAACGTCAAAAAGAGAAGTCCTATTTTATTTTTAGTCATAATAATGAACGTTTTCTTGGTATTTTGGTTCTTTAATAAAATAAGATTGATTTTTCTTTTTGACGTTTTCGATATTTTATTTATATTTTTATCAAAAATTGTCATGTTAATTAGTGTTTCCATGTAATTTATAGAAGAATAGATGACTTTGATTGATGAAATGCGTCTCCAGCCGACTTGTGTTTCTTTAAATCCAATTAAAACTGCAGAAAACATTGGATCGGTTGTTTGTGAAAGATATTTTTAATTACAATGACATTGTTACATTTATGACAGTGACAGTTTTGATTAAAATTCCATAGAGCTACCTTAAACTTAATTAGTTATTAATAATAGAAATGAAATGTAAATCATAGAATAGTATCTTATGTATTTAATTAGCTAGATTCAATCCATTTTAAGTAAATCAATTTGATAATTAGCCATTCATTGCTATTTCACACACAACCGATTCAATGTTTTCTGCAGTATTTAAAAAACACAAGTCTGCTGGAGACGCCTTTCATTAATCAAAGTCATCTATTCTTTTCTAAATTACATGTAAATACTAATTAACATAACAATTTCTGATAAAGATATAAATAACATATCTAAACGTCAGAAAGAAGAAAATCTTATTTTATTACATACAAATGTGATGTCCAACAACTTATTTTTTCAGTAAATTTGAATATATTTTTATTTCTGTATCCAGCATGGTGAAAGTGAACAAAATCTTGAAGGTCGCATAGGTGGTGACTCAGATTTGAGCAGCAGAGGCTCATTGTATGGGACAGCTCTTGCTCAATACATCGAGGAGCAAAACATCAGCGGTTTAAGAATATGGACATCCTGGTTAAAACGAACAATTCAAACAGTTTCCGGCTTGAATGCCTCCCAGGAAAGATGGAAGGCTTTGAATGAGATAGATGCAGTGAGTACATCTATTATATATAAAAACAAATACTACTGACTCACTCATTGATTCATTATCACGAAATCTCCGAAACTATAAAGTCAACCGACTTGAAAGAGATAGGCACCCGCTAGGAACGGATTTTTTGAAACTCAAACGGACTAAAAAGGATTCGATATATTTTGACGTTTTTGACAGTTAATAGTATCACGTACAATTGACAACACAGACAGATCTACAGATTAATGAATTATTATCACAGTTCAGACTGTGTATGACAGATAACATGTAACGTTTACATGACAGATAGCTGATACATTGGATGTCACATAAATATCTGATAGACCATTCCATAACATACTAGTGGAGTAAATCTGGCGAGAAAAAAAGCAAGGTTGGCGAAAATTTTACGATGCTTAGCGACCCGGTGGAAAGTGTTTGTTAGGGTACCAATAACAACCCCCTGAAATGTATATTTCCCAAAGTGGGTGCAACCCCTTTTTTTGGCCAAAAAGGGGTTTTTTGACATTTTTAAGGGTAGTTTAGCAAAAAAAAATTAATATCTCTGGTTGTATTGAAAATTAAGGAACCAAAGTAGAACCCTTTTATTGTCAATGTCCAAGCAACTTCCAGTCCAAATTTCAAGTTGATCCGACCTCCCCCCTCCCCGTAATAGATATATTATATATATATCAACAAAAGAATATATATATATATATATATTCTTTTTTTGATATTCTTGAACCATTTGTGGACATTGTCGAAACGTCAAAACAGAATTTTTATTTCATTATCAGTATATATACGAACCAATATACCAAGAAAACATACAAATATATATATATATATATATATATATTTGTATGTTTTCTTGGTATATTACGAACCAATATACCAAGAAAACATACAAATGTTTTCTTGGTATATTGGTTCGTATATATACTGATAATGAAATAAAAATTCTGTTTTGACGTTTCGACAATGTTTATTGCCTTTATCAAAATTGTTAATTGAATTAGTGTTTCCATGTAATTTAGAAAAGAATAGATGATTTCGATTAATGAAATGCGTCTTCAGCCGACTTGTGTTTTAAGATCCAATTAAAACTGCAGAAAACATTGGATCGGTTGTGTGTGAAAGAGTAATGTATGGCTAACTACAATTTGAAATAGATTGAATTTGATTAAATACAAGACATTCCAATATTGTACAATTATAAATATCTATGAATTATTGTATGAATTGAAAAATGAAGTATTATTTAACTATGACACTATAGAGTAACAATTTTGAGGTTAAATTCCATAGAATTATCTTAAACTTGAATAGTTATGATAGATCTGCAATGCTTATCATAGAATAACTAATTCATACAATAATTCATAGATATTTATAATTGTACAATATTGGAATGTCTCGTATTTAATCAAATTCAATCTATTTCAAATTGTAGTTAGCCATACATTACTCTTTCACACACAACCGATCCAATGTTTTCTGCAGTTTTAATTGGATCTTAAAACACAAGTCGGCTGCAGACGCATTTCATTAATCGAAATCATCTATTCTTTTCTAAATTCTAAATTCTAAATTCTAATTTCACTAATTCAATTAACAATTTTGATAAAGGCAATAAACATTGCCGAAACGTCAAAACAGAATTTTTATTTCATTATCAGTATATATACGAACCAATATACGAAGAAAACATACAAATATTACAAATGGTTCAAGAATATCAACAAAAGAATATATATATATATATATATATATATATACGCTATATACGCTACGCGTCAGTTAGAGTTTATACATTTTACCTCGGTTTTTTTATGTTGGGGCCGTTTCGTGCCCCGTGCGGGCGGCGCCAGTTGTAATAAAGTATTTCGGCTGTGGGCCGCTAGCTTTCACCCGCTTCGGGCATATTTTAGTAGCTAGAAAATTCCCTTTGGTACATCCCTTTTCACATCTTTACATGCTTTCAGATGTTTCTACTAATTTGAAATATGCATATTAAGTCTTGAAACTTAGGGATTGACAACGTGACGGCAGAGCCGACGCCTTCTTCTACTACGGGCGCAGCCCGCATACAACAGCTAATTATTAATAAAGTTAATGTAAATATTCCCGAAAAGTTTACAGATTCTAAAGCATTAACTAAGAATATCTACAGCTTACAAATTAGCATCAAATAACAATAACTATTGCGCTAGAAGATTCAACGTGGGAAAATTAACGGAAATAATATCAGAGTCGATGTTTACAAAGTTAGAAAGAATCAGAAAAGCTCAAGTTATAAGATCAGTTTCAGTTTGCCGACGTAGTATTGTAATTTTTCTCAGTTTAAACTATCACGATATCTAATTCCTTATTCTGAAATGACATTAGCAAAATTCTTATTGTTATGTAATATTTTCAATTGCAGGGTGTATGTGAAGAAATGACTTACGAGGAAATAAAATCAAAATATCCCGAGGAATTTGCTGCTAGAGACCTAAATAAATTTGCGTACAGATACCCTAGAGGAGAAAGCTACGAAGATTTAGTCGCTCGTCTGGAACCGGTGATTATGGAATTGGAAAGGCAAGGGAATGTATTAGTGGTATCGCATCAAGCTGTAATACGATGTTTATTGGCTTACTTTTTGGATAAGAATGCAGGTAAGTGAAACTTTCTTGTTTAGATTCGTTATTAATTCCATTACATTTTATGTTATGCCATACCCTTATAAAAAGAAACAATCACCCGTATCCACTTTATTATTTATAGTGTTATAGTGTATCCACAGTGTGAACTCTTTCACAGTTTCTTTTGCCATACGCTATTCTAGTATGCTATGGTTATGCTTGTGAGATCCATACTTGGGGGATAGTAATTTTTTTTTTCATATTAATATTCCATATCTACGAAAGCGCTGAAAGGCCATATATATATATTTTTTATTAAATCCAACTTTAATCTCAAAATTCCGACTTCAATCTCGGAATTCGGACTCTAATCTCGAATTTCCTACTCTAATCTCGGAATTTCGACTTTATTCTCGGAATTCCATTTTTAAAGACAAGTCGTCGGGTTTCCAAGGTTTTAATATAATTTAATGAGCCCCTTCGTAGGTTTTAATATTAATATTTCATAAAATCAGGGGAGTACAAATTCCCACGTTTCTGCACACCACTGCTATTATTGGATAAAAGGGCAGATGTACCTGCATAGTGTCTACCAATTTTAAGATAATATATTTTTTCTATACATTAAAAGAAGTACTTTAAACAAACATTTTAACATTCTGTATTTGCTTCCACAAAATTGTATTTTGTGTGTTTCAATATGGCAAGGTAAATCTGGAACACCCTGTTAGAGATGCTGGTTTCAATCAAAAACCTTGTTTTACAGTGTATCGAAAAAGTAACCAACTTGTAACCATATCATTTGTCTAGAGAATCCATCAAAGTACCCATTTATACATATTCCGTATGGCTTTAATTTACCATAGGAATTAATGTGCCAGAGGTAATTTGGACCTTTATTATAAATTATAATATTGCCTTCTCCGAAGTCTCTTGCTTTTCCTTACTTCTACTCTTCGAGGATCCAAAATATGTAACAATTCTCTTACTACTTGCTGTGTAACTATTCGGTTATTTGTATTCATCGCAAATGCATCCATTTATATCCGTGTAATTGCCTGCATTTATTGACTACATTTTCAAGAAATTGTACAACGTCTCCAATTCGAAAAAGGTTTAATTTCGATAATATACCGGGATATCAAAAATTATCTTGGTCAAGGGTGGTTGTGGAATCTAAAACGTGTGTCTTACTTCACGTAAAATAATTATGTCACTGTCACACTGAGATCATCAATAACCTACAAATTTCATACCTATTTATTTCAGTTGTAAAACAATAATGAACTACAAATTAAAAATTATCTTGGTCAAGGGTGGTTGTGGAATGTAAGACGAAATGTTAACTTTGAACCTTTTACAAGGTCGCGACAGCCACAAACGGGGTCGAAAACTGTTTTAAATTGGTTAATTTTCGATAAATCGAATGACGTTCACGTGAGGAGCGCGTAGCTCGCGAGTTAGAAACGTGCAAATCTTCGGAACATAGAACGTTTTTACGAGGACTTTTCGCATGCGGTTTTCGCTCCATGTCGTTTGCTTATGAACGGGGCCAAGTAAATAGCATAGTCTCGGGCCCCATAATGTCGATTAAATAGGAAAATTTAATTAACATAGAAACAGGTACTCTCAGGTCTCAGCTATGCGCGTCTAACATGCGACGTACCAAAGGGAATTTTCTAGCTACTAAAATATACCCAAAAGCGGTTAAAAGCTAGCGGCCTATAGCCGAAAACAGTTTATTACAACTGGCGCCGGCCGCACGGCCACGAATTAACAAAATCGAGGTGAAAAGTATAAACTCTAACTGACGCGTAGCGAGCTCCTCGAGGCATATGTCAAAATGATTACGTTCGTAGCTAATTACATAGGACGTCTGGCTTCATGCAATTGTGTTTTTATATAATTCGAACCTTCTAATTTCGATAGGCTACGTGAAAATCCCGGAGTCTAAAGCGCTAGAGACTTCTGAGTGTTATAACATTAGTATAAAATTGCGAAATTTTTCACTTTTAGAAACTTCAAATTAATCAATTTGACACAAGTTTTGATAACGTAAAGTGAGACACACGTTTTAGATTCCACAACCACCCTTGACCAAGATAATTTTTGATATCCCGGTACGTTCTTTGTGTTTTCCATGATCCAGTCTTCAACAGACCTTCGTGCTTTACGTTTTCGTACCCCCGTGGTCTGTTCTGGATCTGGAGCATTCTCCGACCCTCTTCTTGCAAGTTCGTCGGCTTTTTCATTGCCTGTCGTTCCCTGATGTCCCGGCACTCAGATCAGCTTAACGCTATTTCAGTCTGCCAGTATTTCAATTATTCAGCTCTTCTTTGCATGTTCATACCAGACGGGATGTCATTTCCTGACTTCTCATTGCCTTAAGTGCAGCCTTACTGTCTGTCAAAATGTGGATCTGCTCATCTTCGATGGCTCTCTGATTGTTTTCCTTCACACATTGGAGGATTCCATATACCTCGGCTTGGAAGACAGATATGTGTTTACCCAATGAATAGCTCAAGCCAGTCTTTGGATTTCTTGAGTATACTCCTGCACCTGCACCTTTTTCAGTCTTAGACCCGTCTGTAAACCAGATCTTTCCCTGTAGAATGTCGCCCAGGTTTGTATGTTTCCATTCAATCCTTCCTTGTATTGATACCCTGAATGTGTTGTTAAAAGAGTATCGCTCTGGAATGTGATCTGTTCTCATGCCTAACACGTCCCTGGTCACGATTTTTACGATACTCCTGGCCCAATTTTTGTATTTTGTATTCTGATGGCACCAAGCCTTGCTTCTCCTTGGAATACCAATTTGAGGGGAGATAATCCTAGTAGTGTCTCCACTGCTGCAGTGGGCGTAGATTTCATGGCCCCTGTGATCCCAAGAAATGCAAGTCTCTGGACCTTGATTAGTCTTGTTGTGGTCCCTCTTTGTTATGACTTAGCCCACCATACCAAAGAGGCGTATGTTATTGCGGGTTTAACCACCATGTTGTACAACCAGTAGAGCATGTTCGATCGTAGCCCCAGCGTCTGGCCGTAAATAATGAGGTCTTCGCTTTTTTAATTACTTTTCCCAGATGTTGGTTCCAAGTCAGTTTCGAGTTTAGTGTCACGCGATATTTGCACAGTTTCTGTTCGAATCTTCAGAGGTCCCAGGCTCTCTAATTCATATACTTACTTGTTCGTTTGCTGTTACCATATTTTATAATTTATAATGCACAACTATCAAAACTCAACTGCAAAACTAGTATAATATATAGGCTTATACTAAGACGATTTAATCAAAATCACTGGTATACCCATAAAAATTCGGAATTTCGAGAAAAAAGTCGAAATTTGGAGATGAAAGTCAGAATTTGGAGACTAAATTCGGAATTTCGAGATTAAAGTCGGAATTTCGAGATTAAAGTCGGAATTCCGGGATTAAAGTCGGAATTTGAAAAAAAATATGTGGCCTTTCAACGCTTTCGTACATATCATATTTTATCAAAAATCGAAGGAAACTAAGAATTTTTTCGAATGCCGAAACTATCCAAGCTTTATTGGCGAAAATGAGTTGCTGTTAAGTGGATGGGTCAAGTTTAGTTAGAAAGAAAATATTGATATAGTTCAAAGTTTCAAAGTTTACACATTGTGTTTGTTGCAAATATACATTAACCCAAATGTATTATTGGTGGAAGTATTGGAAGAAACAATTACTTTCCAAGTCTACAGAAGAATATCAAATTCAACCGTTCAAATTTCTAACAAATAATTACGCAATTGTCATTGAGTTACCACATTATAGATCTTTTAGACTTTATACACCAGATCCTTCTTTCTCTTGTCAGATTATAGAAACAGGACATACCTTCCCGAATTTAGAGGAAGTTAATATTTTACATTTCCAGAGTTAAGGCTTAAAATTAAACACCCTAGAATCAATAGAAATATTTAACTAACTAAACAATTAGATTTGTATTACAGCATGCTTTTTTCGCTCTTGTAGTTCTCCATATTCTTACTGATCCCCATTTGTTGGTTTTATCATATTTGAACTTTATGTTCATTCATAACTGTAGTCACCATAGCGGATAGTGCGATTTAAAAACAAATTAAAAGTGTTCTACTCTATCGATAGAATAGCGAAATCAAATTTCAGAACAATAAATACTTCTCTCACTAAATACATGTTCATTATGTGTTAAAACACTGTGCCAAGACTGTATTCCTGCTTCTGCAATAATATCTCCTAGACCTCGTTTCCTATTAAATCAAAATGGCTATTCAGGTTCGTTACACTCAATTATGAAGAACCTAAAAGTGTCTTTAAAGTTGAAATTATCATTCTCCTCAGATGTAGCACATCCACACTCTCATGAATTAACTAAGATAACTGACTCCTAAGAAACTATTGGAATCAATTACATACTTTCATAGATTTCAACCCTCAAACGGTTCATCTGTCAAGTTTAAAAGAATAATCCAGTCTAACACATATTATAGGTGCAAAATTCTATAACGGATAGTTATATTATTATCTAACTCGTCCAACTGCAGGAACAATTTCAGAGTTCAGACTTACTAATATCTCTAATATCACAATATAAAGATTTGTATGATGCTTCTTCAGCATCATACAAATCTTACTATTGTATGTGTGTGAAGTGAGCCTGTGTAAAACCCAGCCTCACTTCGACTTGGCAACACTGCGCGCTTCTAACTTAAAGCTTCTCGCACATATTTTACATGAATAGGAAATGTAATACTGACTTCATTATATGACATATCACTCTCAAATTTAGTCAATTGGAAATAATAAGAACTGACAATACTAATAGACTTTTACTTGTTGAGTGAGAAGAATTCGGCCTCTCTGTACAACGATAAAACTTTCAGTGTGCATTCCTGAATATGTGAGTTTTCGTTTGATATTAAACACAATAGGGCAACTACAAGATAGCATACTTAAAAAAATAACTGAAACTTCTCATGAATTTTTAATTTTTTTTCAATTTCTTTTTACCTAAGGATTCCTCCCTGTGCAATGATGAAACATTTAGAGTATATTCCTGATGATGTTAGCTTCAATTTGATACTATACATAATACGGCACAACGAGATAGCATACTTAGAAAAATTAAAAACTGAGATTTCTCATAGATTTTTAATTTTTTTTCAATTTTTTTTACGTGAGGACCCATTCATCTTCTCTGTGCAATGATGAAACATCTAGAGTACATTCCTAAGAAGATGAATAACGGAATAAAAAGAACGAAAACATATGAATATCATAAATTATGAAATTTCTTGCCGTATACTCGTATCACTTCGACGTTATTCGTCGTGATACCTATCCTCTCCAGCATCATACAAAGCTTTATATTGTTATATTAGAGATATTAGTAACTGTTCGTTCATCGTAATGATAGATAATAATACAATCAACTGGCGTAAAAATCAAACAAACGGGTCAGCTGATTACGGTTGCCATGTGTCCATTAGAGACGAATCACACGGGTCACTTCGCATCGCCTGCAAAAATCCGAACAAGGAGTAATCCTCCGATCCCTTCAGTCACGACACCCGGCTGTTGTAACTCGCCTGTGGTGGACGCACACCTATTTGTTTACTTGCCAGGCCAGAATTTCTGTGTTGCAGCCCGACCCGATACGACTCGTAGTGGACGCTTAGGTTTAGGGTAAAATTCATGTTTTTTCAATCTCATGAACTGCCGATTTATGACTAATGACGATGATAAAATTAACGATTTTTGTCGCTAAATCGTATGTTATGAAAGTAATTTAGCTGAAGAACATAAAAGTTGTTTGATCTCTGCAATTACTGCAATGAAAAAAGGAGTATCAAGCGAAGTTTGATGTTTTAAACGATATCTGGTTTTTTAAATCTCTACAATCCTTATTCGTTTTGAAATTTTAAGTTTTTAAATTTTCTGATGTTTTCGGGTTAGTGAGAACAGGAATCGTAAAACACACTAGTCAGTTGAAGTTTTGAGGTCACACAGTGGCGTAACCAGTCGAGGGATTCATTGTAATTAGATTCATCTTTTCAGAAATCATACTAATAAATTGTATTGTTTTAGATGAGCTGCCATATCTTCGGGTACCATTACACACTATCATAAAGTTAACTCCAGTTGCGTACGGATGTCGTGTGGAACACATCAGCCTTGACATTGATGCCGTAGATACGCATAGACCGAGACCGCAGGTAAATCACTTGTCTGGTATTTCAGGTGCATCTTAATACTATCGCTTATAGAAAATGTAACCTTCTCCTGCATGAAAACATATTTGTTTCAGGAACTGGGAGAAAATCTTCGAATCTCAAATAAATAACAGTTATTGTAACGTATGATTCGAACTTCAAATTTGCTTATTAATTATTAACTTTCCTTTGATAATGAGAGCATCAATATGAATAATTGAATCAAGAGTGAAATTGTGATAAATCGATCACTGACCTCCCTCTCTTTTGTTAGCTCAACTTTTCGCCTTCGGACATTTCTGCGGGTGTTTGATTTTAGGAACAGAAAATATATTGGAAATAATTTTGGAAACTGCTAACGAAAGACGATTATGCACTATATTTCAAGTTTATGTAAATAGTCTACATAATGCAACTCTATGTTCAATACTGTCTATGCATTCGCATGAACTATCAACATTATTGACACTATATACTCGTATTCCATATCACAAATCATAGAAATATAATATGTAGAGTATACTTCAATGCCACAGAATAGAGTAAGCAACGATCTGTCAGTTGAATCCATAGAGATCAAGAATAGAGTACTTGAATGACTAGCTCTAAGAACTGTACGGTATTTCTATCTTTCTAATTTGTCGAAAGAGAGAACAGACTATTAGAAAAGGATAAAACCACTGCCGATCGCTTAGACCTAGTCAAATTAATAACATTGCGATTGTTTGAAAGAATAACTACTTTGTTTTTATACCAGTTTTATTAGTAATAACGTGAAAACGTAACTATAGTTTCAACACCGAAGTTCCATTATCAAACAAATATTATTATTAATAAAAGTGGTATAAAAACAAAGCAGTTATTCTTTCATATAATCAAAATGATAAATTACCATAAAGTAATGGCTTCCAGCATCGATTTTTTTAATAACATTGCTATTATGTGCTTCGAGTATTCTATTCTTATATGAGAATTTCGGACTCTTTTTCAGGTGAAATATATGCATGTGGTATATATTTTTAAGCAAAAAAACACTTGTGATTATGTTTCAATAAAATACTGTGATTCCAATTGGAAAACTGAAGATAGATGTCAAAAGTACTATTCAAACGGGGTTAACGCTTTCAAAAACAATACAGTTCCTAGTTTAACCACTTGAGCGCGATTTGCAAAATTCCAAATCCGTACAACCAATAGAAACGACGCAATCGTCTTCACAGTGGGTTATGCACACACAGACACCATCTTTACTGATATCTCAACAATAGTCTAGACTAGATCGATCTAGACAGATTTGCGGTGAATGCACAATTCGTTTGGTTCAACTAAAACTTGCAGCATTATTCTATGTTTCTTAGCTCTGGAAAACCAATGATGTGACATTTCCAAAGGTAGCAAACCATAATTGTGTTATATATTCTTAGGAAAACTAAAAATGTATAACCAAATATATAATATAACAAGCATTTTTAACAAGTGCACATTCAAAATTAAAGCTGTATCACATGTTTCGATAAAAACAATCTAATTTACTACTATTAAATCTTTCAAACCTAATGATTGTTCCCGGTAATCATAATCTGATATGACATGTGTCATGTTGGAAATGAAAATCTGGAAATGAAAATCATCATGATGGGGTACTACCACGGTCGTATATACAGGTCAGGGAACTCTATGTTTGAGATGGTCTGATACATGTTGCCAAATTCGTAGTCCCTCGCTCAACCACCAGCTGGCGTATGGATCAAAATATGTTGTCAGGATGTCAGGATTAGGCTCCATATCGTTCAAACACGGACGTATACGTGCCAGAGAACATCCCTCGACTCATGCGCCACCCTTTTGGTACTAGGCAACAGATGATGCTTAGCGGAATCACTTCTTTTATAGGAAAAAGCCTCGAGTTTCCAGACCTGTATATACGACCGTGGGTACTACTAACCGTAATTGTTGTTGAATGCTTTAATGCCCAAAATACTATATATTATCCAATTTATAGTTTGTTCACAACACACTATTCACGATTGAATATCAACGAGTATTAAAAACACAAATTATATAAATAAAAATCTAGATCCTGCACAAAGCATCGAGAACCTAAAACACGGTCGTATATATAGGTCTGGAATCTCGAGGCTGTTTCCTATGTGAGAACTGAGTCCGCTAAGCGTCAATTGTCGCGTAGTACCAAAAGACGTCACGTGTGGCGAGGGATGTTCTTCTCTGACACGTATACGACCGTGTTTGAACGATATGGCGCATAATCCTGACATCCTGACAACATACTTCGATCCATGCGCAGGCTGGTTGCTGAGCGAGGGACTACGAGTTTGGCCACATGTAAGAGACTCATGTCAAACATAGAGATTCCAGACCTGTATATATGACCGTGACCTAAAACTAAACAGTCGTTCGTGGTCGCTTAAAATAACGTCTCCCGTCTTATTTATATTATACATATCCCTACCCTATTCTCCTTGCTGAGATTTTATTTTCTATTATCGATACCAATTCTGTTAGAAATCAAGATCGTTTATCTTGTCCATTGTGACAAAATGAATAATAATACTGTATAACTGGTGTTTAGGTCCAGATAAAAACACTCTCCATTCTTCTATTTGTATTCGTGGTTGCCGCGTCAACGTGTTCTTACCGCCCCAGAACGGAAATGAGTACTATCAAGGCACATCATCTCATATCTCAGGAGATTCATATAGGGAGTGAAATTATCACATTAATTTTTACTTCCATCAATATACTTTTTATAGGGGAAGCATTGTAATCGGGGCAAAAAAAAAAGTATCGGGTTTACGCAAAAATGTCCGTTTTGAGCCTTTCTAAATCGATCCAGACTATTTTCGAGATGATTTCTGTGTGCGTACGAATTTGCGTGTGTATATTACCCACTGTGGAGACGATCGCGCCGTTTCTATTAGTCATATAAATTTGAAATTTTGCTAATCTCTTTAAAGTGCTGAAAATAGGAACTGTGTTTGGGCGCGGTAGCCCCGTTTCGAGTGAATTTTTTGACATTGTTTTATTAAACCTCAATGAGAACAATGTTTTCTGGTTATAAATATGTATCACTCGCAAATATTTAACCTGCAGAAGTGTGCGAAATTATCATTTTAAGATTCAACTGACGTCATCGTTGTGACGTCATAGTTTGGTCTGTGGCATGGAATCAGAGGAGTAGGTTATATAGTGTCAATAATTTTGATAGTTCATCATAGAGATTATATATTAAATAGAGGAGTAAAGCCTGTGTTTAAGGTAATAAGCGGTGCGTGACATGTTCAAATTTCTTAGCGGTACCTTCCCTCACACTCTCCTCCAACCGCTTACATTGATGACGGCGTGCTCTCATATAAAATCGAGAAGAGTGGGGACCGCTAATAGAGAAAATTTCATTCGAACCCTGCGTGGCATTACGGCCCGCTTTACTCCTCTATTTAATATATGATCTCTATGTAGTTCATGTGATAGCAGGTGACATTATAAAATAAGACTATTTATTAATTTATACTGACAACAGTTGTCAGTACAAAACATAGAATTGTGAATTTGAATCAAATTTCAACGTAACATAGAGTATAATTTATCGTCTTTCATTATCTGTTTCTAACTCATATCCAATACATTTTCTTTTCCTAAAATCATACATTTCACCCGCAAGCGAAAAATTGTGCTAACCAAGGTGAAGTCAGTGATCGATAGATCATACTTTTTTTCTCATCTTAAATGACTATAGACATACTAATTATTATGAAAAATTGATTAGTTTCCATGAAATTATTAAAGTTTATTTGCAAAGTTGAAAAATTTAAAATTGTATTATCTTGACGAAATACAAAAAACAAGATAGAAATAGCTATTACAAATTATAATAACTAATTTGAAATATTTGAAGTTCAATATTCGAAAATTCTGATGGATTGTAATTCAACATTACCAATTTCCATATAAGAATAATAAACAATAAAAATAAGAAAGATTCGATTTTTAATGACTATCCAACACATTTCGTAAGGGGGATCAAAAGCTACAAGCATAACTAAATAATTTTATAATCTTGCAACTAAAATATAATTTAATTCTAATGAAACGTAAATTTTGTTTCTTCGACTACTTAACTATAGTCTATTCATATTTCATATGCATACGATATAAACAAACGCACGTGAGCACTGGAATGGGACAGGACCGCATTGAGGATCACTATTTAGTCTAATACAAACATCTGTTACGCGATGAGAAGATTACGTCCGGTTAACCAATGGCAATACTTGAGTTCAGAAATCACGCCACTTGCACATGTTCGTATTGTTTACGTCCTGTGAATTTGAAATAAATATTTTAACAGGTGATCGGAAATAACATTTAGTAGGTTGACGTTTTAACAACAACAAATTGCAACAATCTCAAATTATCAATATTTATAATTTAGTTGGTCTATTGCAATTTGTTATTTCATCAAGAAACTTATATGATTAGTATTATGTAGTTCTAAGTTCCAGCTGTAGGCTGCATGTGAGCTAAAATAGCTGTTATACGAATTCAACTGACCAAGTTTCGAAATAGATATTTTAACAGGTGATTGGAAGTAATATTTAGTAGGTTGACGTTTTAACGACATGGGAAATTGCAACAATCTCAAATTTTAATATTTATAACCTAGTTAGTCTATTGCAATTTGTTCATCTATCAAGAATCTTATACATTTAATATCATCTTCAAATTAAAAGTTCCTGCAGTAGTCATTACTTAGTTCTAAATATTCTTTGCCTGTTCTAAATGAGTGTATTCTATTCTTTAATTCAT
This sequence comes from Endomychus coccineus, assembly GCA_958510875.1. Taxonomy (NCBI): domain Eukaryota; kingdom Metazoa; phylum Arthropoda; class Insecta; order Coleoptera; family Endomychidae; genus Endomychus; species Endomychus coccineus. Next base: position 120,780,067 of record OY294069.1, read on the forward strand.
TTAGATCTTTCAGAATAACGAAGTGGAATTCGGCACTGACTTGTAATCGTTTCTTCAAATAAACCATGACGTTGCAACTATTGAGTAGGTTACCTCTACGTTAATAATGGAATTGAAACAAAACTAACGAGGGTTTGCAGTTTCAATATCAACTAAATATAGATAACTATTCGGAATCTAATAAACCAGGCTTACATTAGAGGAATATCCAAAATTACTGCAAACTAAGATGTTGAAATATATACAAAAAATGTCAAGTTAAGAACAAATTAATTTTAATTTGTTTATCCGGCTGTTCCATTTCCTTACTACATATTAATGTATACTTTCTCATTTAAAATACAACTGCTTTAATTGAAGCTATTATTCAACTACAAAAATGGGTAAAATTACTTTCTCAACCTGAATTGAATTAATGCGATCAACAAATAATGTTTAATCATCCTACAGGTGGTTATTGCGAAATAATCAATCTAAAAAGTCAGTATCAGATCTATAATATGTCAAACTATATCGGTGCTCTCTGGAGATTTCCTATATGCGAAACGTGAGAAAATGTTAATTTAAATAAAATATTTATTAAAAGTTTTATTTTCACAAATTTTGTACATAAATGTGAATATAGTCTATCGAAGTTCAAGATAGAGCGCAATAAGTCCTAAAAGATATAAGATAGGACCCTATAGGGTAAAACGTGACTATCAAACCGATGTTGTCATTAAAATGGGACTAAGCTGTGCAGTTGAATGAAAGATAACACTTATAATCAACGGCTGCGTCTCTGATTATAATATAATTCGTGAATATAAAAATACAGACACGTTCTCACCTCCAAAGCCAAATACCAAATCAGAATCGTAAGGAATACTTTGATGTCATATTCATATATGATGCCAAATTCCAAGGGAGGCACATTTCATAAATTCGAGAAAACGCGGAAGAAATAGTATCTAATTGGGGAAAGACGAGGTGGAGAAGAAATTATTTGAAAACAATATAAAAGGGTGTTATCTGAAAAAAATCCCTTCCAGGATGAGATGTTACTCGATATATTTAGTAGATGTAAAGAACGGTATAATATATATATTGCTGATGAAATGGCGAGATCACAAAATAGAATATGATCTCATGATATCACTGCGAGCTTAATCCTGTTGAGCTCATTTGGGGGAAAATTAAACATTATGTTGCATCTAAAAGTGCCACTTTCAAATTTGCTGAGTAATTCAGATTTAGTGGAGTAAATCTGGCAAATGGTTGGCGAAAATTTTACGATGCATAGCGACCCGGTGGAAAAGTTTTTTTTAGGGTACCAACAACAACCTCCTGAAATTTTTATTTCCCAAAGTGGGTGTAACCCTTTTTTTTTGGCCAAAAAGTTTTTTTTTTACATTTTTAAGGGTAGTTTAGCAACAAAAAATTAATATCTCTGGTTGTATTGAAAATGAAGAAACCAAAGTAGTACCCTTTTATTGTCAATGTCCAAGGAACTTCCAGTCCAAATTTCAATTGATGCGATATATATATATATATATATATGTAGAACTGGATTCTCGGGTATTGATCCGCGTTGTGTGGTTTCGGTCCTCAAAAGGACCAATTTCACGACGTTTCGGCAAAGTCGCATTTGCCATCTTCAGGTGATTCGACCGTAGAGTCTGGAAAATCTAGGCGAACTGACAGTTCTAGGCGAACTGTCAGAAAGGAATCTTGCGTAATGGCTAACTCGATCATTTTTCAACCGATTTGGCTGAAATTTGGACTGAAGATAGGTGTTATGCTTTGCGGGAAAATGTAGGTATTCGCATATAGTTTTATCTCATGCAACTCATTTTTTAATTATTTTTTTTTTGGCAAAAAAAAAGGGTTGCACCCACTTTGGGAAATAAAAATTTCAGGAGGTTGTTGTTGGTACCCTAAAAAAACTTTTCCACCGGGTCGCTATGCATCGTAAAATTTTCGCCAATCTTGCTTATTTTCTCGCCAGATTTACTCCACTAATTGTAAACATTAATTTTATGAAGCAATCCAAACTATTAATCAATTTTACAGAAATAGGGTGTACGGTATTCCACTACTTGTGTTAAGGAAATTCTTGTGAATTTAGTAGCTAAGATTGAGGATATTTTAGAGCTGAAATCTATTTGTACACATTTTCAGATCTCAATTATCAGTAAATTGGATATTCTTCCAGTGAAACCTTTGTATAAACATACCTGTACATTTCACGTATCTAAATGAAAAAAATTTCTAAATCTAATTCTCCAATACAATATGTTGGTAGTCTAGGAGGCTGTGAAATATAATTATACGAATTATATTAGGTAAATTATATCTAGATTTTTTTGTAAACATAATGCAAAATATGACAATTTACTATGTACTCTAAATTTACCTTGATGTTACAGAAACATAAATCATTTTAATATGTTACATATTTCAATTGTTCGGCAATTGATCATTTTAATACTTCGTGAATAAGTGAATACAACAAACATTTTAAATTTGACAAAATTGTAAGAAAATTATATTATTTTTTGAAACATTATTTTCTATTAACACAAACATACTACCTATATTTATAATTTTTCACAAATATTGGTTTTGTACATCTAAACCTGCATCTGATCATTTTTTTAAATGTGACTACATCCCTGTGGACATGAAGCGTTTGGTATTAAACTAATTCAGAAGCAACATTATTTTAAAAATAAATCAACCAATCATAAGAATAATATACTTCTACTTCTATTTAATTACGATTATATTATAAGATACAGGTTATGTAGAATACTATATCCAGTTATTATTGTGAAAAATTTCTAAGATTATCATGAATTATTGCTTTCAAAGCTGTTGTTAATTTTCATTCGAAAACCGGTTTTTTATTTTATTTATATATAACATTTTGAGCTGTACTTGATAGATTACTGGAATATGAGATTACTTATTCTTTTAGTAACTTTCTCAAATCACAGTCTTTATTCCCATTTTGTCAGCTTCAATAATTGATCATTTCAAGAATTAGGAACATTCGGAATTTATGAAACGATTTGAAATGTAAATCGGATTTTCTTGAGTTATTGAGCGAATATTAATGAAGGACTCTTATCTCTTATGTTAATTGCTTAGGTTGAACAAAATATTCTCAACAATGTTATAGGTAAGTTGGTGGAAATCTCACAAACTTGGTTTAGAAACAGTTTTTCATATTTCACAAGAAAATCGCCTTCTCAAATAGCAGATATCTTGTAACTTGTGTCTACCGATATGGATTGAAAAACAATTTTCTAATGAACTCCGATTCCAATATTAATTAATTAATTAGTGTTATGTCCAACAAGTATATTCACTGGTTCTTGGCCTGTTTTATTGATACTAAACGTTTCATGTTATCAAACCAGGGTAAAGCTCTCACCCCATTATAGAAACACGTGTAGCGCACGCTTCATTTAGAATTTAACCACAGCTATGTAAATCTGATACTTTAATGTACTATTAAAATGTAACACTCCTCCCACATTCCTAATAAATCTAAGAATGTTTTCAAAACATGCAGCCACAGCAATCTAGCAAATTTTGAAATACTTTTATGTGAAATGTATATGAGTATTGAAGAAAGTTGAGCTTAAAGCGAAGATATTCGTCGCAATTACTATTTACGAGTTCATCTTTATAAATGTTCAACACTGATGCGTGTTTAAGACTAATTCAGAAACGTCAACTGTTAATTACTCATATTGCTCATCGGTCATAATTAATTCGTTCTGTTGAGGATTGGGATAGATGCCGGTTTCCTGAAAAATACTTGTTGTCAGGTATTGGCAACCAGCCAATTTGCCAACTAATATATATAGTGAATGGCTTATTAAGGTATTTGGAAGTCGAGTCCAATGATATCAAATATTCAATGTTTTTCTCAAATCTAAAATCATGAAAGTAATTTTAAGTATAACGATCTTTTTGAAAATATTGATTAATGGATGGCGATAAACAACATTCCTCAAGCAGAGAAGCAGGTACATAGCATGGAATAATGAACTGCCCCTTGCCTCCACATTGATTCTCATTGTATCACAATCAACATCTCTGGAACAATGAGAAGGTAAAAAATATTTCAAAAGATACCAGGTGAAAATTAAATTATATACAATCTAATAACAATATTATATATCGATCTAATCTATGTCAATCACATAACCCCTACTTTTTATATTTTTGTAATTTTGTAATTTTTGTAACAGACTAGTAGCATGACCCAATAATAAATTTGTTACTCACGAGAAGGATGATCGGGCTCAATTGCATCAAGTCAATAAACACAAAATAATGAACTTCAACAGGGAATGAGCATAATCGTATTGACAGAATGCATTCCTTGGCACGTATAATTTATTTACCTATTCTACAATGTTCATGTTATGTAATTAAAATTGTTTCTCCTGGGATATAAACATACTTATATTCTTTGCACTGTATATTCCAATCCAGTTCCATTTTAATCACAAGGAATTGAATAATTCGAGTTTCCAGTCTAAATTGAACAATTTACAGTGATAATTTTTTGTTATAAAAGGAATGAGCATCCTTTTCGGAATAAACAACATATGTAAAACGAAAATACCCAAATACCAAATATTCCCAACATAAGCTCTTAACTGTTTATGGTAATATGACATCGTTAATTCTGATATCTTAGAAGTCTGAATCTTTATGAAATTGCAATGAATATTGGATGTACTTTTAGGCCATACTCGAGAAAGACAATGTAGATACACCCATGGTGAACGTTTTAATTAGTATAAATGAAATATGCTAACCCAACAAGTAATAACAATGTTTTTATGAGTTTCTATTTCATTTTCGTTTGCTTTACAGCTTTGGCTACATATTTAAAAAACAAAATTTTCAAAATATAGCTAGTAGATATATTTTTAAATATAGTTGTAAGGTTTTCTTGTTATCAAAATGTGCATCTTTTCTTATAAAAAACCTTAAAATCATGGATACTTCAAAATTGATAATCTCATTTCATTTATCATGAAACACATTCCTGGTGGTGGTAATATTTAATTATAAGCTTTCCAAGAAATGTGTATTTGAATTTAATCATTATCACAACAGGTTTCATTGATCTTTGTTCCACACTGAATGATAGTGATATGCTCAACATTTACCTTGTCCTTGAAATTCAATATATTTATAAAAGTTCCTCCTAAAATTTTATTTTAATCCTAAGTTCACACGGTTCCTAATTCAATGTGTCCGAATTGGTCATGACTATTAGAAATCTCGGAAACCGTAATAGACAGAAAAACGACAATTGTGCTTGCAGATGACTTCTAACTGATTTGGTTTTTGAGATATTTTGAAAAAACTTGAATGATGCATTTTCTAAAAGCCCTTGTAATTTTTACATTTTTGGAAATTTTTCAAATCTGTAAAAACAATTTCGAAGCAACTTCTCACGTAAAATAAGGTCTGGTGATATTTTAAACTCATCGTTTTCTGGAATCATCATCATCTTTACTTTAAGAGCAAAGATTACTTGGCAAAAAGTGCGCTAACGAATTATTAGTGTTATTATGACCGCTAATTTTAGCCTTGATTTTTTTAAGTAGTATCAATTAGGTAATTATTATTGATTTTTATTCAATACAGCATCAAGAAATATTGTTATTTAATAGTTTTCTTATGTTTACCAATTTCCAATAAACTTATTTTTCTCTTTTTTTCATCTCAATATTAATTTCATTATAAAGTATACATCGATGAAAAACTAAGGAAAAGCTCTTTTCAAAACTGCTAAATCAAACATGGCGAAATTCAAAGTTGATGATGGTTCAAGAAAACCGAAATGTTGTGTTTGAAATCTGACCAGATAAACTTATTCTAAGTGAAAAAATGATTTCAAACATTTTTTAAATAAAAAAATACAAGGGGCTTTTGGAAATGCATCATTCAAGTTTTTTCAAAAACCTAATCGGTTAGAAGCAATAAGCAAGCGCCATTGGACTACTAACTAAATTGTCTGAAACTTGTTCCATTTAACCAATTTTCTATCTATTACGGTTTCAGAGATCTAAAATAATGTCATCACCAATTTCGTACACACTGTATGTATTGATTTTATTATAAAATATATCACATGGATGGCGATGAAGCTTTGGCAAAAAACTGCATTGTATTGATAAATCAATATTTTGCTAAAACAAAAATCGAATCAAATCGGAGTTATAATTATTATAGATAATATAATAATAACATAAGCTTCTACTGAGTCGCATTTACTATTTAATGTGGTGAATTAGTGCAAATTCATTCCAATAAAAATTGTGGTTCCACATGTTTCTAATGATTGTCTGATCTTTTCGAATAGCTATGCAAGGTTGTTTTATTCATCTCTAAAGACCATCAATATACAGTATAATATTTAAATTTCATTGCAATCGTTACTATCATATGCTCGAGTCCGGTGTTTTGCGTTTTTCAAATGTAACTGCAAGGTTTGTTTAAACCTTTCCAACATGTATGTGGAAGTATTCACTCCCACTGACTAATACTTACAATGTTGTGAGATCGCATAACAAATAATTGCTACACTCGTCACTAAATCTACAATTTGACGCGTACATTAATGTATCCACTGCTTTGAGTTTAATTTTTTTTTCATCTGGCATCAGTCTATTTATTACAGGCATTATTGAAACATTATTGATTCAAGCAACTAATTCCTTTAATTTCTTAAATGATACGGTTAATAGAATAGACCTCATAGTATTTTCACACTGAGTAAGTAACTCGTTTCTTAAAAAACTATATTGTGCACAATTTTTTGGAATTTTAAAATATTTAAGCAAAATTAAAAACATGCTAGTTTCTAGAAAAAAAATTAAGAAAATACGGAAACAAATTACCATTTTGAATCAGGTATATTTGTTTTAATTGACTTTAACGTAATATAATTTTAAAACGTATTATATACCCTTTCAACAAATTGTTATATTCATACATGTTTTAACTTACTGTACCAAATGGTATTTTTACACTTCATGTTACCATATAATTCTTACAATTGCTATCTATGAAGCTCGACTAAATATCTAAATTAATTGTTTCGAACAGTGACTGATCAAGAATCTGAATTTCACTCATCATCCCCGCAGTTAACCTAAAAATTCTGATTTCCTTAAATGAATATCAAAGATCTTACGTGGATCAAGTGAAATTTACAGTGTCCATGAGTAATTTTTTGTGTGTGGTGAATTCATGCAGGTGAGATTTAATAACAGGTTTGAAAAATACATTTTCAATTACTCTAGTCTGTATGCTGTAATTTATTTATATCATCAGTTTGTGGAGAACTTCATTCATTTTGTGTATACATTCAAAGTATCCTTCTAGTATTCAGTTTAATATTATTATGATGATACTAATTCGAACTTACATTATATTGTGAATCTACCCCTACATATTAATTGTTAATCATGATTATCAGGAGTGACAAACCAAAAAGATACATCTTCACGTTTTAAGTAAATGAGTGTAACATCAGTTCTTATTATAGCACTTTATTCCATCCCCTATTAACCTGGGTTTGGAGGATATTATTTTCATAAGCTTATATGGATACGTTCTTCTTCGAATCTCAACTAAAAAAACATGGAATTGATTTGATTCTTTTTGATATTCCATTTAAATAAATAAAACGTAAATACTTTATTAAAGTAGTGCTATTCCCATAGCAATTGTTTTTATATGTTTGTAGTTCATCATTTAGTAGAAATCATGTGACTAAAAATGTGATATTATTGAGATAAATATGCATTTGATTTAAATTAAACTTTTTTGATTTGCTTGAGTTTAAGCTTCAGGCAATTAATGTTAGATACGCATATATTCTTCAATCAGAATTCACAAGACAGTGTAATTCAGACATCAAAATTTACATTTCGATTCAATGTATGCTTAATACGGAATAAATAAGCTAAGCACTAAGTGAAAGTCAACCAATTCAATTTTCATTGTACATTAACATAAGTAGGTACTTGTTAAATAGGTAAGCTTTTGTGCCATATTACAGCAATAGAGAACTAATTGCCACTCAAACTTATGGTTAGACTGAACTCTTTAGGTCAGAATAAGTTGTAAATGCAACTTATTACCGTTATTTGTTACAACTATAGTCTAAAATTGACCCGGATAAGAAATTGTGAGAATATAGTATGAGTAATACCTATAAGTGGAAGGATGGAAATACATGTTCGGGTCATAAAATGGGATAAAAATAAAAATTATTACAAAATCGAATTAAATGATTGAAATAGTATTTTATTTCAACATTGAGATCACATGCTCTTATTATTCATCTATTTGATGTTTCTTAGAATCGTTTCAAAGTTTTCAGCTTCTAAGCAAATGCATGAAATGCTTCGAGGCGCGAAACGCTACTCACAAGTCCTGAGCTTTTTGTGTTAATCCAGCTAATAATGCATGTATCATCATCGTTAGCCATGAAAACTACCTACCCACTACCAAGTTTGGACAAAACAGTAGCATCAAGATCATCTAAATGTTTATCATTGAATTACAACGAAAAATTTCTGTCGTCATCAAGACGGCAACTCGTTTCAGTTAATTTTATCCAGTTTCAAATATTTGTATTACGTTCAATTTTATTAGGAAGAGTCATATCAATGTTATATACATTGGTATGTTAAATAACTTAGATTATACTAATATATAATAAATATGTCGTACTTTAAGTACTATCAATATCTACTACCATTACTACAACCTTGACGGGTATTTAATTCTCGTTCAAGAATAATTTCAACTCTTATATATTACTAGGTCATATTAATATAATCTAAGTTGAAATATATATTATAATAAATATTACAAATCATATTTTATGTTTTGTGCTAAAATACTTTATATGTTTTCTATAATTAAATATTTATTTAATATAAATATATTTATATTAAAATGTCTTATTTCAAGGTTCCTGGTTATTTGGAAGAAAAATTCAGAACCAACCATATTCCACAATCTAATCAGCTTTAACATACCATGACTGAATTTGATGTGCCTCAAATGTTACATAATGTGATTGATATAATTGATATCTATATAAATGTAAATATACCTATATTATAAACTTGTATTTCTAAATATTGGAGCTAATATATTTAGAGTACTATATATGTGAAATTTTAAAGTAAGTGTTGATGTAATTATGTAGATTCTATGTTTATTTATTATAAGTTATCAACACCATATCTAATTTTGGAAATATATATATATATAAATGTATTTTTCCATTGAGTAAATGACTAAGAATCATACACCCTGTAGTTGACTTTGTCTACAAAAGGTATCTAAATCTGTGAATTCCAAATGCATTCTACTATGGGAATTCAATTGTTCCACAACATTTTTAGTTAAACATTAGGTCAGAACTGATGAATTTCTTTGATTTAGGTTATTCATTTACCCACTAGAGTATTCCCCGCTTCTAATAGTTTCAATGGTTATTATAGAAGTCAAACTCCACTAATATATTGTATTTGTTGAATGTTCGTGAGTTTTATATAACAGTTTACTTAATTAGGTAATTTTTCTCATAAAATTCCCGTGGTCAATACAAGGCATTACAATTTTCATTTCCTCTAGAAATATAATTCGAATATCTTGTGATTGCTCAATAAAAACTGCGCTATCCTTGAACCCAGAAAGTTGAATTCAGAGGCAAGTTGTATGCGAGCTGGTATGAATATGTGTAGTGTGTACCAGGGTCCCTATTCTACTTATGCTTGTTGGTATGTTTGAACAAGTTACAGCTAAAACCATAGTCTCGAATATAATAAGATTTCGCTTATTCGATTTCTGGAAGATTTCGATAAATGAAAAGTGGCAGTTTGTAAGTGTTCATATTGGTGATATATAAGTTGTGAACATCCCAACTGCTTGGCATATGGTAGTTTACCAATTGGGAATGTTCAATTCTCAAATCTTCAAGTTTTTTGACATTTGGAGAGATGTGCTCGTCTTCTGGACAGCCATATTTTTCCTCACAAAGATGTCATCTTTGTTGGAGCTTGAAGATTAATTATGTAAACAAAATTTCCGCTTACATTTCTTTTGTTACGAAGAGTTCCATATCAATTTCCCGTGTCAATTCATGCTCTTCCAGACCGAAACGTACGGGAGTAAATGAGGTAATCGGTGCTTCGAAGTCAACAAAACAAACGACTTCGCCTGAAACCATGATAAAAAATTTCGTATTGACTTCGTTCTGCTTTGTTATCAAATAGAAAATCCCGACCAAAAACTGAAACATGTCATTTAGAAACATCAGTAACTAAACATTCCAATCTAACAGAAGAAAATATGCAAATTTGCATACAGTTTAAACTTCGTATCTGAAAACAATACCTCGAATTTCAGGGCTAACAGGAATTTTTGTACTGTTGATTGCCGCCTCGCGACAATGGTTATTAGGGAGAGGAACGGAACATTCCTTTCTATATGAATATGCGACCACATGCACAATCAATCAATGGCCCAACTGCATTTTCTGACACCCAAAATCATCCAAGATCCAATCAGATCCTCGCATACAACTACTGAATATGGAAATGCTATTAAATGCCAATGACATCTTTTACAACAAGTTTACTTACAAAATTTGTATATATGTTTGAGGAGCGACGCCTCGCTCCTCAATGGATATTAAAATCACAGAACAACTATAAAATTAAAATATAAGAGTGGTAAAATATGACTATAACGTGTATCAACTGATATTATATTTTTCAGAAAATTATTTATTTGGGAACCAAATCGAAGTCCTTGAAAATTTACCACCCAAGTTTCAAGTCTGACAATTTTCATATGGAAGCTAAAAGGACTTCATAAATATGAAACTTTCTGAAACAAATGTTATCACTAGACCTCATATAACTGATCCAATAGTGCCTTACTCATGCAGTACCAATTTTGAAGAAAATTTCAAATTTTCAAATGCGGTTCTTTACAACGTACGTCACTCAATAGTTTCCTGCTTCAAATACTATTTCAATGGCAGTTAATAAATTCTATTTGAGATTGTACTCCGTTCCAGATTTATTCCATTAATTGGTCGCCATTATGGTTTATTCAAATAATCAAAAATCGCTTTTCATAATTGATATATTTAATATTTCTTATTGTTCAATTTATTACTATTCCACAATCGATGTGACTTATGCCTGTGCATGTAAGAAATCTATGTAATGGAATGATTCATCCTAGTTTCACATCACAGTGCAGAACCCGGATTATGATGAAAATATTTGTGCAATCGCATATTTCATTTCAAAAGATACGATGAGCATTATTTGATTGTCTACCACTGATGATAATGAGGAAATAATCTGAATTTATTGCTTTTCAAGAAAATTGTGAAAAGTCAGTAATAATTTAGCACCTCACCTACATTCCATACATAATTTGATGTAAATCTCTTTGAACGCTGATTGCTTAAGTTTTGATTCTGCTGTAATAATGACCATATTGAATGAAAATTAACAAAACCAAATTTATTTTGATTCTCGATACAGTAATTTTGGAATTTCACAACAGGAATTGGAAATTAACTACTCATCGCGTTTAATATTTTTTACTCTTTTCAAATGCAAATATACATAGAATGTAATATGAGTTTTACGAAAATTTAATATTCCATTATTATGAACATCCCTGAACTCCTTTTATATTAAACATCTCTATAAAATTCAATATAGTAAAGTAGTTCTTATGGACAATTCATGTTTTCCAGGTCACATAGATTCGCTACATTTACTTGTCTATCGAAATCATTGTTTGTAATCAGCATCGATATATTAACATCAAATTATGCCAGATAGCTAAACAATGTGGATTGAAAAAATGTAGTGCAAGTCGACAATCCTTTGAATGATAATTTAATTTATTATTTAGTAATATTGTAGTGTTATGTAATTATGGATGTTATATTATAAATACTTATCGTTTAATAAACTGTTTTATTTTAATTACTATGCTATTTTATTTTCAAATTGAATTTCGTCATTGACTGGATGAGAAAGAATTATTTAATAAGTCTATAGATTGAGAGAACACACTTCAAAAAACTATTATCATATAACTCAATAATGTTACAGCACCACATTGATATTTAAAAATCTAAATATAAATAACCCTATATTGTTGCTGAAATGCATTTTTGGATTTCTGAATATCAATGTGTGACGCGTGGCTAGATTTAATTGATACTATTATTAAGATGTACGGGCGGGATTCTAACCCACATTCCTGGTGGTCTAGTACAGCGTATTTACCAATTACACCACATTGGTCTCATCAGTCTTATATTTTTGTAAATTGTAATTGGTAAACACGCTGGACTAGATATCCAGGAAAGTGGGTTCGAATCCCGCCTATGATTCAATGTTTTACGTTTATTCTTAAGAACCGGGATGCTGTCATTGAATGAGTACTGTTAGAGTAATTGCCAACCATAGCAATACTCATATAGCTACACTACTCAATTCAAAACGATTGAACTTTAGATGAATAGACCAGTACAAATAGTATTTGAACATCAATCTGACAGCGAGATATTGTAGAACAAGATATTGTTAAAGAGGGAAAGATGATTCGAACCGACAGTTGCTATCCGGAGGGGAATAACGTGTGTTTTTAGGGGTTGAAAACAGATTTTCGTGATTTCTGGCTAAACCGTGCATTCTATCAAAAAAAGTGAAATATAAAAGTTGTAGGGAATAGAAAGATCTACAACTTTTGTACCTACCATTTTTACTCTAATCGATTTTTCGGTTTTCAATTTTTTTCTTTGACAAAAAAACTTCATGAAGCTCAAACTTTGGCAAAAGATACCTTTATTTATTGCAAAAAGGAAGAAATTTTTTCGGAGGGAAATATTTAGAGGTTGTTGTTAAATTTAATTTAAAAAAAAACAAATTTTTAATTGCTATTCCTCTTAAAACTACGCCTTCTACAGAGTTCTGTTTTGGCTTACTTACTCGCTGTTACGTCTACTTTCGATAAGTGGTAAAAAAAGGTATACTGCAATGGAAAAAATGGCGGGACAATTGAAAAAATCGCTATTTTCGTGGTAATTTGCATATTTATCGTTGAATAATTGTTATTGATTAATAAAATCATTTTAATTATTTTATGATTATGTAAAGGACGATCATTCGGAAATACATTTATGAATAATTTTATGCTTTCGTTACTTTTAGTTTATAAAAAATAATCGAATATATTTTTCGGTGACCCGATAACTCAAAGATTATTTGTTTAAATAGCCAATTACTATCGGTCAGACTTGTTACTCGCATAAAAAATGGAATAACGAATAATAACGGAGATATAAATAAACAAAATTCGTACCAATATTGTATTGTTCATCTTTGATTTAGCATATTCTGGATATAATATTACGATTGTACTGTTTGAAACATTTTTTTCGACTTACATATATTTTTTCCACAATTACCGGCCCGAGGGATGGTTTTCGAGGATTGAAATGCAGAAATACAAGATTTGGCTGCGGATGATCTGGTAAACATATTCTTTTTCAACATCAAATGAAGCGAGTGCTTCAAGTTTGAAATCCTGATTTTGCAATTAATTACAAAGAATTTTTCACTGACAAACTTGCTGCCGCTTGGAAGTTGCTAAATTCTTTAACTAACCATTTCGTTATTTTATACGTGAGACAATTAATGTTTCAAATGATTGATCTCCTGGAATTTTTTGGTTTATAAATGTTAGTTAAACAGTTTAGGAAGATTATAATTTGGAAGTCTGATTGTTTCTTATTTATAATATTATAGGATATCCAGTGTGAACTCTTTCATAGTATAATGTTATTTCTGGTTTAATATTTGATAGCAACATGAACGTAAGAATAATTCACTACCTGACCCTCAATAAAATCAATCTTGGTTCCCTACCAGCTACACCAGAGGTTTACAAGTTTATTAAGGTCGATTTTAAAGGGTCGGGTAGTGGGTTATTCTCCCGTGTTTCTATCTGATATTAAACTAAACTAAACAAATTACAAATGGTTAATGATGTCACAGAATTCCTTATCACCTTTTCAAATTAACTAAAGCATGTACACGATTCAGAACTATCAACCGTTCTTCGATTAATAACCAGGTAATGTCTATTATTAGACAATAATTCTATGCCGTGTTGCATCACAGATTTCAAACAAGATTTCAAGATTTTAAATAATGAAACTTGAGTATTGGTTAGTGTATTATTATTATACTATTCGCAGACGAAGTCAGAAGAGTATATATTGCATTTACTCAAGCTATTTCTAAAATCGTACAAAAAATCCTAGGACAAAAACTCTCTAACCATAGTATTTTTCGTCGAATTTGTGCAACTTTAAAACCCCGTTTGTCTATCTCTCCGTCATGAAATTTGCTACCACGATAACTCAAAAACGAAAGATCATATTCAAATTTTGACGAAAAATTGTTTACTGTTTGGAGACAAACCCGATTGTTTTTCAGAGAAATCGTGTAATGAACATAATCTTTTCTTCAGGGTTGAAAATTTAAAATAAGCATGACTCTCAAAGATACATTGAATCGATTCAAAACTTTCACAGAAGATTTGAGTTAATTTAAGACTGCTTTCAACCAAATTTCAACAAAATCAATCAACTAAAACACGATAAAATTAATTATCGAAGTAAACTTAGATTGTACTTCAAATGTTGCCATATTAAATAACCCTCGTGGTCTATAGAATAAGAAACTGAATGTCATGGGGTTCGATTCCCAAAAGCGGAGAAATTCAGTTTTTGTACATTTTCTTCAAAACAACATTAATTTGAACAATATTTAGTTGTTTAGATAATTTACGAATAAATTATTTATGTTATTATCTTTATACAAATTCGAAGAGAATCTTAAAGAATGTGGAACAATTATATAAAAATCAGTAACCAAATCAAATGATTTGTGAAGAGTAAATTTTCCACGCTTACTATTCATCTATTCTCCAAGCGGTAACACATTTCTAGTTCTGATGTAAAATTAATTGCATTGAGCAAATCATAAAACGAAATCCATTTCCTTCATACACCGGTAGATGAAGATTAATTTAGAGGAGAGTGTTATTTCAGATAATAACTGTCTTCTTTATATATAAAATCTTGAATATGTATTATCACATTGCTATAAACAAAAGCAGGAACTAACGAAAAGTAAAAGTTAGGGTTTCGGTCTCTGATAGCTATACTAAGCAAAGTGAGGATTATTACTTTATCAATATTGCTTCTGCAGAGATGAGTGAAGAATTCATATTCTTCTTTGTTTGTTCCTGGGTTTCAATTTAGTCATGGCACTTATTTCGATAAAATGTAAGGTTGCCTTCGCTTTTTCCATCGAAAAATGTACAACTTCAACCATGAATTACTTTTTTATGATGGACTCTACAAGAAAAGTCGAATTTCAAATTTCAAAATGTTCAATCCGAGAAAGGAATAAATCCAGACTTCGAGGGCGGGTTGAAGCCGGCAACAATTTTATGAGAGATCTTACCACCTCCATGTTTTGTCAGAGCGTTCTTGAAGGAGAATAACGAACAATGCCATCGAGAGATTCAAATTACTGAGCGTCGGGAGTGTGTTGACGGTGGCAACTTTTTTATATGCAAACATGACACCTTCAAATTCAGTTAGAGCGTTCTTGAAAGGAGATAAAATAGCTATGCCATCGAGAGAATTGAACTACCAAGCGTCGTGGCGGGTTGACGGTGGCAAATTTTTTATAAGCGACATTGTTACCTTCATATTTTGTCAGAGCGTTTTTCAAGGAGAATAACGAACCATGCCATAAGGGAACCTATCACACCTAACAACCGCTTGTAATAACAAACGATGTTATCGAGACCTTCAAATTAACCCGCCTCAGAAATTCGGTAATTCAAATCTCTCTATTGCATTGTTTGCTATTTTTCTTCAAAACAGTCTGACAAAATACATGAAGGTGTTAGGGTTGCTGATGGAAAAGTTGTAACCGTCAACCCGTCCCCAACGCTCGCTAATTTGAATCCCTCGATGACGTAGTTTGTTATTTTTCTTTAAGAAAGGTCTGACAAAAGGATATGGTCGCAGGGTTTCTTATAAAATAGTTTCCACCATCAAACCGCCGCCGACGGAGGTAATCGCATCGTTTATTCTTCTACTTCAAGAACGCTCTGACAAAATATGGAGGCGGCAAGGATTGCTCATAATAAGATCCACCGTACAACCCGCCTCCGATGCTCAGTAATTAGAATCTTACGATACATGATAATAACACTGGGAGTTTTAAGCCCCCTGCCTTCCCATCCCGAGGACCATAGACGGGACTCGAACCCACATTCCTGGATGTGTTCATCAATGATTCTACTATCCTTTAAGAGGCTTATATTTACAAAAACTATAAGAATCTGACGGGACCAAAGTGGTGTAATTGGTAAGCACCCTCGACTAGACAACCAGTAATGTGGGTTCGAGTCCCGTCTATGGTTCTATGTTTTACGTTTATTCATCTTTATAATCCTATGTTAAATTAGCGTGCGTGAAGTTGACGGTATGGGTAAAAATAAACAGTTAATTTGTGGGTGAACCATCCAATGACTATAAATAAAAATCGGTCGGTCAGTAGTGAGTATACTGCGCACGCCCGAAGGGTTAAGATGAAGTGAGTGAGTGTGCCCAAAGATCGGCTATACTTTCGCTACGCTCAAGCCGTCTTTCGCATAAGCCGATAAAGAACGCGCACCGCAGTCTGCCTAGCTGCGCGAGCTCGATTTCGCTATGTAGAAACCAACAGCACGCCGTATGAACCGATTTGAGGATATTTCCTTTTCATCAAATTTGTTAATATATCAAACAAAATTACATGTTTGTTGTAAGCTGGTCAGCATTTCAAACAGCAATGTGAGTATTCTGTTCACGTGAACGCAGCTAGCATTTGCCTACGTGCGCCTCTTGGCAGTGAATAGACTATTATAGTAACCTACAAATCCTTGAAAATGATTAGTCAGCATCAAAAAAAGTAAGCGACATCGAGACACAAAGCTAGCAAAGTCAAAACATTCGGGAAACCTAGTTCCCTCAACGGCCACCCTTAAATTGTAGAGGGCGCTCCGGTAAGTGTACTAATTGCCGAAGTAAAGGTACTATTCCCTATACAAGCGGGGAGTTAGTTAGCGAACAGAACAGTGCGCGAAACAAAACGAATAGCGTCGAGTATTTCGACGGATTTTCTTTTGTAATAATTACATTTAGATTTCTGTACGTACCGTAAAATTGAATAGCAACTGTAGGGCGAACAGAAACAAAACTAGGAAACTTTAATAAATCAAAGGAACCACTTCGTTCGCTAACGCCCACTCCGTCTTAACTAAATAGAGAAAGCATAGTCCATACGTTATGTTGTTAGTGGGGTGGTGTCTTCAGTTTCAACCAGCCCTCCGCTCCGGTCGTCTAATGGGTATGATATTTTCTACTTATTAGGTACTTCAAAATTTCTATTATAAATATTATATATTATAACACTATAGATAAGAAATAATCACCCTTATGCACTAAAAGTACTGTTAATGTACTGAGAACGTTTCAATTATCCAATAGCCATCATCAGAGTAAACTCTTATTCATAGTGTTATAGTGTATCCACAGCGTTATACTTCACTATATATAAAATTGAGATGTGGGTAGGTATTCTTGGCATGTAATGAAACAATTTTCATTTGAGACTCGTTTAGCATTTCGCCATTAAACATTAAACTTGAATTTAATAAGTTTTTGACTTAAATTTAGTTAATTCCTATAGGTAGGTACTCATACACGTGTAATTAATTGGAGGAAGTTTATTATACCATATCTCGGTTATTTTAACAATGCGAATCAATACAAATTTATTTCTGAAGAAGTTGAAACCTGAAACGCGTCAAATAAAAATTGCAAAATCAAATATTGCTGGAAAACTATGTAAACAGCTTGAGAAAATTAAGTAGGTACATTTTGGTATTTTCTTATAAATATCATAGCGTTTAAAATTTTGTTACAATCTTAGATCAATCAGAATTATCAAAATGTTTAGTGCCATTCTATTTGCATTAAATCAACTTATAGTCATATGGTAGGTATATCTCAATAGTTTGAAGACGGTTTTTACAAGGAATATACAGACAAATTTGTGATAGATCATACATCTCAATATTTCGAAAATGTTTCTCCTATTTTTAGCGTATGCAAATGAATATGTGATAAATCTGACTTGTTCGAAGGAAAATTAAATTAAATTTTCTTTTGTAATAATTACATTTACATTTCTGTACGTACCGTAAAATTGGAGTGAATAGAAACTGTAGGACAAATAGAAACAAAACTAGGAAACTGTAATAAAAAATTTCTACTTTATCGCCAAGTCATCCAATCGGTTCAAATTTTTATTCAAACACTCAACAGATGTCGCAAAGGAATTTCGTATATGCACAACACTTATGATACTAAACTTTTCTGTGTGGGCTTAGAAAAACGTATATTTCCAATGTATTAACTTTATTCGCAGTTGTGAGATAAAAACAGGTAAGGTATAGAGTTTTTGGTGTAGCTTTCAGGTGTCAGGTATATGTACATAGAAGGAGGGTTTAATAACTATGTTATCAACCTTCTAAGAACAATGGGGTATGGCGATGATCGAACTGAAAGGAAATGGATGTCACTGCTGGCGCAAGCGTTAACGGTGAATATTTCTGATGAAGAACAATAATCGACTAAAGAACATCAAACGGAAAATATCAATCCTGGAAGTCATATGGAAATCTTACATACAGATTCAGATGAGGAAATCAATTTTCCCATTCCTAGAATTAAAAACATAATGCAACATATTCGAGAAACTACCTTTGATTCTTTTCTATCAACTTTCACGGACGAGTCTGTTTCAAATGAACCATCCGTTTGCTTTGAGAGTAAATTGTTTCGTAATGTGTATTCTATTTCGTCTGGTTTAATACAAGAAGGATTTTGACTACTTGTGTGTTTTCCAACAAATTATCGGAATATGTATAAAAATATTTTTTTTAGGATGAGTTACTAATATTGAAAATGTCATTGAAGCTGCTTTCTCAAGAAGTCGTCTCACTAAGCAGTTTACGGGATACATTTATGGATTTCCTGATGTTCCAGATATTTCCAATTTTAATTTCAACCAAACCGTTGGAGAAGTTTTCCCAGTTGAAGACGCGACGATATCTATGTCTACAAGAGACGTTTTAATTTTTATTGTGGACCTGAATGATCTAAACTGAATATTTTGACTTTGAATTTGTTAATTGCTATAGAAATAAATATGTATTTGCAACATATTATATTTTAGTTTTTTTTTTATTATTTATGTTTATATTCACCTTGTAGTGGGTAGGATAGCTAATTTCACTGAAATAGTTGTGTTTATATTCACCCCACAGTTTTAATTTGGTCTTTTTAAAATTGTGTTATGTGCCCTTAAATTTACTATCCGTGACACGTATTTTCCTTTTTTTTATTTGTCGATAAATTAAATACCATCCTAATTTTTTGAAATAGAATTATGGTATTTTATTGATATAAGTTTGTGGGCAGCTTTTGTTGTCGCACCTTTTATAGTAAGGTGGATTGGTTCCACCTTCATTAGCGTTCCAAGTGAGGCCGTGGGAGAATTTTTCGTGGCTCCCTTGGCAGCATCTAGGATGAGCTTTCTCAGATGCTCCAGGATTGATTTGGTCATCCTGAGCTCTGTTCTTTTCCACCACACCGCCGAGGCGTATGTCAACCTCGGTTTAAGGATGGCTTCGAAGATCGACATTATGGTATTTGGGCTGAGGCCCCAATTGTGGCCAATTGTTCTTCTGCACAACCAGAAGGCTGCAGTTAATTTGTGGCATTGTTGTTCTAGTTGTGGTTTCCATAGCAGTTCCCCTTTTTCTAACCTTTTGGTTATCATACGGAAGGTATGTGGAAGCTAAGACCACACGTCTCCACCCCTTCAGGAGGAGGTCAACTACCGCCACAGCTAGATCCACTGTACACCAACCACTCCACAAATGAAGTAGCGTAAAACCTATCGAAGCAATGCAAGCTCTAACACGACCCGCTTTTGGGTCCCGTATGCTCTTGCATTTAGCCCCTAATCCCATCACCATGTTCTTAGCGATCTCTGGTTCTTGAATTATTGCCATGCCTAGGCCGAGGCGTACTTGCTGTGATGCAGGTTGATCTGCGCAAATAGAAGTTCCACTAGAACGATCTTGACAGTATAGTATTCCAATGCGTGCTTTGGCCTTTACGACTCCTGCCGGACGTATTTGAAGCCTACCCGGCTGATGTCGTAACGGGCCTTGTCTTCTAGAGCCATCAAGGTTCGTATACCCGACTCTGGTAAGCCATTGAATCCACATAGTACTAATGCAAACTTATTATAGGATAACTGAAGATGGATGCCAAAAATACCCAGACGTTAGGTATGTCAAAAATAGTCTAGGCCGATTCGGAAATTCTCAAAACGGATATATCCGCGACAATCCGGAATAATTATTTTGGCCCGATTACAATACTTCCCTTACACTATATACAACATATAGCGGGGAAACTGAAAAACAAAGATGTATTAAAAAAAAGTTGATGATGGTTGATCAAAAACAAAAGGTCAAATATTAAAACTAGCGTTACCATAAGAAAGCTTTTAAAAAGTTGTTTTGAAGAAGTATTTTCACTTTGTTCCATCTCTGGCGATAACAATAGCAAAAAAAAATAGGTAATCGAGAAATTCGGTTTTTCCAAAATTACTCGTTAATCAAAAATGATATTGGAAATCCTGTACTTCCAGATGAACGATGCTTTGTATTGCAACTTTATTTCAATAAGCCAAAACTGTATCTTTTACCGTTACCGATGTCCCCATCATGGTAGACATCCTTGGACACAGTGTATATTTGCGATAGATTGCCCGACCACCTCAAAATAGCGCCAAATCAAATTCTCAAAGATGTAAATTCCTTTCAATATTGAGAAAAATGTTTTGGGACGGTTTGAATATTTACTGAAATAAGCATGATCCACATTATCATTTTTGCATAAGAATAAGAATAAAGATGTATTTACCAATGGGTTACAGAAATTGAACATATGACAAGCCATTGGAATACACTTAAACATGAATAAAACAGTCTTCTACAATTTATATAAAGCTACACCTAACAATAAAAATGTATGATGAAAGATGTATGGTTATTTATTTAAAAACTCTTCTATCGATTAAAAATTATTAACAATGAGATAATTTTAAGCTTGTTTAAAAATGTTTTGCAATTTTGTTCTAGTTTCAAATGATTATGTAATTTGTTATACAATGCAGTGCTGACATAGTATGGATTCAATATATTATATATAATTCGAACACAATTTTCAAATGCGTACAACTAATAAGAATGGCGCAATCGTCTCCTCAGTAGTTTACACACATAGTACACTCAAAAATAGTTTATAAGAAAATTCAGAAAGGCTCGAAACGGAAATTCCCACGAAAATTGTAGGAAAAATTTAACCTTTCCCTTATATCACTACATTTATAACGAACAAGGTCATAGTCGAGGGGAGGTTGAATTCCCCCCAAATGTGTTTAATGAAAAATTCAATGTTGAATAAGGCTTTCACATTTTTAAAAGTAAACTACTATTATTAATCGCTTTCTAACAAATAGACCGAAATTTTGTCATAGGACGGGGTCGGTCCAAAAAACAAAACATCAGGCAATACGTGTTCCGCGAATATTACGTCCTGTGAGTTTGCAATTTGATGTTTTCAAATATACTTTGCTGAAGAAGCCGAATTCAAATTCATAATATCAATACTTGGATATACAGGGCGTTCCAACGAAAACTTGACCCCCACTGTAAGTCAGAAACAGACGTGTGATCAAAATTTCGAAAAACACGTCAATTTGTGTTTCTAGGGGGTCCAATTTTGATATGAAATTCATACCCGAAACTTCACCCCCTTGCGGTCAGCAGCTACCCCCCATATTTTTTTCAAAGAGATGGGCATCACAGATGATCCAATATGTAGGAAATAGAGAGAGGTGGAAGAAACTGCCTCTCACATTCTGTAGGAATGCCCAGCATTAGCATCCCTCAGGCACCAACATTTCGGAGAATTAAAACTACTCCCAGCACTGGCAATATTCTGGGTTTCTGGCGGGCCACAAACCTGCTAGAATAGAATAGACTGACCACGGGGGGCACAATGGGCCCAACTAAGTGGCCTAAGTGCATCAGGGGGCTAAGCCTCCTCCCCTCTTATGATGATGATGATGATGAGGGGTCGAATGATGCATCATTTGAAATGAAAGGTCTCTTGTCCCTCTATTACCCTTGTAATTTTTTTCGAAATTGGTTCATTCGTTATCGAGAAATTCGATGTTGAACGTTTTATTTAAGAAAAAACTGAAAATTCGCTATCGTTTCTTTTATTGAGGAAATCAACAAGCAATATCAATGGGAACACAATTAATAGATAAATTGCTCAAAATGACCTCCACCTACTTCCATACAATAATACAGTCGACATTCGAAACCTTTCCTTACATTATTCAAGATGTCCGGGGTCAGCAATCGGCGTTCCCGAACAATTCTCTGACGCAGCTCTTCTAGATTTGTAGAATGTACACAAAAACATGTAAACTAGAAAAATATGTAATTTTTTTGGAACGTGGAAAAACTGAGACAGTCTTTGAAATCACTTAATGAGTGGACGCAAACGTTTCGAAATGAACGACACTGTTAGTTTTTCCTGCAATGGTAGTTTTTGATGGAGCTAGTTATCGCAGAACAAAAAGTAGATAGTTGGCCACTGTCCCTTCGTCAGGAATTATTATTTATTCACCTTTGTTTATTGTCTTCCAACATGTCAAGTTTTCGTTGGAACGTCCTGTATAGTCTCAAACTTGTTATATTAGTCTGAGGATATAGCCGTTTATCTATTATATTATGGATGTAGTAGACAAGGTATATGTTTGTTTGGGAACCCAATATACATGGAACGTAAAGGAGGATCATCTATCAGCTGTCAGTAAAAGAGATGGTCCTATAAGCTATGGAGCAGTTTTGTCACATATCAACAATGAATTATTATTACTTCAATCAAATATATTATACAATATGAAATTTGAATCGAAATGACGAACTGGCGCATTGTGCCATTGTCTATCATTGTAGAGGTTCACCGTATTTTTCTCCCTTACTTTCATGAAAATAGGGTACACATGCGACTATATACTCTTGTACCTAATGATTTTCATTCCCTAGTCTGTATGTATATTATCATAGAAATAGGAGGCTTTCCTATTTCTATGTATATTATATACTAGGAGGTCTGTCAGTAGGCACCCAAAGGAAAGTGAAGTGAGTGAACCGAAAGGAGGAAACCAGATTCCTATTGACAATAAATTTATTTCTTAAGGCTGGGGTTTTGTAGAAGAGGAAAGCGCCTAAACAGAGAAGGACTGATAACCTGTCCAGTAGTGCTTAGGAACATTGCCATCTACATGCGGGAGGTGCAAATTCATTCTTCTCGGATCTCATACGAGATTCAGATAGAAAACTGTATTAAAACTTGTATCTTGTCAGTAGCGTAGATTACTTCGAAACGATAAATC
The DNA here is from genome assembly GCA_958510875.1 of Endomychus coccineus. Lineage (NCBI taxonomy): Eukaryota > Metazoa > Arthropoda > Insecta > Coleoptera > Endomychidae > Endomychus > Endomychus coccineus. Next base: position 120,803,829 of record OY294069.1, read on the forward strand.
TCACATATTAGTTGACGAGAGTGAAATGAACGTGAAAACTATCGTAAGGTCGTAAAACTGTCATGGGTTAGAGGTTTTGTCTTTGAAATGATTTATTGCGTAAGCGGCCAGATGGATAATCAAACCTAACGCTCGTTTACTGTTTGGATATATTCTATTTTGAACTTTTATTCAACGATAAGATCTAATAGTATATTCTTTGAATTAATATTTAGGCCAGTAGAGGAAACTTTTTCAGTCGAAACATTTATGCGAAACGGTTTAATTTGCGATTTTTATGGGAAAAATCGCGCTGATAACAAGGATTGTATTGAAAATTTTCACTGTTATGAATACTAGTTAATTGGACAATAGAGCGAAAACGGTATATCAAACACAAAAATCTTGAATTAATAATGAAGGTTTTATCTACATATGCGACGTTTGAGATGACGACCTTTTATCTTGAACCGGTAAATTGTTATAAACAAACTAAGGGTTTTAATTAACACATTTTTTCTCTGCAACTAATTGATATTTATTATTTGATAAAAATATTTCAATTTGTCCACATTAACCACCAATTCTTTTTTCATTCTCTTGCATATTTTATAATTGTTTAAGCAATCAAGTTGGAATGTTTATCAATGGAGCGGTATCCTATGAATGTAGGTCTACAGACCCCATGTAATCGATTAATATTGATACGAACTACCATCTCTATATAGTCCTGCCCTGAAATTTTATTTAACATTTGTTCATTCTAAGTTAAAAAAGATCTTATGAACAAATAGGATAACTAGGCTAGGAACATCGTATGTAAATGGGGTTTTCGGCTTTGAAGGAGCTTGGAAGAAGACAAATTTTGAGCTGGAGTTGAATTTGAAATAAATTATAAATTGGAATAAAATAGTTATATAAATGAGACATTGAAAACACTTGGTAAAGTTTTCCCATGTTTATTCAAGAATTTGTCTGACGGGTGTTTTATTCTATTCAATACTAAAGTTGCTATGTGCACTAACAATGCTATGCTACCTACTTAGCCAGAAATAGCGAAAAACTGTTTTCAACCCCTAAAAACCCACCACATTCCACCCCGGATTGCAACTGTCGGTTGGATTCATTTTTCCCTCTTTTATAATATCTTGTTCTATAATATCCCGCTGTCAGATTGCTGTAACGTATTATTTTTTTTTCTAATATTTTCTCCTATTAGTACTGACCTATCAGTGAAATATGAAATATGTAAGATTACCATTTCTTGTTTCTCCAATACACTTCATGATGTAACTTTTAACCAGTCAACAACTACTTGAATACCATTTATATTTTTGTAATTTTGAAGAATGAATATTTTTTAATTTATACTCGTCTGAGTTATAATTACTTTAATTTTAGTTCTTTATGAGTATAGTTGTTTTTGAACGTTAGTAAATTATTGTGTTTGTTGTATATTTCACGAACATTGTGATTGTGATATAAACAATTAATAGCGTTGGTTCAGGTTACTGATTTTCCAGTGTAAACTATACACGTTATTCGTACCTACTTAATATTTACACACGAAGTGCGTAGTTTGTATTCGCATTAGCGAATCGTAAGTATAGTTTCAAAAGTGCATTTTATTGAAATTTTCATGAAATTATTTTTATTTTTTATTTTAACATTATTATTAATTTTTTAGTTTGATATTATGTAGTTACCTATTGCATGTGACACAATGGGACCAAATTCTCTAAAACGTTATTTATCTATAAATAAACAATGTACTCAACGTTCTCGTAGTATGAGAGATAGCTGGGAAAAAAAGCAAAGATTCAAATGGTCAACGAAATATTGAACCATGTGTTGGAAAATTTGGAACAAAATGAGCAATCAACATTGGACTGTAAATGGATCGTGGAAAAACTATTTGAACATGTATGGAATCGTAGTGATGTGAAACCCAGTGAAAGTTGAAGTACAAACAGATAACCTCAGCCAAGCACAAGCGCTGATTCGTCGTTGACACCTTTACAGCCTACGCTTTTGGAGGAACCAAAAGATGAAAATGCATTCAGATGGGGATCTCTAAATGAGTATGTACGGTAATCGAAAAGTGTTGTATCTATCGTTTTTCGTTATTTCTCTGCTTTTTTATTTTCATCACATTGAATTTGTTCTCGATTTGACTTTAATTTTAAATATTCCTTTAAGGTGGATTTATTTTTTATCTTACTTTCAGAACTTTCAAATCAACAACGATCAAAAACCATAGGGCCTATATTCTAATTGGGAGCATTTTTATTGTTTCGACCTTGATGGAATTTATGGGCAGTTACGTAGGAATAAATGCAGGTGTGATACATATCTATACTCGGGAGGACAAGGACAACTAAAACATGTTTTCAAAAAACAAAAACGGATCAGATTAAGAAAAGAGGATTCCACATTTGCCAAATACCTACTTGATTGAATACGACCACAGTTTCCCGGAAAATCCTGAAATACTTCACATCCAACAAAATAGTTTTAACTCAACGTTATTACTGTTACTAGAATCACTGGAAATCCATAAATATATTTGTAGATACCTAACGACTCCCCCTATTGAAACTGTTTTGAAGCATATTCCTGTTTTGTTCTTAGCTAATAATTAGTATAAATAGCATGTATTATCTGTTTGTTCGGTGTTTGTTACACAATATATTTGTGCAAATAAACATACTAATTTGTTAAGTGTAATCTTGTTTTAACTTTTTTTTTAAACCTCCCCTACGTTATGATGGAAATGAATTTGCACAAAGTCAAACCCAACTTCATCAAATAGTACAAGAGGTGAATAATTTTAACTTTCGGAAGTTGGAAAATTTTACTAAAGTTTCAACATTTAATTTAATATTGATGTTGACAACAACTGTGGCATTCTCAATACTAGTTATCAGCTCCTAGCTTTGAGAATGCCACAGTGTGGTGAAACAATTTGACAGTTTGTGTAAATTTGAGTTCAATTATCCAAATTCCGAAAGTTAAAATGATTTTATACTACATTAACGCTGAAATCATAGATATATTAGATTAATTGTTCAAATTAAAGTCTTAGGTACATACAATAAGTTTTTTAACTATTAGGTAGGTACCTTTAATTATAATTAATTATTATACAATAACGATTCTTGACCCAGATATGAATTATATATAAAATTCTCGGGAAATAGGTCACATTATTAATTATGTTTTATATTTTCGTCTTTACGTACGTTTCGGTCACGACCATCATCAGAAGATTTATTATGACAAAAGGGAAATTTTTTAAAACTAATTATTTTAGCACAAAGTGTCCATATCGCACCGATTTCGATTAAAAATACTCATGTCGCCGAAACAAATAGAACCACGAATAATCGAAATTGATGTGGTACAATTTCGATTATTCGTGATTCTGTTCGTTTCGGCGACGTGGACATTTTTAATTGAAATTGGTGCGATAAAGACGATTTCTATTAATACAATTAGTTTTAAGTAATCTGGTTTTAGACATAATAAGTCTTCTGATGATGGTCGTGAGACTGAAACGTACGTAAAGACGAACATATAAAACATAAGTGTTAGTGTGACCTATTTCCCGAGAATTTTATATATAATTAATCATTATAGGAGCATTTTATTGTACTTATTACTTATTGTATTACATTCATCTGTGATTTTTTTGATTACACGATAAACAATAACAATAAACTCGTCACCAATTGTAAATAAATAAGTATGTTTTCCTATAACTTCAATTCTAAAATGTTAGCTAGCTACAAATCGATGAAATATTCAATACTCATTTATCGATGGGAAATGAGTGTCGGCATAGAAACACAAAGATCAAAGTCATGTCTTACGAACATCTGGCCTTGTTCTCTCCACAAATACACGACCGCGCCTAAATTCAAGAACGTTCCTGAATTACGTGCATCGTATTTATTAGCAAAGGGGTTCTTATTAGATATTTACTTAATGCCCTACTACGCAAATGAAACAACTTTTGTCGCGTCATCTACCGTCGAAAGGGCGACATATAAGTTCGCATATTTCGATCAGAATTTACAGAAACCTTTCGAAATATATACTTCATATTTTTACCTTTCTCAATATTTCATAATAATGTACATGATGTTGGTTTCGAATTCATCTACAAAACTATTGATCTGATCGTTGTGAGTTTTGTGTTAACTTGTAGTTAAATGCGTAGTGTATTGTATGAATACAATAATAACATGATTAAGGTCATATTTCACGTAAATTACACCTTTTGAAGTACCGAATTGAGCTGACGAAAATAGCATGTTTTCAATAATTTATTTCGAAGGCGTGAATCAATCAATCTTATCGAAAATTACTTTATACAATTCTGCATACTTTCAGCTTTAATTTGATATGAAACTTGTCTACATTGTGTGCGTAATTTTTGTGATGAATTCGAAATGAGATGGCAATGTTTTACATGTAATTTAGTATAATCGGACCGCAGCCTTAAGAATTCAAAATTTTTTACAAACAAATCTCCCCGAAAATGGAGCATGGTTTCCGGCTGAACTTTAAATTGACCAATTTAGGCTTAAAACTCACCTGAATTAGTAAATTCAGTTCACAGTCCAGACGTACGACTAATTTTTTCGCCAAGCAGCGCGCTGCTTCAAATTTTGTACAGCCGAAGGTACCCTACACGAGAACATACGTTTCATTTGCTTGCCTCACTTCGTCTTAATTAAATTAGTGTATAGTAACTCAAATCCTTATATTAATTTTATGTATTTATTTTACTGTTTCCGACGCTTACTCCGTCTTAATTAAATTAGTGAAAAGAGCGCAACGCGCTAGCCCTTCATCTGGTGTCGCACCAGTAGATGCGACCGGCTGCGAATGTGTTGTTTCTAGTTCTCTCAACAGCCACCAGTACATTGTAGAGGGCACTCCGGTACGTGCACAAATCGCCACTATTTTTTTCTACAATCGGCCAGATAGCTGGCGCTCAGAAGAGCATGATAAAAAGCAACGAACTCGGATATACTAGAGTTCGTAACTACGGAATTTTGTATCGCCAACATGACGTGTAGAAATCCAGTACGGATAGAGGAATAGTACCCCACGGCATAGGCGTGTATTGTATAGGGTATTTTAAACAGATTTCCAGGGTACCCCACGCCACGGGCGTACTATTTATAAGGCAGTAAGGTACGTTTTTTTTTAAACTGTTAAAACATCAAAAATAAAAACTTTATAACCAATATTAACAGTGTAGCTGTAGACATAGAAGAATGTTAATGACAAATGTGGGTTTCTTCCATGTTTTACAGAAAAAGACTGGTATTTTGGCAATTAAACTGATTCACTTACTGACCACATTTGTATAATAGCAATTTGTATGGTCGTTTCTTCTTTTGGTGATTGCCATTCACCGATTTATGTGTGCGTGCAAGTAACTATATTGAAGCGCAGACTATGAGCTGCTTATTACTTTGTTCATCTACATCTGGGCAATTAAGTATATTTTTATATATTCTTAACCGGTGAAAACATTTGTTTCTATCGAGGACATTATTAGATCACAATTATTTAATTTATATTGCAATACAATAATAGTTTCACTTTTTTCACCACTACATCAACCTATAATTTGGTTTCAAATCATATCTGTATAAGTATATTCATACAAAATCCATTGTTGGGCCCTATATGGAAAATTTCATGAACAAAAACTTTCGAAAGATGTTTAACATGATTATATACTTTTATTCTATTCTGTCTACTGATATTATATACATTAGGTATATCGCCACTACAGCATTTTTGCTTTTATTTCATCCGTATTGTCAGGAAACATTTGCAATAATCGGACTATGAGGTGGGAGCAAAATATGCGTTGATTTTCTTGATTTCACGATGTAAGATGGTATATAACTAACAATATGAATGGGGAACATACAAGTAAGAAAAGTTTTAATAAAATTGTAAACGTTTTATTTAAATAAAAAATTGTCAATTTATTTATGTGAGAAAGTATATTGTATATTGTTGAAAAGTTTTCTTGCGGAAAATATAATTCTAAAAATGTTGACGCATTAATAATAAATATTAACATTTTATTGTTCCTGTAAATTCTAGTAAATCATTTGTACATTCTTTAAAACATGTTTTAGGGGGATATTTAATCTATGATATTAAAAAGATAAATACATAATTTAATCAATCTGTTGCCCTTCCTTGGTATTACAAGCAACCTCTTCAACGACAATATTTAAGTATTTATAATTTTCACTGAAAAAAGAACCATTTTAATACATCATAACAAAGATATCAGAAGCTTGTAAGTTTTTTTTTTCGCCGTTGCTGTGAGACAGTCTTCTTTGCAATTTTCCAACTAACATGTGCTCTTGCTGGATTTCCATATCTGATGTAGTACAATCACCAAAATAGCGTTTACCACGAAACTTTCTGAAAACATTAATATTAATTAGATGTTATAACGGTATTATATTTATTAACTTATAAACAATTTGACACAGTATATAAGGGTATTAACTAAATCCATGTCATTACATAAGGGGCACATTTTTTTAGAGAAATTTAGCCCAAAAATTCTTAATAGTTCATGGCACCACTATTGACAAGTTTTGGGATACAGGTCATGAACATTTTGGTGAATATCAAAAACTATTAGATATAAATGCATGAAATTTGCACAACTCATTCACCTTATACATTGCACTATGCTGATACTAGCAAAAGCCTGTAATACTACAGGTGGCCAGTTTTAGCAGAATTATATACAGTATTGTAAACTTACTTTTGTGGAACTACTGCTCCAACTGATTGTTGATATTTCCTTTTCCTCCTTTCTTTCGGACTGGAACTACTGGAAGTTGTTGATGAAGACCTTGCTAATGGTACAGCTATAACGGATTTTTTCTCAGAAGAGGTATCCGATTCTGGTGATTTGCTAGATACAGTTTTTGGGGAAGGCTGCAGTGGCTGTTGAAATGTAGTAGTAATTGAAACGGAAACTGATTCAACTAAGGGCTCCTCATTACTACTAATAACCATGATATTCTCATTAGCTGGTGCAAACCAAACGCTGCTTTTGGTCATAGATGTTGACGCATATTCACTTTCTGAAAGTTTTGCTCTAAAATAAATAAAACCATTTATTAGTAAAACTGCTATGCTCTTAATTGAACATTTTACCTTTTAGGTGCTGAAACATCAATATTCTCTTTGTCGTCTTCATCATGTCTGAAACAGTATTACTACCATGTTCCATCCCAACATATCTGGAATTACTTACTCAGGGTAAATATGTAGGCGACTTGTACTTGGACAGTGATGTAAAATTCTAATTTCACTATAAATAATTATATCAACGTTAATTTTTTTTGATAAGTTATCGTTTTCAAATCAAAATCGATCATTTTGTTGTTAATTTGTTTATTTTATGTTATGTTGATTCTAAAGTGATTTGGTTGATATTTTGTTATTTTCAAAATTATAGAAAGATGCTGGTGTAGCACCACCTTTAAGGTCTTTCCTGCCGCCTGGCCTAGTTACAAAGTCACTTTCAGAAAAATGGTCAGAACATACCAAATGTGATCTTTTCACTGCTTCGACATCTAATGCCAAGCTGTTGCACCATATTTCCTTTGATGCTTGGTTTGATGGAAATCTAACAAAAATCAAGCAAATGAATCACGAGTACTGGTATAACTTTATGCTATAAGATTGTAATATTGATTAAAACATAAACTTCTTGCTAGCCAGTAGAAATTATGTAAAATAATATTTAGAATGAGCAACAAACTGGAAATCTCACAATATTACTAACTACACTTCTTGATACAATTTTTCCAAGCCCCTCAATTGCTTTGTTGTGCCCTTCTTGCTAACGAAATTAACTTATATAAACGCTATTATTGATTAAGGTGATACTCACTTATAAAATCTCCTTTTTTCATTTTCTTCAGCATAATGCATTCTGCATACAATGCAATATTTCCCCATACTGAATTATATACAAAACAACACTGCCTAACACTTTATATTTCGATTAACAAACAGGTACCTAAACGATGCAAAGTACTTAAAGTAAAGAAAATTCACAATTTTAGAACACTATTAAGTCGTTAGTTTCTTGAATTTTCTAGAAAGTAGAAAGAACAAAGAACTGTATCACCAAAATCACTCATAGATTTGACAGGTTAAGTTGATCGGAACTCGTTAACTACACTTTCAAATAAATGTCACTTTTCTTGACAGTAGGTACACGATTAGCGGCGGCGAATTACGAGTGTCAATATCGGAGATCTCTCTATTCAATCTTTATTTCTCCACACGATTGCTGGGAAGCTAGATGACAGTATGGTGGGAGAGAGACATGTTGGCGATACTCAAAAATGAGTTTAGCTTATTCTAGTATATCCGAATTCGTTGATAAAAAGAGCGAATAGTGTCAAGTATTTCGACGGACCGCTCTGCTCTAAAACTCGCAACCGGCTCAAGGTACGACTTTTTATGCCAGTAAATTTCGAGCATCATATCTAGTTTGTGTCAAAATTTCAAGTCGATTGCATTTACCGTTTGGCAGCTACACGAAAATATACCTTGTACCATGTAACCCGATTCAATAGAAGACTTCGTTCGCTACGCCCACTTCGTCTTAACTAGCTCCACCCGCAACAACTGTTGGCGGCGACGACCACAGATTATTTAGAGGTCCCTGAGAGAATTTCCATGCAAAATTTGGTTTCGATATTTCAAATAATTAGTCATATTTGACAAATAAATACACCTCTCTTGTGGAGATCGAACCTATGACCCAGTGACGGCCTGTCTAGGATAGCAGGTCGGTGTTTCCCCAACGGGCCTCTATTAAAAAAACAAGATAAATTTAAAAAAACATGCACATTCTTTTTTTGATTGTATAACTCGCCGACTTTTAGGTGACATTCGATTATTTTAGTTCCTTCAACAAAACAGGATCTACCATCTATACACACATAAGTGGAAGCGGTTATTCCTAATCTGATTTAAAAAAAATAACTTCTTGGCAATGATGGAATTGATTGCTGAATTCGATCCACTAGTTGCAGAATTACCTTGAAGAGAAGGTCAAGCACAGCTTATTATTGAAAAAGGGCCGATGAGAAGAAAATTACAGACAGGAGAAGGCGAGGATGATTTCAGGTTTTAGGAAGCTTTCCAATATTCACAAATGAAATGTTTTGGCTTACCTTAGCTGTCTGCATGGAACTAAATTCAAGATTTTAAGAACTTTCCTTATGGCTTATCTGAAATAATTTCTATAAAATATACACGGTGTTTCCGTTTTTTCGTTCATAACTTTGGAAAACAATAGAACATGTGAAAATAATACGGGTCTTTGACATACAATTTTCCTGTAAAACACTTTGTTTCCGAGATGCAGAGTGTTAAAGTTTTGAAAATATATTACATTTTCTTCATTATCTTCTGAACAAATAAAGATTTTTAAACTTGGTACACTTTGGTTTTACTGGTTTTGGTTTTTTTCGTGACAAAAAGTTTTTGAGACAACTACAAAGGCGTAGTTATGGGGGTTTGTACGTATTTAAACTCCTTAAGCTTCTGCGCCAATGGTCAGATATTACTATTTTATACAAAGTTGAAAACTTATTTTATTCATTGATTTCCTATAAAAAAGAAATGATAAATTTCGCTAAGAGGCTTCCTGTTCGAGATATTGATTTTTCTAATCATGGATATGTTATGGAATTTCACTTTCGTTAAATATGATATGATTCAGTATGCAAAGCATCAATTACAACAGTATTGACAAATTTCATATAAATCACTATTTATATTTGTGTTATTGATATTGTTTGTTGAAGATACTCAAGTTGGTATAATGTCATTTCGATTTACCAATCAATAATATGTAAATATCCCTACCGTATACGTTTTCCAAATCCAGCGGTATTTGAAAAAAATCATTTGATTCGGAAAATGGTCCTGCATATCATAGGAGAGAACAAAACAGACATCACAACGTCTTAGTAAGGATTAGTAAGGAATAGAACAAGACGTATTTTTATAGATTATTTGAAGAAACAAGATCCATGAGTGTTCGCAGATCTACTCGCATTCTTAATATACCTCAAGTTACAATTTGGTAAACTTCACGTAAAAGAGCTTTCTGCCTACAACCCGTCTAAGCTTTGCATCCAACGAAAACTTTCTCCAGCAAATATTGTGGACAGATGAAGCTCATTTTACTAGAAGTAGGGTTATTAATTTTCTCAATTTACCTTTATGAGCAAATGAAAACCCTCATGATACAAGATCTAGGAATTTTTAAGAAGAATTCAGAGTCAATGTCCGACTGGGCATTTACACAAACAACCATTTTTGTACTATACATTTTAGAGATAACTTAATTAACTAATTACGAAGCTATATGGGAGGAAACACCACTAAATGAGAGAACAAATGCATGGATACAAGTACGAGAATGGCTAAATAGGAAGTTCGGTGAAATATGGATTCGTGAAGGTGGTCCAGTTACATGGCTTCCGCAGTCACCTGACCTTAATCCTCTGTACTTTTTTGCTTGGGGTTATTTGAAAGATAAAGTTTAGTAAATAATAACATGCTAATTCAAACAAGAAGCTCGTTAAGAAATCGATGTCGCCTTTGCATTGAAGTACATGGTTATCATTTTGAGCAACTATTATTTTTTACCGTTAGCAATAAATATTTAGATATTTGAATATTTTTTACATTTTGAATTGCCTGTCAAAAGAAATCCCATAACATAACCATGATTAGGAAAATCAAAATAGCTCGAATAGGAAGCATCTTAACGAACCACGTATACTTTTTTATAGAAAAAAGTTTTTAGCTTTTGGCGTAAAAGTTTAAAGAGTTTAAGACCTACGTACAAAACCCCATAACTACTCTACGGTATTTGTCTTAAAATCTTTTTGTACCTACAAATATTAGTCATCCCATAACTACTCTACTGTATTTGCCTCAAAACCTTTTTGTCACCAAAAAAATTAGTCATCCAGTGAAACTAAAGTGTACCAAATTTGAACAAAAATCTTCATTTGCTTAAAAGATAATGAAGAAAATGACATATCAGAACTTTAACACCATATGTATCTCGGAACGAATTGTTTTAGAGAAAAATCTTATATCAAAGCATTATTTTCACATGTATAATGCACCAAAAGTATTTGCTGAATTTATTGCTTTACCAATAGGTATTGACATTCAAATATATTTACCCTCAGAACACGCAGAAAATTTAGAATGCCAGGTGAATTAACTTCCCATGAAGTAAATGATTTTGCTGCAGTGAAGTTTTACTGGGTGCAAGTGTTTCGTACAATTGACAAATTAACTAAAGCTACTTAAGACAGATTTGTGACAAACAAACGTGTTACAATGATTACAATTTTTTGATCCAAACAGATTTGTAGATATTAAAAATAAAATTTTAACATTCGATGGAAATAACAGGGGCATATTCGATACTATTTATGTACTAATCGGGTACAAGCCCAGAATAATAAAAGAATTGCTAAGCTATCCTTCTTATATTGATAAAATCGACAAACAGTAAACTCTGGAAGTGATTCCGAGGCTGATATCAATATTTTGAAAGAAGGCATAAATAATGATTTACAATAAGTCTCTAAATGGCAGGAAAACAGTAAACTATGTCAAAAGTGTATAACGCGTGCAAATATTACTTTAATACTGCTGCATACATCAAGCTATACTATAAGTTCTTAAAAACTCGTTCCCGTACGCACGCAAGTGTATTGTGTAAGATCTTTCTTCAAATAGAAGATCATTAAAACTGCCTAGAGCATTCAGGAAGAATTATTAGAACCTTTAATATCAATGTTAAAGCATCGAACGGGACCTAGATAACTTAACTAAATGAAGGTTACTAATTTAAAACTGTCTTTCTGGATTTTTTTGAATTTTAAATGAGAGTTTAACTTTGTTTTAGGTTTCTCACATAAGTATCGGAAATCTCTTATGTTATTCCACGAAAGATTCCAGGCAGCTCAAGCTAGTCACATGTTTTTGAGGTTAAATTAAATAGATATGTAAAATAATAGAAAAGTTTTCAATGTTTTCTGCAGTTTTAATTGGATTTGAAAACTCAAGTCGGCTGCCGACGCATTTCTTTAATCATAGTCATGTACTCTTTTCTAAATTACATGCCACGCCACGACAAGTCAGACAAACTCTATTTTGAGCGTGTAGCATAGCTTTGCGCAATATTTCAGTTGGAATTTGCCCAATTTCTTCACGAATATTTGCCTTTAAGTGTTTTAACGTTTGCAGGCGATTAATGTAGACCTCATTTTTCAAGTATCCCCATAAGAGAAAATCTGGTGCCAATCAGGGGACCACTCAACATCTCCATTTTTTTAGAGCAGCCTGGCAGCGAAAATGTCTCTAATAAGAGCGACCGTTTCACGCGCTGTGCGGCATGTAGCGCCATCCTGTTGTAACTAGAAGTTTTCCATGCCAAGTTCTTCCAATTGAGGAGCAACTGTGCAAAACGCATTAAGTCCATTATATGTGATTTCGAGTAAATGACGAAAAACTAGGTGAATCAGATTTATTCGAAAACAGATATTCATTCGATTACAAATTGGAATGAATAACACTTTTGAAAAGGTTGGAAGGTGATATTGTCCAAACATAACGTTATGTACATAGTTTTCACAACTTTTTGATTGGATTTATGCTGGTTTGCTCAACCAGTGTGTGGATTTAAAGCATTTTGCCCAATACATAAGGAATTATTTCGTTTTGCTTAACCTGTTTTTGTATTTATTGCAGTTTGATCAAATGAACAACATTTATTTGAATTTTGGTTAGGAAATAATACAATAAGTACTTGAAGAAACTCTCTGCTAATAAAAATATTTTATTTAAATATGTAACCCAACATCGTCTTCCAGGCAATCGCATTCGTCTTCGGTGGCGTCTTCTTCTTCATCCAAGTTATCTCCATCATTTTCTAAGATAGTTTTATACCATTGCAGGTCTTCTTCTTCTTCCCATTCATTCCCGAATTCTTGAGCTAATAAATGTTTCAGAGATTTTTTCTTCTTGTCTTTGAGTGGTCTTCCTAGTTTTGCTATATCCAGCGTCAGCTGAGAATCGTTTTTTCCCTTCATGAGTAAACTTTGAGGCAGTTCAGTACCAAATCTGAAGTTCTGAAAGCAGGTTATAGTTACTCGAGTACTCTGATTTTTCTTCAATACAATCCTCTTAACATCTAATATCCCTTTAACTTTTTTCAAAAATATACTCAATTTCTTTACGTCATACAAAATCCAATCTGATGGAAGGCTTTTTACGGTTCCAAAAGAATTGTATATTGCGTCATACTCTTCTTTGAGCTTCACAGAAGAGCATTTTCTTAAGGCTTTTTCAATACGCCCAAATACTCTGTCAGCTGGTAAGAAACTGTGACCTCTGACAGGGAAGGTGAGATGAATTTCTGTCAAACTTGCAGGGGAATGTTTCTTTAGCCAGTAATAAAGAGCATGGACAACATGGGCGTTTTTATTCTGCCCCCCACATCCGTCAGAGAATAGGCGAATAATTTTTGTATCCGCAAGATCCAGTGAATCCAGGTGACTCAGTAGTGCAGAAGATACCTCCGTGGATCCTCGTCCTGCTATATCCTCGGTCCACGTGTAGAAAGTTGGATGTTTAGCGTGCATATCGACAAAGCATAAAACGTAAAAACTCACTTGTTGGGCGTAAAAAGCATCATTGATGGGTGTTCGTGGAAGGGGCTGGACTTGCTGCATGTCAAAACACATGCTAAACAAATTTGGTGGAGTTTCTCTAGTCAAATCATAGAAAGCCTTAGCTCTTTTATTATGAATTCTGTATTCCATAATAAAGTCTCTTTTCTTATTGACATCCTTTTCTATTTTAATCTTGTGTTTCAATCTAGTACAAAGAGAACAGCAATCTGATGCAGGGGAAGAAAAACCGATATTAAATTTTGTCCTGAAAATGTTACTGAACATTGTCAAACTGGAGCGATCCTTGTTATCTGCACACCCCAAATTATATTTTTCATGTAATTTTGCTATGTTCAAATTGGCAGCTAAATAGATCCTCTTTGATTTTGACCTATTGTAATGACTTTCGCAGCCTTGTAGATTTCCAATGAAATCAATTATTTTTCTTTTTTTATTAGCAGATCTATGAGAAATCTGATCACCCCCCCTTTGTTCTTTCAGTGTAACCATTTGAGACTTTTTCTTGCTAATAGTATTCACTCTTCGCTCACTGACTCCTAGAGCTGCCGTTAAGAATTTTAGACAAACTCTTGTAGGCCTAGTACCTTTCATGGGTGTTAAATGATAAAGTGTATTGAATGTACGTTTGCGAGGAATTTGTTTGACAGCTCGTCTTCTTTCAACAGGACCAATAGTTATCATGTAAGAAAGTTTTGTGTCTTGCTCTGGTTTATCACTTGTGGCATAAAATGACTGTCTCAGCACTTTTATATCACGAAGTTTAATATTATTGCAACTGAAGCTTTTACCTGAATGATTGCATGGCCTCTTAAATTTCTTGAGTGACGGATCTTTGTCTTGATACCTAAAATAATGAAAAACAAAAATCGTATCACTATAATATTGTATACAGATAACATTCACATGACACAAAAACATCTAGGTACCATACTATTGTTGCCTCACCTTTTACTTTTCTTTTCCAATCTCTTTGAAACTTTGGGCGTTTTCTTTCGACTACCGCTGTTACCATCTCTGACAGAAATATTCAGCATTAGGTCTTCCATTTTTCATTTACTGATGAACAAGTCCGATTCTCAGTTAGCTAGCGAAACAACAGACTCAACTATAACCAAACAAAACGATAGGCCAGCTGACATTGCCTTGCCACAGATCAACAAACTATGACGGTAACGCTGCTCCAATGGAATGGCCATCTTGTGATCATTCGTTCAACTATAGCTTAACTGCACAAAATAATTCACAATCTTTCTTCAGATCAAGATGGCCATCCCTTGATGATTAATTTGCTCAACTACACGAAATAATTGACAGAAATCTTTCTTGTGGATTTATTGCAGTGACCTACCAGTCGGTGGATTTATGCCGGTCAAACAGCGGATTTATATCACTTTGCTTGGTTCTGAATTTTTGATATGGCAATTCTTAACGGACTTAACGCGGATTGCTCGAGATGAAAACAGTGGGTGGTGTATTGACCAAAATAATTTACTCCAGTAGTATTCACTTGAAATATGTTAAAAACGGATTTAATGCGTTTTGCACAGTTGCTCCTCAATTGTAGTTGCAAAAATTCACGTATCATTGTTCAATACCGTTCTCCGTTAATAGTAACTGCGTTGTCCCTGGCATCATCAAAAAAGAAGGGTCCAATGATTCGTTCTCTTGAATCAAACGAGGGTTTTCTGTTCCCCAAACACGATAATTTTGCTTGTTAACACGACCAGAAAGGCAAAAATTTAAGTCATCGCTCATTATCAAATTTTTCAAAAAATTGGGTTCTGCTTCCACTAAGTTCGTAACGATTTGTGCGTATTGCAAACGTCTTTGAATATCAATTGGCCGTAGTTTGAACACAGTTTGAATTTTGTATGGATACACACGCAATTCTACGTGCAAATATTCTGTATCTTTCTACTTTGATATAAAAATGTACTTTTGACAGTTGTCAAAGAAATAACACAATTAAAATAATATTCTATGGCTGAATAAATGTTGCCGCATTATATACCGGGATATCAAAAATTATCTTGGTCAAGGGTGGTTGTGGAATCTAAAACGTGTGTCTTACTTTACGTTTGAAATAATTATGTCACTGTCACACTGACATCATCAATAACCTACAAATTTCATGCCTATTTATTTCAGTTGTAAAACAATAATGAACTACAAACTATGAAATAACGGTTTTAGTTACAAGAAAAACTAAATTACAGTAATTGTTTTAAATATCCCCCGTTTTGTTCGATGCCAATTTCCATTAACTAGCGCACCCGTTCGAAAATATGCTTCAATCATGAAAATTTTGTGCTGTGTGGTAAGAGCAAAGAGTTGTATTGAACTCTTTGGGCATGATTCAAAAACTGGATTAGAAAATTTCAGCACAATGACTTAACAGATTCTGACTCTACAAAACATATTCAAAAATTTAAAGTAAGACACACGTTTTACATTCTCATTCTACAACCACCCTTGACCAAGATAATTTTTAATTTATAGTTCATTATTGTTCTACAACTGAAATAAATTCGTTATTGATAAATGATGATGTCAGTGTGACAGTGACATAATTATTTCAAACGTAAAGTAAGACATACGTTTTAGATTCCACAACCAGCCTTGACCAAGATAATTTTTGATATCCCGGTATATACATAATTTCAACACATTTTAATCCCAGTGTTATCCAGCCAGGAAATTATGGTTACTGAATGTTTAAATTTCCCCGCGAAAAGAATTGATGGTCTTCCCGCTAGGGTGGCCCCATACCGTTTTTTCATTGGTTAATTGGTATTGTTGAAGCTGATTGTGGCGGCTGACGAATATTTTCAAACGATGTTATTTTACGGTTCGGAAAAAACATAAATTCTATACTGTAGTATATAAGAAAATGGAGTGTAGATTGTACTAATAAAATTCTGATTTCATGGGCGTATATTTAGTATCGAAAGTAAGTCAGATTCAGGGCCTGTAGATGCTTGCTTTCGATAATGGCCGTTGTTTGTACTCTAGAGTTTAGAGTGAGTGTATCAACTTCGCTATGAAATCATTCGTGACCGAGTAAAGTGGTAAGCGGCTAGATACATCGACGTGTCAGTTCTGCAGTTAGCTTACATGTTAAGTGTAAAAAACAGTGATTGTTTCTTGTATTGTGCCTGATATTGTATTACAAAAATTGGTATAAATATGGAAGGCCAAGTTTTGTAATAGCTGCAGTGAACATCATGAACAGGTAATTATATGGGTTTATTATGATCAGAACTGTTCTCGTTTTCACATTTAATGCATCTACGATTAAATTAAATATCTAAGTTTTTTTTAAATGGGTATATTGATAATTAAAATGAATAACACACAACTCGTTTTTCAAAAGGTGTGAATTTTATTGTAATACATTTCAGTTATATCGCAATAAGCATTGAAAATTACACAAGTGGAATATTTACAATAAGTGTAATAGGCCAATATTTCAATCATTTCTTCATAGGTGGTTTCAATGCAAAATATATAACTTAGGTTAGGGATTGCCCAATATTTTCATTTTTAATTTCGTCTGGGCGAAATTGTCCGTTGTCAATGAATGGGAAATGCTATTTTATATAATACACAAATCATATTTCTAACCGTTTTACTTGAGAATGTTATTAAGGAGCCTACAACGGCAGGATTTTAGAATTTTTTTGTAAACCAGTATGTGGGACAAAAAGTGCATCGCATTCAATAGGCGCTGGCGCTGTTATACTGCTTGAATACTTGAATGTATGATGAAAGATTTAGTATGAAGTATTACTGGTGACTCAGGTGACTGATGCAGCACCCTGCAATTCTGCATTGACATAATATTCGTGTAGCAGCAATAGCAACTAAAACCCAGGTTGGGTAGACGTCCGGACCCGTTTACATGATTTTGAACCGACAATAAATATTGTAACGTTGCCAACTTGTGCACCGAGTTTTATTAAGCTTTTAGTGCACAAACTACAACTCAAATGATTTTATGTAGCTGCATTCATCATTAAAGTCATGCTCTCCATTCAATAATCTATTGCGAAGAACTTGTTCATAATGTACCCATTTGTTCGGCGCTTTTACGAGTTCAGAATAATAGTACGGGAGATTTTACCAGGGCCGGATTAAAATCTTTAGATGCCCTTAAGACAGATGTTCTGGAGCTGCGTTTACAATCTTTTCTTAACGGTATTAAATGAAAAATTAGAATAATATAAGCAATTTTGGATAAATATGGTAAATTTTGCGTAACTAAAAGTTCATTCATATGGAAGTATATAGTTTCCAAGATCAATTTTCATTTTCAGTAATTTTGAAGAAAGCCGAATTTCTCAATTTCTTTTTTTTTCAGTGTCAGATGGAATGTTCTTGTGTTAATGTCAGTTTAATATTCGACACTCAGTAGTATGATGGTTTCAGCCCTCATAGAGATTTTTTGAAAACATTTTAAGATACGCTAGATTAAATAGAAAATCAAGTGAACCTGGGCATTTTAATGCTAGAGGAGAATCAAAAGTTGGAATTGCCATTTTTTAACAAGTTTTGGAACCAAAACAAACAATTGACACAGCCCAAGCCCACGGTTGCCACATTTGTACCTACAACAAAAATCACTCACCGGAAAACCAAAATAAAAATCCAATTTCATATATATATATTGTTAGGTATATAAAATAGCTCCGAACGGTGTATTTTTACCTACTTAAAATTGTATAATTAGGGAATATGGACGCAAAACCGAAGTGTTTTGTTTTATATTATATAGCGCGCGACTCTTGCGTACAGTTTTCAAATTATAGCAGATAATAAAAAAATCGAGAAGTTATTTACAAGCTATGGTTCTAATTTATCAATACTATTTTCAATCCATTCCAGATAATTACTTATGCATATAGCTAAATTTCTTATGATTCTCTCCTCCGTTTTATCAGCTATTTTTGAATCGCGATTTTGGATTTAATTTTTTTTTTATCTTAAATTTGTAAGTATTGAAACCATATAAAAAATCCCGAATTTTCGCGAATATATCCGTTTTATGTCTTCCGAATCTATCAGTCTATTTCAGATGCGTATGTGCCTAAATCAATGAGACGATTGCGCTTTTCCTATTGTTCGTACGAATTTGAAAATTTACAAAAATTGGTGAAAATAGGAAACGATAGAAACTGTATTGTTTTGGGGCGCTTTACTTTTACTTTTCATATTCATATTCAGTTCATCAACTAATTATTTTTTATCATTATGACAATAGTAATTTACGTTACAAGGACGGAAAATTACTTATTAAAGTATAAATTTATATGTTTAAGGACGAGGCGACGAAGGAGTCGAGTCTGCAATTTCTTAAATGGTGCTTTACTCGGTATTTTACGACCATTTGTCTTAAAATGTTTTGTCGTACTGTTTTACTAAAATAAAGAATTTGAAATTTTAATCTGTAGTTTCAGATTGACAGTTCCATCATTGATGATTTAATCAATGGTTCCATTAATTCGCTTTTGTATAGTCGCTAATAGTGGAAGCTATACATTCTCTCTGTCAAGAAAATTGACACTGCATCTTGCTTGGGCGACGTAAACAGTGAGCAAATTGAATCTAAAAGCACCAAAGCAATGGGAAAATTGATTCCAAGCAAATCCGAAGAGCTACGTCAAAAAATAATTCGTGAGATTTCTTGTAAAAGATCCGGAAAGTGTTGTAGGTAATCGAGTAGGTAACACTTTCCTGCCTAGTGATGTAATGTTTCACTTTCCGACCTCAAATTTATGAAGTAAAGTTGAAATTCCAAACAGGATGAAATAAATATTTATCTATTCCACGACGCTTATAACCTCTGAAGTGTTATACGCGAATTCTAGTGCATTTTAGTTTTTATCAGTTGGCTTTGTATATTATATCAGTACCAACACAACCTTATGCAAATTAATAAAAGTACTGGGTATAGGATTTTGGTGGTAACAGGTTGCCGATAGAATTTTCAACTATTTTCCTCAATTTTGAAGGAGGACCCATCGAAACATCTTTGTTCATTTTATTCAAAGATGTGATTAAAATTAAAATAACGTCAAAATAAGCTCAGCTAAATCTGTCAAATTTATAAAAGTTTCAAATAGATACTTCGTATGTAATGTTTTTGTTTCCAATCGAAGGAAAAAACCTCAAACTGAAGATTCATAAAGGTAATTTGGTAGGGGATGTTGGTGATAACAAATAACCGATAAGATTTTCAACTATTTTCCTCAATTTTGAAGGAGAACCCATCAAAACATCTTTGTTCCTTTTATTCAAAGATGTGATTAAAATTAAAATAACGTCAAAATAAGCTCAGCTAAATTTGATTTCTGTCAAATTTATAAAAGTTTCAAATAGATACTTCGTATGTAATGTTTTTGTTTCCAATCGAAGGAAAAAACCTCAAACTGAAGATTCATAAAGGTAATTTGGTAGGGGATGTTGGTGATAACAAATAACCGATAAGATTTTCAACTATTTTCCTCAATTTTGAAGGAGAACCCATCAAAACATCTTTGTTCCTTTTATTCAAAGATGTGATTAAAATTAAAATAACGTCAAAATAAGCTCAGCTAAATTTGATTTCTGTCAAATTTATAAAAGTTTCAAATAGATACTTCGTATGTAATGTTTTTGTTTCCAATCGAAGGAAAAAACCTCAAACTGAAGATTCATAAAGGTAATTTGGTAGGGGATGTTGGTGATAACAAATAACCGATAAGATTTTCAACTATTTTCCTCAATTTTGAAGGAGAACCCATCAAAACATCTTTGTTCCTTTCATTCAAAGATGTGATTAAAATTAAAATAAGTCAAAATAAGCTCAACTAAATTTGACATCTGTCAAATTTATAAAAGTTGCTAATAGATATTTGTATATAATGTTTTTGTTTCCAATCAAAGGAAAAAACCTCAAACTGAAGATTCATAAAGGTAATTGGGTAGGGGATGTTGGTGATAACAAGTTATCGATAGAATAGGCTCAACTAAATTTGACATCTCTCATATTTATAAAAGTTTCAAATAGATACTTTGAATTGTAATTTTTTTGTTTTCAATCGAAGGAAAAAACCTCGTACTGAGGATTCATAAAGGTAATTTGTAATTTAATAAAAATGCATTTTGAAAACGCGGAATACAACATTAGATGTTTTAGCGCACTCGTTCTCTGGGAAATTCCCGATCGCGGAAAATCGTGCGCTAAATGCATGCCTAATGAAACTAGTTCTTTTACATTATGTCGAACTATTTTTCTCTATGTCAGTATTTAAAAATTGCTTTTCATTTTAATCAATATCGGTGAGTTTGTCATTTTTTCATTCTTTCAATACTGTTAACCAAGATTCGATCAAACTCCATTTGGACTATTGTTTGGTCGTTTACAATAACTTCTCAAACCATTCAGATACCTACATAAACTTTTTGGAAACATGCTGTGCTATACGAGTATACTATTTTTAATGTGCAATATCATTGAGATTCTAGATGTTTGGAGATCATTGGAATTCTAAAAAATTATTAACAATTTCAAATTCTGAATTTCAGAATATTCTAGTAGAGGCGATGGTGAAAACATCTCTAATTTCCTTCCGTTTTCAATATGGACAATTCTACTGTAATTGCATTTCTATCTCACAGTTTTTGAAAAAAAACTAAGTAGTGAATTTTAAAAATCGTGTTAAAAATTGACATACACCCGTACATATTTTTCAAGAAACTTCACACTCATTGTCCCGCATGGTTTTTGATTTTGCTCATTCGTTGTTCCTGTTCATGCCTGATACCGTTGTTGGTATGTAGTAAACGCTAAAATAAACCTCATGATATTATTATCTCGAGGCATCTGCCTTGCATTTATTAATTGCAGGAATAAATGTGGAGAAATAGAGTTAGAGAGGAAGATTTGATGATAGTCACTTCAGAGATACTTTGGATTAAAACTAGATATCAGAAACTTATCAATTTATTGATTACATACTGGCACCAATACAGCTATCTCATTTTTAGCTTAGTGTATTGTTTATTAAAATACTCAATACTTCACCCATTATTTTCTCATGACCTCTTAACAACTGCCCGCGTAACCCTCCATAATCTAATTGGATGTATGCCATGTCTTACTTTTTCCTCTACAATGCTAGAATTTTCTGGAGCCCCAGAGTTGTGAATTTAATTGTCTTAGGAATATCCACAAATAAAAATTTAAACAATTGAAATTGAATTACAAAGTTATCTAGTGGCATTACCAGAAATATTTTCTAACATACAATAAATTGCTGTGCTGTGATCAATTGATCACGTGACTTCCCTCACTTTTGTTAGCAAAATAGCTTTCGGACACCCATGCGGGTGGAAATGATTTAAAAACCGCTAATGAAAGACGTTAAAACTGTATATAAGGAATTCATTCCTTCACATCAACACATTAAGACATTTCCGGCAATTGATATTGAAGGTGCTAACAAATTATATTATTTATTGCTCAATACATTAAAATGATATTCGAACCATTTTTTCCGGCGGTTAACTTCTTTTGGCACATCAATTTTTGTCGGGATTATTTTTTTGTGTTTTTACATAGGGATACAAAACAACATGTGTAACTACTTATTTTGATTTTGATTTTGATTCATGTCTATGGAGTATATTGATTTTGTCAAATGGTGAAGAGTAGAGTCGTGACGTCACTGCGCGGTCGGAATGCTTCGAGTTTTTCCTTAAATTCAACTATATTTCCATTTTTTGAAACTGTTTTGGAAGATAAATTAAAAATAAAAGATTTGTTATATAAAGTGGGTATTCTTAAAAGATTTAAGTTGAGTATTATTTAAAAAAAAAGGCCAGAACCTAATAGTGTACTGAACTTTTATTGCATATAAATTCCTATATTCCAAATTAAGATTGTTATTGAAATCCGGAAGCAAGAATTACTGGAAATTAAAAAGTTATTATTGAGAGTTTCTCCATAACAGAGAACATCTGAAACTTGTTTTAAAATTTCAAATGTTATCTCATTAATTTTGAATCTAGTAGTTTTAAACTCTCAACTAATGAAACGACACTAGTTGGTCATTATGGATTTTTAAAGTGGCAACATTGCCTTCCTGCATGTTCCCGCTCCAGCTGGGGCAGCATACAACGTTGTCAAACGGATTCTAGTGACCGGCACGGAACACTTTACTATGGGTTGCATTTTATTGACGAATGGTTTGAACAAATGAGAACTTTAGCAAGTGATGGAATAGTGCGATAAATATTTCTCACTATCTAATCTTTAGGTATTTGTATTGCCGGTTTTTAATGTATGTATCTGTAGCCTCCATTAAGTAGAAACCGTAATTCGGTAATAATATTGATTTGTGTTGAAATAAGTAATAAAAATTCTGAAAACATACAGATTCGTCAGCATACCTATACATAATTTCATCACAAACGGACCAAATTCCGTTCACTAGCAAATTGTCAATGCTAATTTTTAACAGGGCTGCTCTTATCTTTTCTATGTAGGCACGCAAATATATTAAGTTTCAATATGTGTACCTCGTATAAATTAACTTTTAGAACATTCAATTGGACGTCAGAAGACCGGGGTAATTATATCTGATTTAATGCATATATTACATAAACAGTATATATTTTCATGAATTGGTATTACTCAACAAACTTTATCGATTTCAGAAAAATGTCATGCCTTGTAAGTCATTCTGATTCTTTTTAAGGAATAAGATTTTCTCATTCTTCTTTAATGTAGGTACTTGTTTCATCTCTAAGATTAACAATTTTGAAAAAATGAGTTCAACATGTCAAAATTGTTGAGAATTGAGATATAGCATTAGATCCATAGTTCTTACTATACGTGTTATATAATGTTAAGCTGCGTCCACATATAGTCAGTCGACGTCGATCGACATTGATCGGCGACGACCAATGAACACGAACAACACGTCTACACTATCGTAGTAGTGTAGACAGGTTGTGCTACGTCGATCGGCTAGAAACATCATATCCTGGTAAGCAAACCATTTGCTTACATACGTTTCTTCGCATCCACTCCCCGTTTTCCGTGAATCCTTCATCTTCTTTCTTTCTCGAGCAAATGTAGTTTGCAAATTTTTTATCTTCTTTTCCACATCTCCTTTATCTATTGCCAAGGCCACCGCTATTTCCATCATCATATCATGTCTTTTGTTTTTGTTTCTATATTCCATTTGAGTGGGAACCCAACTCGATACATATCAATAAGTGTCAAGGTCTGTTCATTGGTGAAACTCGTTTTATGAATTAAACAGATGCGACTTATTTTAACACACACCCTTCCTGAATCACATTCAAATCAACACTGACGTACCACATATTTTTCATTCGACCAATATCCTTTGATGAAAACCGACAATTTTGGATTCTCAGTCGACGTCGATCGATGTTGATCGACGTTGACTGGAATGTCGATCAACGTCGATCGATGCGTCTACACATATTCGACTTTTCAATTCAACCAAATCGATCGGCATCGATCGACGTCGACTGACTATATGTGGACGCAGCTTAAGGGAAGTATTGTAATCGTCCCAAAATAATTTCCGATTTACGCGGATATATCCGTTTTGACCATTGCTCAATAGATCCAGACTATTTTTGTCATAATGTCTGGGAAGTCTGGGTGCGCGTATGTGCGTACGTAAAAACTGTGGAGTACATTGCGCCGTTCATATTGGTCGTATGGGTTTGAAATTTTGCAGATCGCTTTGGTGAAAATAGGACCTGTTTTATTTTGACTCGGTAGTCCCGTTTCAAGTGGTTTTTCAAAAGGAATTATATTATCTTATTGAACCATCATAACAACAGTGATATTTTGATCATAAATATACAGGGTGTTTCGTATAAGAACCGACACAACACGGGCATGTAGGGGAACCCAAAATATGGTAATTTAACGCAACTTACGTCTATACTAAGTTGCACCCCTGAATTATAAGCCTTGAAACTGGGGTTTCAAATTTCGAAAAAAATCAGTATCTCAGTTATACTTGCTCTCCGTTGCAAGCGCGACCGTGTGACAACTTCAAAGGAGTGTTTGGCGATGTTCAAGCGCGATAAGAAGAACGTTTGCGCTGTTTCCTAACCGTGGACGAAACATGGCTCCATCACAACACACCAGAGATCAAAGAACAGTCGAAACAGTGGACTTGTCCTGGCAAATCGAAGAACAAAGGCATGGCGACAGTTTTTTGAGATACACACGGTATCGTCCAGATCGATTACCTTGAAAAAGGCAAAACGTTGACCGTATATTATGTAGAGCTGTTGGGTCGATTCGACGCCGATTTGTAGCGAAAGTGGCCGCATTTGGCAAATAAAAAAGTGCTCTTCCACTAGGACAACGCACAGGTCCGCAGTCGCAATGTCAAAATTGCATAAATTGCGCTACGAATTAGTTCGTCGTCTACAATATCCTCCAGATTTGGCCCCCTGTGATTTTTAACTATTTCCAACTTGAAAAATTTGCTCGGAAAGAGAATGGTCTCCAACGTTGAGGTCATCGCTGGAACAACCGCCTATTTTGAAGGATTGCGCCGAATTGTACCAATTTTGATAAAATTCTGCACACTCGACGTTGACTCCCATAGAGAATTTCGGATACTTTTATTACGTTAATAATAATTATATCTAAGATATTTTCGGTGAATCCCCAATATATTATGCTAAAAGCGTGTAATGGTGTTTCTATCGCTTTGGCATAAAAATCTTGGTCCGGGCATAATGCCCGTTTTAATTCATGAAGACTATTAATTTTATAGTTTGGTTATGGTGGTTGGTAAGGAACAATGTTGGCAATAAATCAAATCTTCAGTACCGCTTCAGAAACAACATAATATTATAATATTGAGGAACCATCTTCGAAAGTTTATCGGGATTTTTAAATTCATTTATGATAAACAGTTTGTAGTTTTTTGCGCCACATAATGTAATAATTATTATACTATATTAGGTACGATTGTGGAATTTAATATGAATATTTTTATCGCCAACCGTCAATAAAGCCATACATTATCATAGCGATTTTCGGAAGTAAACAAACACTATTGTACTGTACAAATCAAGCATTGTACCTGCAGCAAATATTCATAAACATAGCCATGACTGTGACATCAAACATTTTCAACTCAAACAAACGCCTTCGACTTCAGGATTTAATTTTTATAATACTTAATACGTTAGGATGTACGTTCACGTTCAACAATAAGTAGACTTGTTTTGTATTTGCTGTTTACTTTGTCATAATAAAACGTGATAAGTTATAATATCTAATATTTTTTTTAATTATAAATTTTTACGTTTTGCCATAAAATTTCGTATGCACCATGTCAGTAAAAGTGTCTTTATCGAACTCGCCTGTTAGTAGTCTCGCTCGCTTCGCTCTCTCGATGCATAATCTAAGACTAGTTCAACAAACAATTACTTTACTGTGCATAAACAACTATAACTCATAAAATAGATTAATTTGCCATAATGGACAAGCACCATATATCTATGGGCTTGCGAAACTGCATAATACTGATATTCTTTTAAAAGCAATATTGCCTAAAATTTTTATCCAAATCTATAAATAATATAATAGAAAAAAATAAATTTTATGTAAAGGACTCTTGACATTTTAATGATTTTATAAAAAATCAGTCCATATCCATAGATTATCAATTAATTTTCTTAGATGTTGTTTCTTTATTTACTAATATGTATACCAATCGAATCAGCATTGAGTAGCATCAAAAGACGTTGCGCACAGATTAAAGACCACACACCCCTAGATCAGCCTGAATTTATAAATGCAGTAAAGTTTTGTTTACAATGCACTTATTTTCAATACGGTGAAGGACAAATATTCGGCACAACAATGGGATCCCCTATTTCAGCTACTATCGCTAAACTACTTAAAGAATGCGTAGAAGAATCTAATAAATTCACTAGATTTTCAACATGTATTCTTCAGACGATATATAGATGATTGGGTAATGTATGTTCCCAATGATAAAATTCCTTATATAATTAATAAATTCAACAATTTCCACTGTAAACCTCAATTTACCTGTAAAATAGAAGTAAACAAAAACATAAACTTCCTAAAGATGAATATTAGGAATGATTCAGAACATACAAAAGAAGTTTGGTCTCTACGATATCTTCACTTCAATTCAGTTGCACCTATTTATAAAAGGAAGTTTTATAAACAGCCTTACAGATCGCGCTGTGAAATTATCACATCCAGAAAACCGTCCCAGAAGTTTGAAAAAAGTTAGAAATATACTGGAAATGAATGGCTACCCAAAAACATTTTCAGTCCATCATTAAAGAAAGAATAAAAACCGCCCTTGCTAAACATTGTATTGATTATAACCATCAGTTCGATTATTAAAATGTTAATATTTTAGGTAAAGAAACCAATTTTTATAAAAGATCTATCTTGGAAATAATTCACATAAAACGCGAAAGTCTGTTAATCACAGAACCAACATACTGTCATTAAGTCAAATATAATGTTAAAATAGTGTGTAGGTAGAAAGCCGCTACAATAAATCATGAATTTTGGAGAATCTTTGCTATCATAGTCATAAATATCTCATACACATCTGTTAAGCTTCATACCTACTTGATGCTAAGGGACTTCAGATGTCTTTGCTTCTTTATCGGGTAATGACGCTTTCAAATATAGAAACTTTTTTGTCGTGGTTTTCTAATACACATCATCAATGTGTTTCAATTACAATTTTTCATGTTTCATTCGTTTTTGCGACGTAAACAATTTGAAATTAATACGATATAGACACTCGATTAGTGCAATTAGTTTAAGGAATCCCGCACTTTAGTTGATGTGATTTAGTGTTCAAACGTCTTCTGATGATGATCGTGAGACCGAAACGTACGTATAGACGAAAAAACATAGTAAACATATGTGTTAATGTGACCCATTTCCCGAGAATACTCATATAATAACAAATAAATTTTCAAATATTTTAAATTACTGCATCCGAAATATTTCCAAAATTATCAATATTAATACAAAATTCTCGGGAAATAGGTCACACTAACACATATATTTTTACCCTCGTCTTTACGTACGAACAAACGTTCCGATTTCATGTTTCCGTTCGTTTCGGCGACGTTGGCATTTAAACGAAATTTGTGCGATAAGGACGCTTTGAGTTATTACAGTAGTTCTAAGTAATCAGGTTATTGTATTAATAAGTCTTCTGATGATGGTCGTGAGACCGAAACGTACGTAAAGACGAGGGTAAAAATATATGTGTTAGTGTGACCTATTTCCCGAGAATTTTGTATTAATTCATACGTGGGTCAAGAATCTTTATTATTATCAATATTATTACAAAACAACATACAAATAATCGATGGCACTTTTAAAAATGGTATAAAAACAAAGTAATTGTTCTTCCATTTAATACACAAATATTTTAATTGAAAGCTATAACTACTCATAATTATATATAAATTCTCGGGAAATAGGTCACACTACGACATATGCGTATTATTTTCGTCTTTACGTACGTTCAGGTCTCACGACCATCATCAGAAGACGTACAATGTCTAAAACACGATTTCTTAAAACTAATTGTATCAAGCACAAAGCGTCCTTATCGCATTAATTCCAATTGAAAATGTCCACGTCGCCGAAACGAACAGAAACACGAGTAATAGAAATTATAATACATTAATGTGTGTTCCCAATGATAAAATTCAGTACGTAATTAATAAATTTAACAATTTCGACTATAAACTTCAATTTATCTGTCAAATAGAAGTAATCAAACACAAATTTCGTAGATATGAACATTAGTCATGATTTAGGTGGATGATGCAGATGGAGAAGTTTGGTATCAACGATATCTTCACTTTAATTCATTTGCACCAACAAGTTATAAAATGAGTGTTATAAACAGCCAACAGATCGGGCTGCCAATTTGTCCTACCCATAGGACCATCCCAAAAATTTGAACATCATTCCGTAATACACTGGAAATAAATGGCTACCCAAAAAAAATCTTTTTCAAAAGCAGTTTGGGTTTAGAGAAAAAACATCAATACAAGATGCACTAATGTCACTACTAAACTAATTTATTGATGCTCCCCAAATCGGTGTTCCCTGCATTGATGTTTTCATAGACCTGTCAAAACATTCGACAGTCAGCTATAGATTACCGACACTTGATAATATAGGTATAAGAGGAATTTCATTTAAACTCTTTGAGAGTAATCTTAACATATCTTAGAATGTGGAGTTTCACAAGAATATATCTTAGGATCTATAAAGTTCATTACATTTTCTTAAAAAATCCCGTGCTTTAGTTCATTTGAATCAGTTTTCAAATGGTTCTGATGATACGTAAAGACGAAATTTTAATAGATATAAGTGTTAATGTGACCTATTTCCCTAGAATTTACATATAATTCATACCTGGATCAAGAATCATTATTACCTCTATAAAACATTGCTTCCCAAACTTCTACCATCAATAGACATTTAGGTAGTAAGATATCGTTGCATGTGACATTCTAGGAATTTCTTGTAGACAAATACACGTATTACATGTAAGATTCACTAAAACAAGAGGGTATACATTAACATTATCTAGGCAAACGATGGTTTCCAACATGTGGCACTAGCCCATTGAGAATTGAATACTATTAGCAGTGTTGACGGGTTTTAAGACAGGGCTGTCTTAATTTATGGCAAGGGCCAACTCTACAGCTAATGCATTTGTTAGATGATTCGAATATGAATAATAATAAAGATTCTTGACCCACGTATGAATTAATACAAAATTCTCGGGAAATAGGTCACATTAACATATATGTTTTTACCCTCGTCTTTACGTACGTTTCGGTCTCACGACCATCATCAGAAGACTTATTAATACAATAACCTGATTACTTAGAAATACTGTAATAACACAAAGCGTCCTTATCGCACAAATTTCGTTTAAATGCCAACGTCGCCGAAACGAACGGAAACATGAAATCGGAACTATAACACAGCGATGTTGCAGCGTAAAAATTAAAAATCCACTATTAAGTAGAATCATCAACAAATACGAACACATTTCATAAATGTCTGCGAGAGACTAACAGACAAAGTGTTCTATCCTCTTTGCTAACAGACGAGACCATCTCAAGTGTTCATTTAAGCGCCAGATGTCATAATTTATTAGGTGATAAAAGAAGGTCTCTGGCCTCTGAGAAATACTTTAGACAATTCTACCTAAAGTAAACTTTTACATTATAAGGACGTAAGTAGGAATTTGCAAGAATATTAATTAATTAAATTAGTATAAATATGACTTAGTGTTTGAAAGTCACTCCTATGATTTACAGACTTGGAGTCACGTTTTATGTGAATCATCTCCAGAATAGATCTTTTATAATAATTGGTTTCCTTAGTTAAAATATTAACATTCTTGTAATCAAATTGATGGTTATAATCAAAGCAATGTTTAGCAAGCGCGGTGGAATTTTCTAAGTTTTTGTTTCTTGTGTTATACTTATGGCCATACATTCTTTTTTGTAAATATTGTTTAGAGTATAGGTCCCATCACAATCTAAACAATTTAATTTGTATACTGTGTGGGTTTGTTTATCTTTAGGAATTACAGGTTTTAGATTTGAGAAATATTTCCCAACACAGTAGGCTTATGCGCTACATTTATATCATACTTTTTCAAACATTTCTTAATTTTCTCTGAGGTCTCCGGAATGTATGGTAAAGTTATATAATTGTCTGTATTACCTTTTACGTTACTTTTATATGACGATCCATTATAAATTTTGTTTATTCTCTCTTTAATAATAGGATTGAAAAAAGTTTTTAGGTAGCCATTCAATTCCAGTGTATTACGAACAATTTTTAGATTTTTGGGACGGTCCTCTGGGTGGGACAATTTAACCTCGCGGTCTGTAAGACTGTTTATGCCGCTTTTTTTATAACAAGTTGGTGCAACGGAATTGAAGTGAAGATAGCGTTGAGACCAAACTTCTTTAGTAAACCACGTAGTTTTTATTTCTCCATCTGCATCATGCCTAATGTTCATATCTAAGAAATTTATGTTTTTGTTCACTTCTATTTCACAGGTAAATTGAAGTTTACAGTGGAAATTGTTAAATTTATTAATCACGTACTGAATTTTGTCATTGGGACAAGTGACTCCAAGTCTGTAAATCATAGGAGTGACGTTCAAACACTAAGTAATATTTATACTAATTTAATTAATTAATATTCTTGCAAATTCCTACTTACGTCCTTATAATGTAAAAGTTTACTTTAGGTAGAATTATCTAAAGTATTTCTCAGAGGCCAGAGACCTTCTTTTATCACCTAATAAATTATGACATCTGGCGCTTAAATGAACACTTTGTCTGTTAGTCTCTCGCAGACATTTATGAAATGTGTTCGTATTTGTTGATGATTCTACTTAATAGTGGATTTTTAACGTTCCGATTTCATGTTTCCGTTCGTTTCGGCGACGTTGGCATTTAAACGAAATTTGTGAGATAAGGACGCTTTGTGTTATTACAGTAGTTCTAAGTAATCAGGTTATTGTATTAATAAGTCTTCTGATGATGGTCGTGAGACCGAAACGTACGTAAAGACGAGGGTAAAAATATATGTGTTAATGTGACCTATTTCCCGAGAATTTTGTATTAAATATGAATAATATTTTCTGAACTTGGGAATGAGACTTACAGCCACATTACTGGATTTCAGAATACGATATCGTAATCTTCTATCAAGGCAAGGACGGGATAAAAAGAAATTGAAATTGACTTCGCAAATATAAGGTAATTTTGCGCTCTAAATTACTTTCAATCAATATGGAAAAAAACAAGATTTAGCAAAGATATCCATCCGATTTACTACACAAAGAAAACCCTGATTCTAACTCTACAGCAGATATATTTATCAACGTAAATCTAGAATATCCGTAAATGAAACATGTCCTGTCTAATCATACCTACAACACCAGAAATAATCTGCATCACCATAATACCAAAGATGGGAAAAAATCTCGGTCAAAGATCCTTGAAACATTTTGCTCCGAAAGCATAAAAGCGGTAACCTTTGTAAACCATCTCACCTTTACAACGCTACAAGGAAGTCGATAAATGACCTTGTATAATTAACAGTATAAATAGGTACTTACATCCATGTGTCTGGTAAGCCTAAAAGTTGAAAATAGCCATAGCAAAAGAGTATAAAAAGACATGAATATTTCTATATTAAACATATTGATCAAAACAATTATTTTAGAAAATAATAATACTTGCGTAGTATAATTACATATAATATTTCCATTCGGCTTTAGAGAAAAGTTAAGATGTGCACAGAGGACGACATCACTCATGTTACAGGATTTGTGAATAATAATTAATAAGTCTGGACTATAATATTCACCCGAACTTCTATTGCAGCTTCTTGAAATCGACTTATTATTTGTAAAATCAATACTCAAATATATGCATAAATATGATACTTAGAAAATGCCTTCCTCGCATGGAATCAACACAAATTTTACATAAATAAGTTGCTAATAACTCGTAGGAAATAACGTCATGTAAACTATCTGGGACCAAGACTTTATAATCTTTTGCCTCTTCATGTTGAGACGAATAGCAAAGTATAATTCAATAAAATTATAAATAATTTTCTCTTACAAAATAAGTTAACTGTCATTAATTATTTTTGAATATAACGTTAACATTAACAATACTAAATTAAACAATAGATTATCATATTATGTACAAATTACTAGGAAAAATCCTTGTTTTGCTTTCAGTTATAAAGATAAATTTTATTTAATTAATTTATATTTTACTTTTTGTTTTCATATTATTATTTATTGTCATACATACTTAAAAACGTTGTCTAAATTCGGGTCACAAGGACAAAGTATTGTGTAAAAGGGTGTGTAAAATATCGATGGTGCAATCCATTATTTTATAATGATTTATCATATTCATAGAATAAAACACTTTTTTACTTTGATTATCACTTATATTCTATGACACTAGTGTGTTTATAGTTTTGACAACTAGCGTGCTCAGATACTTTTTGTGTCGTTTGTAGGGATGTTAAAACTAAGAAACGTTCCCGTCACGTGTGGGCACGAAAAAGGTCGTGCGCGATCATAACATTGAGAACGAACCGAGCATATTCAGCACGTTCCCGAGCACGATTCCGACAAATGAACACCACGAAAGTATATCAAAGTATATTGTCTGGTTGTCGTTTTCATTCGGTGTTTCAAGGCGAAAATTTATATTTTAAATGATAACTAACATTTTTCACTAAGGCTTCATACTATTTAAATAACAAACACCATTGTACAACAAAATGTTACTCCGATTTCGAATTTACAAGAGTTGCAAGATTCTGAGTGATCCAAATTCGCAGGCCCCATGTGTGTCTTGCTTATCCAGACCCTGAACCATAAGTTAAAATTTAATAAACTTTCTAATAATCTCATAATCTTGCCTGATTAAAATGAATAATTTTCTTTGAAATCTTACTTTCAACATATTAATAGATAATATAATAAGATTCTTGACCCAGTATGAATTATATAAAAAATTCTCGGGAATTAGGTCACATTAACACTCTGTTATAAATGTTCGTCTTTACGTACGTTTCGGTCTCACGACCATCATCAGAAGACTTATTTTGTTAAAAAGGGGGTTAACTAAAACTAAATAGCACAAGCGTCCATATCGCACAATCTTCAATCAAAAAGCTCACGCCGTCGAAACGAACAGAACCACGAATAATCGAAAATTGTATCGTTAATATTAAAGTATAGATTTTTCAAGATTAGCTGTCCGCGGAAGTCTACAATCCAAGATTAACATTTTTGTTAATATTAATGTTAATGTTTTAACTAAAGAAACCAATTATTATAAAAGATCTATCCTGGAGATGATTCACATAAAAAGGGATTCAAATTCTGTAAATCATAGGAATGATATTCAGGGATTGAGTCAGATTTATACTAACTTGATTAATTAAAACTCTTGCAAATTCCTACATACGTCTTTATAATGTTAAAAGTATATTTTAGGAAGAACGCTTAAAGTAAAGTAAATTCCAATGCAGGTCTAAAACCTTTTCAAGTACGTCATAAATCTACATCTGGGTCGAGTTATTACAAACAAATAGCTTCGAACTTCAGTTGCTTTGAGACCATAGCAATATGCGTTTGTACATTATGAGAATATTACTTAACAGTGGTTTCTTGTTACAAAAAATCTATACTTTAATATTAACGATACAATTTTCGATTATTCGTGGTTCTGTTCGTTTCGACGGCGTGAGCTTTTTGATTGAAGATTGTGCGATATGGACGCTTGTGCTATTTAGTTTTAGTTAACCCCTTTTTAACAAAATAAGTCTTCTGATGATGATCGTGAGACCGAAACGTACGTAAAGACGAACATTTATAACAGAGTGTTAATGTGACCTAATTCCCGAGAATTTTTTACATATTAATAGAGGACGGATGAAGAAGTAAGTAGTATTCTTGGGAACAGCGAAAAATAATAACAGTATTGGAACAGTCAAAAGGAATCTAAAGAAAAGGAGATATATCTCGGAGCTTGACATCGAATCCGAGCAGTCTGTATCAGGCACATTTGAGTCTGATAATGAAGACGCATATAGTCTACATCATTGATGACTATAAACTAAAGTAGACACAGTTTTTTGTAACATGAAATTGCTAGTCGTCATCTAGTCACATTCTAAATTCTAAGCGGAGAGTATGAACATACACGTGTTGAAACTGGTGGCAAACAGTGTCACAACTCGCCTTTTTCTTTCCCGTACCTTCACAATAGTGTCTCCAACTCCTTTTTTTCTTTGCCGCACCTTCACCTTCCGCTTTCACAACGTTATAGACAATGATCTGTCGTCCAGCTATATTTATAGTCAATGTTCGAGGTCTACATTATACACAGAATAGAGTCCAGCATTGGTGAAGAAATCTTTGAATATAAGTTTTTTGTTATTTTTAAATTATTTACTTTGTTAGTCCATGTGAGTGACAATTGTATTCATACAGGGTGTCCCAGTTGTAAATTGTCAAACTTCAGCAGTCGATAGTACATCGAAAAATAGGTCGAAATGCATAATTAATTTTCTTCGAAAACGCTTCCTGCAGGAGTTTCAGCTTTTCGAAATTCGATTTATCTTTTTTTATCATAACTCTGACCGACTAAAACGATTTTGACCAAATTTGGTTCAAGTTACTCCTGAAATAGATACCTATTATGTGACAGTAGAAACGTTTGACAAAATTGTCCAGTAAGGTAACTATAAAGGGGCTCCGTCCCTTTTCCCACCTAATTTTCTACGCCACTGGATATTTATCAAAAATTGTCCATTTTGTTGATTAAGGTGGCCCAAGGGGAACAACTTCACTGTAGTTACGCCACTGGAAAATTTAACTGGGACACCTGTATAAAATTGAACCAACCGAACATATTGTATACTCAAACTTGTTTACTAGACCCGGTACAATCAAAACAAGCGCATATTTAGTTTCTAATAGCCAATGTAAGATACGTCTGCGCTTCTCAGGATTTCAGCTGTGTTAACACTACCGATACTTTGTGAAAATGTAAATAATATGACAAACTTATCTCAGAGAGACTTGTAAGTTCAATTAAATATTTACTTCTCATTTACGAAAACAGTGAATATAATAAGAAAATACGGTCCTGAATTATTATGTTTGGCAACACTGAGGGACGGTTTAAAGAATGGAAGAATGCCATCTAGGAGCAAATTTATAACTAGTGGCCATTTTGTGCATTCGTGAACGGAACGTCCTATTCTGGCAATATTTAACAAATTGTAATGTTTGCTTCGAGGTCATTGCTTTTTCAGATGATATGGTTTTGTGTTTATGGTACCTGAGTGAGAGAAAAGTTGATCACTACATCTGCACCTACATCGGCTAACATGTAAATCAACAATAGTTCAATAGTGCCATCCTGTTTTGCACACCCAATAATAATTGGAGAATTTAACAGTTTCTTCGGGTTACGATGTTTATTAGAATCGTGAGTTATTTGCTTTTGAATAATGTTATTGGTCATTTCAAATTTACCTATTTTCGTCTGACCTTGGGATGATGTTTATTTTGAATACTTCCATTTAAAACTCCGGTATTGTTAAGTTTAAATTCACAGGGACTGTTATTTCAATAAGTTAATCGTTTTAGAATATATTAAAATATTAATAATTAGAATACTCGAAGTTAAGGAATTTTGCAACAGGATGATCATTAAATCATAGAGTAACATAACCATAAATTGAAAAGCATCATATAAGGTACTATAAACTACCACTATTACTATATATGCTGGCCTACATATTGCTCTACAATTTCTTTTAGTTGCTTTCACCAATTTCACCCTAGTTTTACTTGATTTCAACACATTGGTCAAGAGTGTCCATTGCAATTCTTGAAACATTCATATTGCCCTAAAAATTTTTGTCAATTTTTGAAATCTCATTTCATTTGTTGTGACATATTGGGCTAAAGGAAATTACTAGACTGAATTTGTTTTCTAGGATTATTAGAATTGCTACCATCGTAGTCATGTAGATTCCATCTCTTGTAACAACTTAATAATATATTCATTCTGAAATGTGTCATAGATATGTTTAAGACTAATTAAGTTTCAATCAAATATTAAAATAAAAGAGACCAGAATGATCTATTGTATGTCTATATCAAACATAGATTCACCCTGTATGAGATTCACATTTGGGAACATAATTAATAGCGTACCAATTTTGTTTTTATAATATTTACCTCGATAGTAACATTTGAATCGTGATCTGTATTCTGTACATAAATCCCTCACTGGTAAGAAGTATGTTCACGAAATATTGTGTTTATTGTAATTTGATAATAATTTAATTTCATTGTATTGAAAAGTTGTTATCATTTTTCTCTTCAAATCAACTAACTCTGAGAATAGAATTCAGTATAGACTTTCATTTTATTGATTTTTTTATTTGATACAGTGATGATGGTTCATATTATTTATTTATTTTGCATCAACTTATCTCTAAATAAAATGAAGTTAAAATATCATTTATTGAAGAAAGAGATAGCGGTCCAGTCAAAAGTTATAATGTGAAAATCAGATGTTTTAGTGTTCCTTTCTTTTGTGGATATAAATAATTAAGAGTGGTGTAGACTATCTACTGATATGATACTCTTTTGAATATTTGTTGGAGTGACAGTTGTAATGTTTTGTACCTACAAGGCTTAATCTCCTACCAGTAAATCATCTAGTAACTCTCTAAATAATTTATTAAATTCAACAAAATTAAATGATTTGAGTAGGTAGAGAATATTTCTTCATTCAATTTGCCTGTTTCTATTCATGGATGTAGTTATCCACACAAAAAAAACTGCTTTATTTTATGTTGATGTGGCTATTTTCTTTTTTGAAAAATGCAAATACTGTGAAATTTATAATTTAGTTAATGCTAATAATGAGGGGATTGTTTAAAAACTAAACAGTGGAACATTGGTATAATTTTAAAATATTTTTATTCTTTCAGGCAATAACTCAATATTTGAAACCTATTCTTAACTAATGAAATATCCACACATAAAAACTCTTATGGCTGAAAGTTGTAAGATGACTCGTAAAACTCGAACAAGGCAAACTCGGATCCATGTTGCTTTGCAGTCTGGTTACTGTGCTATTTGTCATATACCCTACAATAGCCTTGATGATCACATACAATCGAAGAAACATTTGAAACTTATAGGTGAAGATGCAAATTACATTTCGATAAATGGATTCATCGATCAAAAGAGTCTTGATCCATATCTGAATTTGAATGGTATAGAATCAATTGGTAAGTTGGAGATGGGGCATGCAATTTAAGGTTAAATTTGGAATTTTTATAGATGTTAATGGTAAACATATTGAAAAAGATTATTGTATGAGACCAAAAAGAATGAGCAGAAACAAAACGGCCTCTACCAATGAAGATGTGAAATCATCTCCAATGAGTCCAACAGGAAGTGATACAGGACATCATCTTAGATCTAGGAAACAGATTAATTATGCCATGAGTCCCTCTATAGATGAGGACAGTTTACCAGATAGACCAGAAGTATTAAAAGATAGTAGAGAAACAAGATCTAGTTCTCGCTTATTGGCTGTAAGTATAAAACTATTTTTAATGTTAGCTAACAGAGTATTGAAATAGATGATCGATAGATATTTATTTTAACTGCTATTACAAAAGGAATGGTTTACAGCAAGTTGATATAATGGTAGAATTAAGATTAACAAACATTTTAAAATTAAAATTTAGTTGACATTTATTCATACAATGTCAAGAACATAAATGTCCACTTATGTAAATTTATAAAAATAATGAGGATTGGTAGTGACCTATTTTTATAAATAAAATACATAGATATATGAATCTTATTAAGTAACATATTCATTTATGGAATAATATCCTTACTTCCCTCACTATATATAGTTCAAGGGAAAGTATTGTAATCAGCCTAAAAAAATTTCAGATTTTCACAGAAATGTCTGTTTTGAGGTTTATGAATCAATCCAGACTATTTTCTGCTTGATGTCTGTGTGTGTAACAACTGTGGCTTCACTATACATAGTTTAAGGGAAATATTGTAATCAGACTGAAAAAAAATTCCCAGATTTCTGCAGAAATATCTATTTTGGGCCATTAATCAATCCAGACTATTATTGGCATGATGTATGTGTGTGCGTAAAAACTGTGGCGACGATTGCGCCGTTCTCATTGTCTTAAAATCGTGAAAATAGGAACTGTATTTTTGGACATGTTGGTAGCTCTCAAGTGGTATTTTTGATATCCAGATTCAGTTTTTGTAATTAAACTATATTAGTGTTATGTGAAATCACTTGCATTGTAACATGTAAAACAATCATTTATACTTCTAATTTGATTAAACAAGTAGCGCCTAATTTTCAATAAGATAATCTACAAAGATGGAACTGAAGGGCTATTTGAAGTTATTCACATTGTAACATATAAAAGATCCATTTATACTTACTTCTAATTTGACAAAATAAGTAGCTCCTGATTTTCATTGTGATTTTCAATAAAATTATTTTTGAAAACTATAATTTCTTTGATGCAGCATTTCTTATTATAACCTGCATTCATCCTGATAGTTCATATCCATATCACAGGAAACATAACGGGTCAAATATAAATGTAGGAACAGAAAATATATTTGAAATTATTATAATAAAGATTCTTGAGCCAGGTATGAATTATATATAAATTCTCGGGAAATAGGTCACATTAACACTTATGCTTTATATTTTCGTCTTTACGTACGTTTCGGTCTCACGACCATCATCAGAAGACTTATTATTTCAATAACCTGATTACTTAAAACTATTTTGTATTAACACAAAGCGTCCTTATCGCACCAATTTCATTTAAATGCCAACGTCGCCGAAACGAACAGAATCTCTAAACAATATTTACAAAAAAGAATGTATGGCCATAAGTATAGCAAGAAACAAGAAACAAAAACTTGAAAAATTCTACCGCCCTTGCTAAACACTGCTTTGATTATAACCATCAATTCGATTACAATAATGTTAATATTTTAACTAAGAAAACCAATTATTATAAAAGATCTATTCTGGAGATGATTCACATAAAACGTGACTCCAAATCTGTAAATCATAGGACTGACGTTCAAAAACTAAGTCATATTTATACTAGCTTAATTAATTAATTCTTGCAAATTTCTACATGCATCCTTATAATGTTAAAAGTATATTTTAGGTATAATGTTAAGAGTATACTCCAGAGGCCAGACCTTCTTTTATTACCTAATAAGTCATGACATCTGGTTCGAAAATAAATACTGAACTCGTCTTGTTTGTTAGTCGCTCATAGACTTTGATGAAATGTGTTCGTATTTTTTGAAAGTTCTACTAAGTAGTGGATTCTTGATATTATACTTATAACATTGTTTTGTTCCAATTTCGATTTCGTGTTTCTGTTCGTTTCGGCGACGTTGGCATTTAAATGAAATTGGTGCGATAAGGGCGCTTTCTGTTAATACAAATAGTTTTAAGTAATCAGGTTATTGAAATAATAAGTCTTTTGATGATGGTCGTGAGACCGAAATGTACGTAAAGACGAAAATATAAAGCATAAGTGTTGATGTGACCTATTTCCCGAGAATTTATATATAATTTGTAATTTTAAATTATTTATAAAACGCTAATGAAAGATGTTAAATTA
This sequence comes from Endomychus coccineus, assembly GCA_958510875.1. NCBI lineage: Eukaryota > Metazoa > Arthropoda > Insecta > Coleoptera > Endomychidae > Endomychus > Endomychus coccineus. The sequence continues at coordinate 120,843,996 of OY294069.1, forward strand.
TACTTTATGTAACATTGAAATTTCAATCTCTCAGGTTGATTTTTATACCTCGTTTTATACCGACTTACTACATGAACTATCAAAATGCACCACAGATTGAGAAGTGTAGAACTTCTTGAATAGAATAAAGACAAAAGATGGTGACGTCACATTGATGACGTCATTTGAATCTTGAAATGTGAATTTCGGACACTTCTGCTGGTTAAATATATTAGTGTGATATATATTTATAACCAGCAAATCACAGTTGTCTTTATGGTTTAATAAAATACTATAATTCCATTTGAAAAATTGAAGATGGATGTCAAAAATACCACTTGAAAGGTGGCTACCGCCCCCAAAAAAAAAAAGTTTCTATTTTCTTCACTTTAAAGCGATTTGCAAAATTTCTAATCCATACGAGCCATAGGAATGGCTCAATCTTCTCCATAGTGGGTTACACCCACATCATGTGTCTGGACCAATTGAAAGATACTCAAAACAGATATATCCGCAAATATCTGGAAAAAAAATTTGGGCCAATTACAATACTTCTGTTACACTATAAATTACATATAGTGGGTGAAGTAAATATAAGTAGTAGGTATTCATATAATTAGATTCAAGAATTTTTGGCCAATAATTAAATTCAGATAAGGAATTCGTTTTTTTATAATCATGAAAAAAGTTTTTATTAATCAAATACTTAATACTCTATTTATCTTACATTTATATTAAGCTTGCAATACTCGATATGTATACTATTTTGCTATAATATTTTTCACTTACTAAGATAGAGCAATGTAATTCACATGAGAACTGTCAATAATATTTAAAAAAAAAAATTCAAAGTTAAATCGATTCGAAATGAAATAATGGACAAGTGGAAGTGATACTATCAAAAGTTGCTTGTTTGTTGGTTCATCGAATGAAGTTATTGTATAATTGAACAATTTCTGAAAAAACTTTTGTAGAAATCATCTGAACCTGTGCCAGAAACGATTGCTGAAGAAGTTTGGAATTCTGGTCGCCCAAAAAGGTCCTGTAATCGTCAGAAGAGACTATCGGCTGATGAACGTCTAGGGGTTGATAAAACATATTATAAAGTTGAGGTTATGTCAACCAAATTGAGATCAAATAATACTCACCTAAAAGAACCTCAAATTGAAAGTAATATCGAAACAGTTTGTGTTGAGAAGGGCCTCATTGTTAAATTCAAGAAGATGAGAAATTCCGAGTTGACCCGATTGAATAATGAAGCTGAGAATTTCCTTTTTCCAAAAAAAGACGATTCAAGTGAGGATGAAGATGTTGATGCCGATGGTGCCAATACGACCGTAAGCAGCACTGGTAGACAGGATAGCATTTTGATATCAAGTGATACTGAAGATTACAGATCTTCAAAATTCAAAGTGGAAGATGAGGGCTCATTAGACAGTACCAGTTCCAGTAAGAGAAAGAAACGGAGAAGAACTCATGCAGAGGCTTTCATTATGGATAATCAGAAATATTATAAATTTGAAACACCTGGATCCAGGTTAGTTGATACTACATTAATTTTGAAACGACATTTTTCCGTATATAAGGATATTATTTCATATGAGGACTGCTGAAATTGTTTTGTGGGATTATTTTCATTTTGCCAATCTTTTTCTTTAAGCCAAATCTTATTCTTGTCCTTCCCTCAAATGAAAGATGATCAAATTACAATCCATTATGCATTAGTCAATAGCTACATGTGTTGAAGTGTATTTTAAATATAGAGCTGTTATCAATAAAGTGAGGCAAATGTGAAGAAAAAAAAGTAGGAAATATGGTCATATACAGCGTGATCAGTTAAGGGCGGCTCTCGGCCATATTTCAGAAACTACTGAGAATAGAAGCGTGGGAAAAAAATGTGTCGTTAAAGTGACCATGAGAAAATCCTGGAAATCATTTTTATGTTCTGAATTTTTCCGCAAGGGGGCGCAATTGAAAATTAAATATTAAAATTCCAAATTACTCCGGAAATTCTCAGATTAAGGTATACTTTTATTAACGTCATTAGAAAGATTAGACAATTTTACATCATTTTGATCCGAAGTTCATTAGCGTACCGACCTTGATAAGAGTGGGAGAAGCTATTGAATGTATAACCAATTAAATCGATGTAGTTGCTGAACGACTTATTCGATTTCAGTAAACTTGAGTTAGTATGGAAGAAGAAAGTACGTACTTTCAATTGACGTATCTATTGGTACACGATAGTTCCTAATAAAATTGCTAGAGGGCGTAATTTGTAATGCGAACAGTTTTTTTGATTTTATCTCAAAAACTCAAATCATACGGTATAATTATGACGTGATAATCGAAAATGAGATTTAATTTGCAACAAAAAAACCTGAAAACCGCACATCGATATCTTTTTTCGTTTCAAAGTTATAGTAAAAAATGTACGTTCGTGACACAGGAACCTGTGACCTTTAATTTAATTACATCAGAAAAATTATGGGAAAATTGTTTTCGCTATTGCTTTTTCCATATGATATAGGCAAATATCCATAATTTCAACTCTCGAGTGAATTCTTCATTGAGTTAGTAAGGCACTTGTGAAATTGGAGTCCTTATTGCACAGGAGTCAAGTAAGCTCTTGGGTTTGTTCTGTTTACAGATAAATTCAGATAAGCAAAATCTAATATTGTTTATCATGATTTATTAAACCCACCTTTTCGAAAATGCCTTTCACAAATGAAGAAGCTTACGATATGTTGGCAGTATTTTTCCGGTGTTTCGAAAATGCAACATTAGCATCCCGGTATTACAGTATCCTAATAGGAGGCATTATTCCAAAAAAGTTTTCCTGCGTCTAGCTCGACGTCTGCAGCAGCACAGTTGCGTTCAACCACTCCCAACATTGCAAAGAAATCGAAGGGTAAGAGTTAAGGAAAATGTTATAAATGTCTAAGCTTATGTACATAATGACTTCCTACCTGAGTATCAGACCAATTTCGAGTGCATCCCTACCATATTGAACTTCATCAAGCCCCCTAAATACTGCAGATTTCGACTACCGATTTAATTTTTGTAAAAATGTAAAAATATGGTTGCCCGAAATGAACAAATTTTATCACAAATTCTGTAGACCGATGTGGCACCTTCTGTGACTCATCTGTCAACAGAACAAACACAAGAGTTTACTTGACAAGTTCTTTTGATTTATTTCATGACTTCCTGTCAAATAATGAAATATGGTTAACATGACACCAATTTCACAAAACGTTATCAACGCAACGAAGAATTCACTAGTGTGTTAATAGTGTAGATAAGTGCCTATATCGTATGGAAAATGAAATAGCGGAAACAATTTCCTCATAATCCTTCTGATAAAATTAAATTAGAGGTAATAGGTTCATATGTCATGAACGTAATTTTTTACTATAACTTTGAAACTAAAGAAGATATCGATGTGCGGTTTTCACTTTTTTTTTTGCAAATTTAATCTTATTTCCAATTATCATTTCATAGTTATACCGTACTATTTAAGTTTTTGGGATAAAATCAAATGAAATGTTATTATTACAGACTACGCCCTCTAGCAACTTTATTAGTAACTATCGTGTACCAAAAGATACTATTGATTTACTGGCAGAAATGGGCAGAATAATGGAAATAATCAACTTCAGTGAAAATGAACTGCAGCGTAAAAAGTATTTTTATTTTTCAACTAACTAAAATATCCATAGCTACATAAATATATGAATATCATGAAACCCTATGATTTTCTTGATGAAATTCAATAACCCAACACTCCCCCAATTTCATTAAGGAACGTTATCTTCATCTGGATAAAAAGACGAGTCACAAATCTTCAATGCAGAACGAATAAAGCATAACTGTTCTTTCGGCAAGGGTTTTGTTAAAAAGTCGGCCAGTTGTAACTTGGACTGAATAAAACTTATATGGACTGTTCCATTTTCAACTGCTTCAAGAACAAAATGGAATTTGATGTCGATATGTTTCGTTCGCTGATGAAATTCTGGATTACTGACCAGCTTGATAGCACTTTGATTATCAACATAAATTTCTGTACCATGTTCTTGAGGAAAACCGAGTTCTTCTAGTAAAAGTCTAAGCCATAAAACTTCTTTGACTCCCAGTGATAAGGCTATATACTCAGCCTCAGTTGTAGACAGTGCTACAACTGATTGTCTTTTGGATGCCCATGTTATTGGTGACTTATTCAATAAAAATATGTACCCACTTCTTGATTTTCTAGAATCCAAATCTCCCCCATAATCTGCATCTGTATAACCAGTGAGTTGTATTTTTCCATCACTGAATTTACGATATAGGATTCCATAACCATGAGTATTTTTCAAATACCTGAATATTTTCTTGACCGCTTCCCAATGTTCTTGGCTGTATGAGGTGCAAAACTGACTCAAGAAATTCACTGCATATGCTAAGTCAGGGCGCGTATTCAGAGCTATATAGAGTAATGTTCCAATAGCTTCTCTATATGGTGCATTCACTGAATCATTATTGGAATCCGGTTTCTTCATCCTAGCTCCAGGTTCGGCAGGTACTGATGAAGATACACACTCAGACATATTGAATCTTCTTAAAGCTTTGGTAATGAAACTTTCTTGGCTAATCAAAATTTCATTCTTCGATCTATTTCTTTCTATTTCAAAACCCACATAACATTTGGCATCTCCTGTGGTTATTTCCAAATCATTTCTCAAATATGTCAGAATTTTTTTAATGACATATCGTGACTTTGTCAAAATCAAACCGTCATCAACGTAAAGTGAAATATACACCCTGAAACCATCAATTTCGCCTAGGAATATACAGGGATCTGCATTAGTTTGCTTCATTCCAAAGATTTCCAGGAACCTTTTGAATCTAAAGTTCCAGCAGCGTGGAGACTGCTTCAACCCATATATGCTTTTGTAGAGCTTGCATACAAGGTTATCAGCTTCTTCGAATCCTTCTGGTTGTTTCATGAAGATATTCTCCTCCAACTCTCCATATAAAAAGGCTGTTTTGACATCGAACTGAGCAATCTCAAGATCTTCTTCAACAGCGATGGCCAAAAGAATTCTGATTGACTCGTATCTGACTACTGGAGCGTACGTTTCTTGATAGTCGATGCCTTCTCTTTGAGAGAACCCCTTCGCAACTAACCTGGCTCTGAATGTTTGTTTTCCATTGATATCGTTTTTGATGCGATATATCCATTTGCACGGTACAATGTTTGTTTTTTCAGGAACTGGAACCAAACACCAAGTTTTGTTCTTATTGAGTGCATCAATTTCCTCTGCCATTGCCGAAATCCAATTTTTAGAGTTACTGGACTTCATAGCTTCATTGTAATTTGATGGATTTTCCATTTCTACAAACATTGCATTTTCTAAGAACTTTGGAGATTGAATTTTACGACGATCCCTTAACTCATACCGCTTTTCATTCCTTTCTCTATGGTTTTCAAGGTTCTCATGAATAGTTATGTCAGATTTATTGCCATTTTCTTCGGATATTTGCTCTACGCTTCCTCCTCTGGTTTCTTCATTATTTGTCTGTTCATCTTCATTTCCAAATCTGAGTTCAATAATCCTGTTACTACTGTTATTGTCTTCTCTGGCGATATTGTTGCTAGCTTCATCAAAATTCACATTAGCACTAACAAATATTCTTCTCTTTTCAGTATCCCACAATCGATAGTTGTTGGAATTCTGGTCGTATCCAACAAAAATCATCTTCTTACTTTTTGGTTTCCATTTTTGACTGATTTCTTTGGGAATATGCATATAGGCTGCAGCACCGAACGTTCTCACGTGGTGTATACTGGGTTTCTTTCCAAACCATCTTTCGTATGGAGTGATTTCAGATTGAGATTGACCGCCAAGAGTTCTGTTAAGCACATAAACTGCTGTGCTAACAGCTTCAGCCCAAAGTTCAATGGGAACGTTCTTTGCATAAATCATTGAACGAGCACTTTCTGTGATTGTCCGTATTTCCCTTTCAGATTTACCATTCTGTTCGTGAGCGTAAGGAGCTGATAGTTCATGAAGAATTCCGTTTTTCTGTAAATATTCTGTCATTTCTTCATTTACATATTCTTTTCCGTTGTCAGACCGCAGAATCTTTAGCAAATTTCCAGTTTGTCTCTTCACTAATTGTTCAAATTCCTTGAATTTAGAGCTGACCTCGGATTTCTGCTTCAAAAAATATACCGTTCTGAAATTCGTGCAATCATCTTTGAAAATCAGAAAATATTTGGACTGGCTGGGAGAATATACATTCATTGGACCGCAAACATCAGAATGAATAAATTCTCCAGGTGCAAAATTTCTTGGATGGATATTTTCAGGAAATGTTCTTCTGGCCAGCTTGCCAAATTGACAGCCCTCACAAAATGTGTCAGTTTCATCATCAAATTTCGCTCCTTGGACAGCTTCCTTTCTGATTGTATCCTTGATGGTCTTCATATTGATATGCCCAAGTCGCTCGTGCCATAACTTCAGACTTCCAAGTGTGGCTGAGTTACATTCATGATGAGAATCTATTTTTATGATCATTTTAAACATATTTCCTCGTTTTATGCCCATACAGGATAATTCACCTGCTTTGTTGAAGAACTCACATCTATCGTGCTTTGCTAACATTGTGAATCCTTTTGCAGTAATTTTTCCGACGGACAGAAGATTTCTCCGCAATTCTGGTATGTACAAAACATCGGTTAGGATCTTTTTCTTCCATTCACCGTTCACATATGCTTCTATATTGATATCACCTATGCCAACGGGTTTCATTATTTTATCATCAGCAACTCGAACAATGGTATCATGTTGTATAGGTTTTATTGAAGTGAACCACTTAGGGCGAAAACACATATGGGCACTTGCTCCTGAATCTGCTAACCATATCATTTGATCGTTTTTCAATTTCTTCCATTACTGATGAAAAATCGCAGATCAAGGCTTCAGCATTATTATTGCTAGAAATGCTTTCAGATCTAACTGGTTGTCTTCTTGAATTTCCTTTATAATTTGCCTTTCTGGCTGGACATTCCCTCCACCAGTGACCGCTTAGTTTGCAAAATCCACATTTGGTTTTCTGTTTTAGATTTTGTATGTTTTGTTTTCTTGTAGTAGAAGTCTGTCTGCTATTTGGATTCATTCTTAATGATTGCACTTGTAGAGCAAGAGTGGCATCACTTTCATCTTTTATGGAATTCTTCTGTTCTTCTTTCATTAGGCGAGCAATAAGATCGGTCAATGTTTGCTTTGATGAGTCTACAGAGTCCCATGCCGTAACGAACATATCATATTTCGATGGCAAGCTGTTTATAATTTTTGAGATTTTGGCTACTTCTGATATTTTCTCTCCCATTTCTTCTAATTGTTTCACCAGAGACTCTATTTCGGAAATGAATGTGGCAATATTCATTCCGGCTTTCATGCGAATATCATAAAACTTTTGGTACACAATGTGTTTCGATACTTCTGTTTTCTGCTCATGAATGCTAATGAGCTTGTTCCACATTTCAGGAGCAGTTTCGCAATTCACTAGGTGAGTAAGTTGTTCTTCACATATGGAAGTGAGAAATAGAACCATGGCTTGATTGTTTCTGTGGTCCCATTCTCTGACGCTGTTCAGGTTTTCATCATCTTCTTCAGGTCTTCTTTCTTTGCCGTTGACAATGTCCATCAGGACATTTGTCTTTAAAGCTATGGAGACACTGAATTTCCAAAGCTGATAGTTCTTTCCGTCGAATTTCACGATTCTTGCAGGCTCGAACTTTGCAGACATATTTTGACAATTTTTTATTGATCGTCAAGGGATTTGCGTCAGTAGGTGACAGTTTATCAGGAATACTTATATTTTTGTAGTTCAGCAAAATTGTGTTGGAATCTTCTTCAATAGCGATTTCTGGGCCCGTAACCTATTGATTTACTGGCAGAAATGGGCAGAATAATGGAAATAATCAACTTCAGTGAAAATGAACTGCAGCGTAAAAAGTATTTTTATTTTTCAACTAACTAAAATATCCATAGCTACATAAATATATGAATATCATGAAACCCTATGATTTTCTTGATGAAATTCAATAATCCAACAGATACGACAATTGAAAGTTCGTATCTTCTCTTCTATACAAGCTGAAGTTTACTGAAATCGAAAGAGTCGCTTAGAAACTCATCGATTCAATTGATTACACTTTCAATAGCTTCCTCCAATCTTATAAATGTCGGTACGCCAATGAACTTCGGAACTCGAGAGTTGAAATTGTGGATATTTGCCTATTTCATATGAAAGATGCAATAGCGAAAACAATTTTCCCATAATTCTTCTGATATAATTAAATAAGAGGTTACAGGTTTCTGTGTCACGAACGTACATTTTTTACTATTAACTTTGAAACGAAAAAAGATATCGATGTGCGGTTTTCAGGTTTGTGTTGCAAATTTGATCTCATTTTCGATTATCATGTCATAGTTATACCGTATGATTTGAATTTTTGAGATAAAATCAAAAAAACTGTTCTCATTACAAATTACGCCCTCTAGCAATTTTATTAGGAACTATCGTGTACCAATAGATACGTCAATTGAAAGTACATACCTTCTTCTTCCGTACAAACTAAAGTTTACTAAATCGAATGAGTCGTTTAAAAACTACATCGATTTAATTGATTATACTTTCAATAGCTTTTACCACTCTTATCAAGGTCGGTACGCCAATGGTCCTTTCACCAAAATGATGCAAATATGTCTAACCTTTCTAATGATGTTAACAAAGATATACCTTGATCAGGAAATTTCCGGAAAAATTTGAAATTTTAATATTAAATTTTCAATTGCGCCCCCTAGCGGTGAAATTCATAACATAAAAATGATTTCCAGGATTTTCTCATGGTTACTTTAACAGTAAATTTTTTTCCCCACATTTCTATTCCCAGTAGTTTCTGAGATATTGCCGAGAGCCGCCCTTAACTGATCACGCTGTATCTGAAAGAAAGGATCCCGCAAATTCCTTATGGGAATTGGGTCTCGGTGGATATTTCTGAATTTTTGATATGATGTAGTCCATGTAATTCTGAACAAATGTTATCATTCCGCCAACCCCCCAAAAATGAACAGATTCCCTGCTAGGAGGGGTTATATTTACATTTACTCATAATAGACTATTTATTTATGAAGACGGGAACAATATTCTAACATGCTTCATTGTAGTTTATGCTGCATAATATTGTTATTCTCCCATAAAAAAATGTTTGAAGCCCCCCCGATCCCCCTTTAATAAAAAAGTACCTTTTTCTAGATCACTTCAAAAATCATTGGAAACGGTTTTAATAAGCTTAAATACGGAATCCGCACTTATATATCAAAAATCAACTCCCCCCCCCCCCAAAATAGGGGATGCACAAACAATTTTTGTGGATTCTTCTGAATTTTTGATATGATGTAAGTCGATGTAATTTTGAACAAATTTTATTTATGCGCAAACCCCGAAAAATTAACAGTTTTTCCGCTAGGGGGGTTATATTTACATTTTACTCATAACAGACTTATTCATTTCTGAAGGCGAGTACAATATTCTTACATGCTTTACTCTAGCTTATGTTGCATAATGTTGTTCTCCTTTCATGGAGAAATGTTGAAGCCCCCTCTATCCCCCCCAACCCCCCATTATAAAATTTAAAATACTAGTTCCTGGGTCACTTCGAAGACCATTGAAAAATGTTTAAATAAGCTCAGATACGGAAACCGCACTGCGTCTGTTATCCACATTGAGAGGAGGTCTGTTTGCGACATTTCACCGAATAACTGCTATTTCACGTTTATTTGCGTTTACTACTCCATCAATTTTCGATAGTTGCGCTGGGTGAAAATATCTGTCGCATACGTAGCAATCCCCACGATTTAAGTAAGCCATTAATTTTAGTAACCACAATCAGTATATAAAACTACAATAATGCAGAAAAGCACAACAATAATTACTACTAATAAATAAGATGACAAGACGCAGTGCATAAGTTTGACAGTTCTTAGGGCAAGATGAAAGATTGCTGATAGCCGCCTCTAAATTAATTGCAATTGATAAACGTGCGTTCATTAGAATGAAGGAGCGAATGTAGTCCAAGCAAGCGTAGAAATTGAAGGACTCATAAGAAGTGTCGTATGCGTCCATTTCAATCGAGATCATTTGAAGCCATCTTCCCCCCTTACAAAAATGCAAATAAACGTGAAATAGCTATATAAATAGTTATCCGGCGAAATGTGGCAAACAGACCTCCTCTCAATGTGGATAACAGACGCAGTGCGGTTACCATATCTGAGCTTATTATGTTTTGAAGTGATCCAGAAAAAGGCATATTTTTTTATTTAAGGGGGGGTTGGGGGATAGGGGGGGCTTCAACATTTCTTCATGGGAGAAGAACAGTATTATGTAACATAAGCTAGAGTAAAGCATGTAAGAATATTGTACTCGGCTTCAGAAATGAATAAGTCTGTTATGAGTAAAATGTAAATATACCCCCCCCCCCTAGCGGTAAAACTTACTGCATGAGTAAAATTTGTTCAGAATTACATGGACATCATATCAAAAATTCAGAAGAATTCACCGAAATTTTTTGTGCATCCCCTATTTGGGGGGGGGGTTGATTTTTGATATAAAAGTGCGGATTCCGTATTTAAGCTTATTAAAACAATGATTTTTGAAGTGATCCAGAAAAAGGTATATTTTTTTAATTTAAGGGGGATTGGGGGGGACTTAAAATTTTTTTATGGGAGAATAACAATATTATGCAGCATAAATTAGAATGAAGCATGTTGAAATATTGTTCCCGTGTTCAGAAATAAATAGTCTATTATGAGTAAAATGTAAATATAACCCCTCCTAGCAGGGAATTTGTTCATTTTTGGGGGTTGGCGTAATGATAACATTTGCTCAGAATTACATGGACTACATCATATCAAAAATTCAGAAATAAAGAAAATTCTCGTAGTTGAAATATAAAAAAAAAATTAAATATGAAATTATTTAAAAATTAATATTTTAATTTTCACAATCAATTGCTTTTTAATGAGGTAGTTTGAAATAAAACAAAAAACATAGTTCAATATTTTGTTATTTAAAAATATATCTACCAAAACAATTTTTACATGGTTAATTTAATTATTAAAGCAATAAACAATTAAGTATTTCTCGAAATTTTTTAACAAAAAGTTTCGCCTCCTATCAGTATACATATGTTTAAATGCAGAAAAGCTTCTCTCTATGTCAACAGACGTAATGGGGGCATTTTTCGAATGTGACAAAAATTCTGGTTCCAATGTAAATGTTTCATCAAAATCTCCAATTAAAGCATTGGCTGCTTGTAAAAGGAATTTGTAGCCATGGTTCTTATAAGAATAAGAATAATTTTATTGTCCTATTGATTTAAACAAAACAATACTTACATTAGTAAAATATAATAAACATAATGTTGAAAATATTTTGTAATAAACATTCACAGAAGCACAACAAAAGAGTGCTAGTGTGTGACTGTCTAATATCAAAATCGAAAGAATATTTATTTATTTATTTATATTAACTTTTAGTTTCAAAGAAACAATTTGAGGATCTTTACTTTTGAGTTACATATCCAAAATTTACATTTCTTTTCGTACTGTTGAATTCTGCTATGAAAGATTTTTAATTCGATAGGTAATAAATTATAGATTTTACTGAAATAGTGTAAATTAAATTTCTGGTTAATCAACTTTCTGCTTCTTACTAGTATGCACTGTGAATTCGAAATACATCGGATTTCATAATAATGATCAAATAATGAGATTGCAATTTTTTTCTTATAATGTTGTTTCAAGATTTCCATAATATACAATTCTCTCACTGTTAAAACCGTAAAATCAATAAAAATGTTTTTTGAGGGGTATGTCATGGATTTACCAAGTAATTTTTTATTATCATTTTCTGACATACAAACAAATATCAAATATTAATACAATATTTAAATACAATACAATAAATTGTACATCATCTGAATGAGCACCTAGAGGACTAAACCTCTGTATGTGCAACTATAAGTAGTTTGAATATAGTGTATGTGATATTGTTTATATAAGTATGATATAATACAATTATAATTATAATTACAATTATAATTACAATTATAATTACAATTATAATGCGATCCGATAACATTGAGTATATGCATATTATTACATTTAGTGAGAAGAACAAGTATTGGTTAGAACAAATTTGCAAAACTTTGCTGATTATTAATTATGTAGTTTGTACAGCATTTCTTGAATTTTTGTTTGTTTGTTATTGTTCTTATTTCAAGGGGTAAGGTATTGTAGATTTTTGTACTGAGTTAATTTAATGATCTTAGATTGATGTTGGTGTTACATTTTGGAATGGCTAGATGTTCATTTGTTTTGTTTCTTGTTGTATAGGAGTGCATTATGTAATTTCTAATTTCATATTTTTTATGGATGAAGGAGCAAACATTCAAAATGTATAAGGATCTTATGTTTAAAATATCTATTGAATAGAGTAACTGAGCAGAGAATAAGAATAATCGTTTTTTTCTATAGATGATTTTTGATATATAGTTTTGAATTATCTTTAATGGTGTTAAATGGCTTTCTAAGAGGCCTCCCCATATAACGATACCATATCTAAGTAAGGACTCAACTAGTGTTTTGTAAACACTTGTTTGTACTTTCTTCCCTAATATTTCTCTGAATATATAGAATTTACGTATTAACTTCCTTATTGAATTAGTCAATTTAGAAACATGTTGGTCCCATTTGAGGTGTTTGTCAATAATAATTCCTAAATATTTAGTGTGTGGCACTTCTAATAAAGTTTCTTCAAAACCTTCACAGTTTTGAAATTATTAATTACTTATCAATTACTGCTTTGAATTTTTTATATATTTGCTTTCCAATATGTCCCGGAACATGTTTGTATTTTTGCTCAAATTCTTTTATTAAATTTACCGCCTCTATCAAAGATAATTTGAATGACTCTAATTGGATAATAGTGTTTGAAATGAAATTATAGTTTTTATAAATGAAACTTGTTGACATAAAATGTGATTGGTCAGCAATTTTTTGGCTTGTAAAAGAGACTGAAAAGAATCATCTTCAAATTCTTGTATAACAGTTTTTATTTGCGTAAAGTTTTCGGCATAAAAGAAGCAGCACGGGTAGAGGTGGAACAGGAAGATTAGGTAAATGCTGCCTATAAAATTGAATTCTAAGTGGAGCTTTTAATAATATTTTTTTACGCAAGATATCAAATCATTTACAAGGAGAAAGTTTTTTCTAACTTCTTCTGCCACCCTATTTAATGCATGGGCCAAACAAGTAGTATTAATTAATTTTGGCCTGTCTTGACCATATAAGGTGCTGCATCTGATAGGAGAAGTATAAACTTTTCGTTAGGAATAGCCTCAGGAAGAAAAAAGTTTGTTATAGTGTCTTGTATAAATCTAGTAACAGTTGAGGCATTTGTTTGAGGAAGTTCTTTGCAAGCAATTAAGTATGATTTTGTAAAATTATCATTCTTAAGAGCCCCAATCATCAAATGAGCAATGTAACGTCCTGAGGCATCTGTCGAATCTACACTTATAAATAAATAATTATTCACTATCTCTAATCTGATGCTATTAAGTAACGAGGAATATAAATTGTCAATTTCTGTTCTTCTTGGAGTTCTTTCGCTTGGTATATTAAATTTACAATACTTTTGAAGAAAAGATTGAAAATTATCGTTGGACAGTTTTGATAAGGGTATATTTGACGTCACCAATGCTCAACATAAATCTGAATTCTTGCTCACTTGAAGTTTTGCCAACATTAGATTGAAAGCACTTTGATATTGACGGTTGCTTTTTTTCTTCAGATGTCACTTTGTTTCGTTTAGCCACATGTGATGCAGTTTTAACATGCTGTTTCTATTAGAAACCTTTTCTCAGATGTAATCTTTACTCGTAAGAATAATAAAATGTTTTGGTTAAATTGTATAGGAAGAAGAACAATTTTTGTAAAATTGTTACAGATATGCTAAAAATTAAAGAATAGTTTTAAATATGAAAAATTCGGAAAAATTTCATACAATATGAAAAATATGCCAAATATGAAAATTTCATAAATGCCTCACTTTAATTATCAATATATTCATTTGTGTTTCCTAAACCTATAAAGTTCTTGCAGATTACGATATCAGGGATCGTTCTTCTCAGAATTACCTATAAAACCAGCTAAAATTAATGGGGATATGTCTACAAAAGAAGAAAAATTTGAGCCTCCTGATGTCGAAAAGAAAGAAAATGGTTTTAATTTCAATGACTATGAATTTTCTTTTGAAAGAATTCCGCGAAATGAAAAATGGTATGATTCTTTTAGGAGGCAAGATACTGATGAAGAGAGATACACTTACATCGATATGGGTATGTTCGTTTATGCAAATATGCAATAATATTGTTCTGTGGTTAAAAAGAAGTTTAGGACCGAATTTCAAGTAATTATGCTAATGAAAGAAAAATTGTTCCACTGAGCTATGGACATTCTTACATTACCGCAAGTACTGAGTACTTTCAGGTACCTAGATTCCTTGAAATAACTTGCAAACCAGTACAGCTCAAGGTGACTAAATCCAGTTAGCTGTACATGATGAACCGAACTGGGTGTCTTTATATGGGAAGCTTATAGACACGCAAAAAAAATCGACCACGCATCCCGAGCTCATTTTGAGACGAATTAAAGCGAGTCTTTGATTTTTTCTAACTTCATTTGTTTTGACGTCACAGCCGATTTCGCAATTTTCACCCATATTGACTGTGGCTTTGTATTACGACTAATACCAAAAATTACGCCAACATGTGAAAATATTGTTGTTTTATTCTGAGAATCTATTTTTTCAGATATACTATTCATTGTTATTGTATCATGAATAGTAATATCTGAAAAAATAGATTGTGAGAATCAAACTACAATATAATAATAATTATAATATAACAATGAATCCACTTATAATACTTGATAATGGGGTGTAATAGTAAATATGTAATTAATATCTAAAAATTAGATTGTGTAAATCAAACTACAAATTTTAAAATTGTTAAAATAAACTCGCACTTGGGTGATACCAATCTAGTCATAGGCTTAGTCGTTTATGAATTATGAGAAGAAACTTATCTTTTTACTTCCCTCATTATATGTAGTATATGGAAGTATTGTAACCAGTCTAAAAAAATGTTCTTTGTTAAACCCATATTCGTATCTTGGATAGTAGACTTCCGCGGACAGCTAATCTTGAAAAATCTTATCTTCCGGATGGATTCCGCGTTACAATAGCTCGACTTGATGCCGACGTTTCGCCAACCATTACAGGTGGCATCTTCAGGGCAGGCTTGAGGCTTGAACTGAAACTGGTTCTACTGGTTTCTGTAGCCGTATTTATTGTAGGAAAAATCCTTCACGCTACATAGTTCACTGCCTTTGTTCCGGTGGTTAACTTCGTTCCGGCACTTGACCCTGCCGTTGTGCGATCATGTGCGAAGTGTAATTTTCGAGGATGGGTTTCCAAATGTTGGGAAGGTAATATCCTGAGTCACGGTTAAGATTATTCTGATGTTTTAGGATTTCTATAGCTTCAAGGATTTTTCGCTGATAGAAGTTTGGGGCTCGGACTAGGATTTTAGTATCTTCAAAAAGGATTTGATGATTTGTGTTAAACTTGTGTTCCGCAAGTGCAGATCTACTGGTGTCACGAAGTCTTGTACAGCGCTCATGTTCTTTCACACGAGTAGCTACTGTACGACCTGTTTCACCAATGTAGACTTTACCGCAAGAACAGGGAATACTATTAACACCTTCTAAGTGGAGAGGAGGAAGGGGATCTTTGATAGGTTTGTAAAACTGAGATAATTTTGGAAATGTGGAAAAACGGGTAGAAATATTATGTTTTTTGATGATTTTGGAAATTCGATCTGTTATATTTTGAATATATGGAAGATAGGCCGTGGATAAAGCAGGTGGGAGGGTTTCTGGCTCAGGTCGATTTGGAATTTTAGGTGAAGTGTATTTCTTTATGGCTTTTTGAATGTTGTAATGGGAGAAATTGTTTGATAATAAGGCAGATGATAGATGTTTTAATTCTGATTTTAAGGATTGTGGCTGAGATAGGTTGACAGCTCTGTGGACCAGGGAGTTTATGACAGATTGCTTTTGGGCAGGGTGGTGGTGAGAAAGACCATTGAGGTATCTATCGGTATGGGTGGGTTTCCGATACACAGAATGTCCTAAAGTACCGTCAGTCTGTCGACTAACCAATACATCCAGGAACGGGAGTGAACCTTGCGATTCGACTTCCATGGTGAAACGGATATTGGGATGTAATGAATTTAAATGATTGAGGAAGGGAACAAGCTTTTGGCGACCATGTTGCCAAATAACGAAAGTATCGTCGACATAACTAAACCAACATTTCGGCTTGAGAACAGATGAGTCAATGGCATCTTGTTCAAAAGCTTCCATGAAGATATTAGCTATGATCGGGGAAAGTGGGGAACCCATGGCTGCTCCCGAGGACTGCTCGTAGAACTTGCCATCGTATAGAAAATATGTGGAGGATAGACAAAAATCAATTAACGGTAGCAAGTTCGTTGAAATGTTTTTGACAGGTAACAATTGAGTAATTATGGAAATGGTGTCTGGAATGGGAACATTGGTAAACAGTGATTCGACGTCGAAGCTGACGAGCAAATCGCATGGGTCAACTTTCAACGTTTGAAGTTTTTCAACGAAATGAAAGGAATTTAGGATAAAACTATTGGAATCACCTACAAGGGATTTGAGAATAGATGACAGGTATCGAGAGAGTTTATAAGTAGGAGGTCCGATAGTGCTGACAATTGGTCTCAGGGGAACTGAGGGCTTATGAATTTTAGGCAAACCATATAAACGGGGACATTTTGAACAATAGGGGATAAGAAATTTCTTATCTGAATCAGGAAGGGAAGAATGACGAATAATTTGTGAAATTGAACGTTCTAT
The DNA here is from genome assembly GCA_958510875.1 of Endomychus coccineus. Lineage (NCBI taxonomy): Eukaryota > Metazoa > Arthropoda > Insecta > Coleoptera > Endomychidae > Endomychus > Endomychus coccineus. Next base: position 120,861,035 of record OY294069.1, read on the forward strand.
AGAGAAGGTGGGATCTTTTGGTAGAAGCTTATAGGAATTAGTTTGCAGATGTTGCAGGATTTTGTTATCATAATCTGAACGATTCATGACAACAGTGGAGTTTCCTTTATCAGCCCTCAAAATAGCCAAATCAGGATTTGATTTGAGTGAATTGAGAGCTTGAATTGAAGGTTTAGGGCAATTTGATTTAGGAATCTTGGAATGACAAAGAATTTTAGCAGTTTCGAAACGAATTTCATCTGCGAGATGGGGAACTTTATGTAGGGATGCTTCTACAGCAGAAATAATGGATGTCGTAGGAATATTTTTGGGGGAGAAGACAAAATTAGGACCTTTAGATAGGACCGATTGTTCAGCTTCAGTAAGGGTATGTGAAGATAAATTAAACACAGTGTTTACAAGAGGGGTTGGTCTTGAAGGTTGGTGCTGAGGGCGTTGGGAGGCAAGAAGTTTATTGAATTTTTGAATATGACGTTTGGAATTGAGGGTACGAATTTGATCGGCTTGATCATAGGTAATTCGGTCGAGAACCAACCAATCGGATGCTGAAAGGGTATTTGAAAGTTCAAGGTGGAGGCCAAAGAGGGTTATATTGATGAAATTGATCTCGCGTCTAGTATACTTAATTCGTTCCCGAATCAAAGCTAAACTAGCGCGTTTAAATATGTTTTTGGATGAATGTGAATTTATGTGATGGGATATTTTAAGGAAATTGGGAATCAAATTATGATCACGACAACTACAAAGAAAAGTAAGAGAACAAAGCAAACTCACCAGTTTGGTGCTATAAGCTTCAACCAAAAGATCCCACCTCCTTTATAGAACGTTCAATTTCACAAATTATTCGTCATTCTTCCCTTCCTGATTCAGATAAGAAGTTTCTTATCCCCCATTGTTCAAAATGTCCCCGTTTATATGGTTTGCCTAAAATTCATAAGCCCTCAGTTCCCCTGAGACCAATTGTCAGCACTATCGGATCTCCTACTTATAAACTCTCTCGATACCTGTCATCTATTCTCAAACCACTTGTAGGTGATTCCAATAGTTTTATCCTAAATTCCTTTCATTTCGTTGAAAAACTCCAAACGTTGTGAAAGTTGACCCAGGCGATTTGCTCGTCAGCCTCGACGTCGACTCACTGTTTACCAATGTTCCCATTCCAGACACCCTTTCCATAATTTCTCAATTGTTACCTGTCAAAAACATTTCAACGGACTTGCTACCGTTAATTGATTTCTGTCTATCCTCCACATATTTTCTATACGATGGCAAGTTCTACGAGCAGTCCTCGGGAGCAGCCATGGGTTCCCCACTTTCCCCGATCATAGCTAATATCTTCATGGAAGCTTTTGAACAAAATGCCATTGACTCATCTGTTCTCAAGCCGAAATGTTGGTTTAGATATGTCGACGATACTTTCGTTATTTGGCAACATGGTCGCCAAAAGCTTGTTCCCTTCCTCAATCATTTAAATTCATTACATCCCAATATCCGTTTCACCATGGAAGTCGAATCGCAAGGTTCACTCCCGTTCCTGGATGTATTGGTTAGTCGACAGACTGACGGTACTTTAGGACATTCTGTGTATCGGAAACCCACCCATACCGATAGATACCTCAATGGTCTTTCCCACCACCACCCTGCCCAAAAGCAATCTGTCATAAACTCCCTGGTCCACAGAGCTGTCAACCTATCTCAGCCACAATCCTTAAAATCGGAATTAAAACATCTATCATCTACCTTATTATCAAACAATTTCTCCCATTACAACATTCAAAAAGCCATAAAGAAATACACTTCACCTAAAATTCCAAATCGACCTGAGCCAGAAACCCTCCCACCTGCTTTATCCACGGCCTATCTTCCATATATTCAAAATATAACAGATCGAATTTCCAAAATCCTCAAAAACATAATATTTCTACCCTTTTTTCCACACTTCCAAAATTATCTCAGTTTTACAAACCTATCAAAGATCCCCTTCCTCCTCTCCACTTAGAAGGTGTTAATAGTATTCCCTGTCCTTGCGGTAAAGTCTACGTTGGTGAAACAGGTCGTACAGTAGCTACTCGTGTGAAAGAACATCAGCGCTGTACAAGGATTCGTGACACCAGTAGATCTGCACTTGCGGAACACAAGTTTAACACAAATCATCAAATCCTTTTTGAAGATACTAAAGTCCTAGTCCGAGCCCCAAACTTCTATCAGCGAAAAACCCTTGAAGCTATAGAAATCCTAAAACATCAGAATAATCTGAACCGTGACTCAGGATATTACCTTCCCAACATTTGGAAACCCATCCTCGAAAATTCCACTCCGCACATGATCGCACAACGGCAGGGTCAGGTGCCGGAACGAAGTTAACCACCGGAACAAAGGCAGTGAACTATGTAGCGTGAAGGATTTTTCCTACAATAAATACGGCTACAGAAACCAGTAGAACCAGTTTCAGTTCAAGCCTCAAGCCTGCCCTGAACGTCCGCATCAAGTCGAGCTATTGTGACGCGGAATCCATCCGGAAGACAAGATTTCCCATATTCGTAATCACCGCTCCTATGGCTCATAGGGATTTGAAATTTTGCAAGTCACAGTGGTGAAAATAGAAACTATTTTGTTTGGGCGTGGTAGCCACGTTTCAAGTAATATTTTTGACAAAAAACCATCAATTTTGCTCAAAATTTCAAATATTCATTACTCTTGTTCTTTTGAAGATTAGGAGCTAAATTTTGATAGGTTGTAGCTTTTGTGCCCACCAAGTACCACACCAAATTTCAGTGAGATCGTATGAACACTTTTTGCAAACCGCAGCTTAATGCAAAAAAAAAGCACTTTTGTAAAATAGCCCTAAAAAAGTTGTGGTGCGGTAACCTGCTATTTTTTTCACGGGATCATCTTCAATAGTTAGTGAACAGTTTACCAAATTTTCAAACTCTTATCTTCCGTAAAAGTTGCTAAAACAATTATTTTAAATAATGGTATTTCGTGCGCTTGGCTGTCTGGCGCGCGTGGAAGGGAGAGCCGCTGCGCTAGCCAACGCACACTCAACCGCACTCGGCTATCCGGCGTTTTCGAGTGTGTAAAAAACAACAATATTTCGGGAACCCTTGCTCGAAAATCGTTGTTTTAGTCCGTACTACCATTCAATAATATTAAGATTGCGCCGCGTATTTTCAAACTTCTAGTAATGTCTGAAGTACTCTAAAAAAATACATTGCGCTATACGATTATTATTATTATTACTATTTATTCGCTACTTTCGAATGTATATGGTATTTTAACATATTTTTTATTGTAATATATCAAATAACGATGAAAAGTAATACAAAAAATTTAAAAAGTTACATTGATAAAACGTATTTAGTACATACTGTACTGAAAAATTGAATGTATGTAGTAATATACGAAATTGCTCTTACTTATAGCATGTAAAACATTACAAAATATTTTGTTATTTACTTCAGTTCCCGAGATATTGTTGTTTTTTACGAGCGTTTGCATTTTAAAACCATACGCTCGAAAACGCCGGATAGCCGAGCTGCGGTAGAGTGTACGTGGCCTAGTGCGGCAGCTCTCCCTTCCACGCGCGCCAGACAGCCAAGCGCACGAAATACCATTATTTAAAATAATTGTTTTAGCAACTTTTACGGAAGATAAGAGGTTGAAAATTTGGTAAGCTGTTCATTAACTATTGGAGAAGATAACTCGTGAAAAAAATAGCGCATTACCGCACAACAACTTTTTTAGGGCTATTTTACAAAAGAGCTTTTTTTTTGCATTAAGCTGCGGTTTGCAAAAAGTGTACATACGATCTCACTGAAATTTTGAGTGGTAATTGGTCGGCATAAAAGCTACAACCTCAGCTCCTGATCTTGAAAAAAAACAAGAGTTATGAATATTATAAATTTCGAGCAAAATCGATGGTTTTTTGCAATTTGCGGGGCCATCGCTGGTCCAATCAAGCTCATTCACAGCTCATTTTTTTCGTCTTTTTACGGCGCATAAGGTTATTGAAAGCTTTTTTCTTTTCAACTCAATCCGACGATGTCCGACGCGAAAAACCGGTTTTGGCCATTTTTACCATTTTTTTTGGACCTGTTGCGACGATGTGTTCTTCGATTTTAGTTCCTTCAATTTGTATCATAATTATCTACTTAAAGCAATTTTTTTCTCTGAACTCAGAATTATGCAAAAATTACCGACATTTATTGCTAATTCTATCATACTGTTAGTGAATCATACTGACGTTATGCTTATTGTGCGACACTTGTGAAAACTAATATAAGATTGCTGTATACCGCTACTTTGATTGTAAGGATTTCATAAATATTTTATAATAATTTTGTTAATAAATGAAATTTCAAACTTATCTTATGTTGCATTTATTCAATTTTTATCATAAAAAATTATTTACTGAAATAATTAAGTAATCGTTAAAGAGATCCGCAAGCATAACGTCCGTGTGATTCAATGAGCAAAACATTTGAGGTATTACAAGGAAAATACTGTTTTGACGATAAATAGTAATTTAAAAGATGTGAAAGTAAAACAAATTAGAAATGTAAAAAAATAATTTCAAGTCTATTTTCCTTCTAAGGCGAAAATATATACGATATTCATGTTTATCTCGATATTTGTACGTGATCCAAAAGCCGAAATATTGAAGTTTTTGGAAGCATAAGCCACTTTGAACGCACGAAATCAGTTTTCCCCACTTCGCCGCACGCTCCGGCAGCCGCGTACGCTTCACTTTGTTATTTAATTTCTATTACTATAAATTAATAAAATATATCCTAGTATTTTTTTATTGAAAATGTAGGTATTTAACATTAGCATCCATAAAGCACACTTCTGTAAAATGTTAATTGCGTCTTACAAATATTTTTGAAATAACAAAATTATCTCTGGTTCAGAAGGTTGAAGATGAAAAATGTTTTTGATAATTCATGAAAAAATGTCAGGAATCGATTTCCGTCAAAGACATTTCCCTAAAATAAAAATTGTAAAACTTATCTGAAAAAAAAACATGTTGAAAAAGTGCAATTTTTCAAAGTCTTTTTTATCTTAAGGTTAAAAAAATCGATATGTTCCTTTAATAACATCATAGAACAACTCTTCGAGAAGAAAATAAGCCCGGAATCGTAACTCTAGGACCATCCGCTGAGAAGATCTAGCCAATTTATGAGAACGTATTTTTGAACTTGCCATGGATTATACATACAGCAAATAGCAAGTATGGAAACGTTATAGTTAACGATTTCTCGATACCCAGATTTTTAACGGTTTTTTCAATATAACTCGAAAAGTATGAAAGATATCTATAATTATCATCAGAGCAAATCGATAGATCTATTTAATACCTACAACTTTCTTATTTAGCTTTTTTCGATCCGAGCTATAGTTTTTTTACTTATTTAGGAAAAACCGCTTTTTGCAACTTTGTCAATTTTTAAGGTTATGTTCGCCATTTCGGATCGAGTTGCATGAAATAGAAACTCACCTTCAAAATTAATTCCCTATACGCTTATATATTTTTTTCCCGGTATTAATTTCTGCAAATTTAACATTGGTCCGTCGTTTATTGCTTGGACTATATGTATAGAGGGAAGTAAATAAAGCTGTGACGTGAAACGGATGATGTTAGAAAAAAAATCACCAGACATCCTTGACGCCGCCTCAAAAAAGGAGTTCGGGGTTGCCTTGTCAGTTTTTTCTAGCTTTTCTATTATAAGCACACCCAATTCGGTTCATCCTGTTCATTTATAGTGATAGCACATTAAAAGGCACATGTCAATTTTTTACAGATACTGATAATTCTTGTGTAATGTGTACACAAAATTTGAAGTAACTGAGTATTTCAAAATTTAATCAAGTAAAACTTGATAAAATCTGACACATTCCAGTGAAATTAACACCCATAACACTCATTTCTCACAATTGATCATGTGACTTCTCTCACTTTGGTTAGCAAAACAGCTTTTGGATACTCCTGCAGATCAAATGTATTTTACTGTAGGAATATATAATATATTGGAAATGATTTAGAAACCACTAATGACAGACGTTATATATATTATAATCTATGTTACATTATATGTTCTCACTATAATATAACCTACTTTTATACTGCCATTTGCTGTCGCATGAACTATCAAAATTTGCCACATAGTAAAGACATAAAATAGTATTCTATTGACATATTTCAAAATTGTGTTGATTTTATTCAGTACTGTGTGAAAATGTTTTGTTGATAAAGTTAATTGACTCCATTCTTTGGGTTTCCTTTCCACACTTAATAGTATATGGTAAAATATGTCGAATCTATTATTTGCATTCTCACAGTAGAAATATCTCATAGGCAATTTTTTTTACAGATTACTGGAATCCGTTCATTATGCCATATCAAATTGGACCTATACCACCATTGGATCCAAAAGTTTGCCTATCACATTATAGCGTAGTTAAGAAATATTTATTTGATCCATCATCAGCTTCCACATCTGGATCTTGCAGTACACCGGATTCAAGTGAAAATAGCTATCCACCTTCTTTCAATATAGACTTACAAGACGAAGATAGCAAACTGAGCGCAGTACTGAATGACTTATGCTCAGAAAGCAATTTGGACGAATTCAAATCGAGCGAATCTTCTAAAAGGGGAAGAAAATGTGGGAAAGTTGCAGCCGGAAGGAATCCTAGGAAGTCACCACGGCAACATGCTTCAACTCTAGCTATTTTGAGTAGTTTAATTCAACAGAGGAAGAGGAAATCGAGATGTGGTGAAAGCAGCGGAACGAAGACTCCATTGTTGCCTTCTATCCCTGAAGAACCCAAGGATCAAACCCTACCTAAAAAGAATTTTAATAGAGCAGATTACAATGAAATTGCCAGAGATTTTGAAGAGTCAACCAATTGTTTGGTGGAAGATTTCGAAGATATAGAAATGGAGAGTAGTGATACAATTGAATTTACAAGTAATTTGGATGTTATGGACATATTAAGGTTGTACGATGAAACAAAAGGCATCGAAGAGCATAAAACTATTCGTAGGTTTGTTAATGGCCCACCAGGAAGAAAACCAGGAAGAAGAAAAAAGAAAAATTTAACAGGTTGGCCGAATCGAAGAAGGGGTATGATCAAAAAGGACCCAAAAAATAGAGAAGACGATGACAGTACAATTGATTCAGTCAGTGTAAAAGCTGACGAATCTGAAGATGAAACACATTCGACTGATAGTATTAAAAAAAGTTTAGATCATAAGTTAAATAGTGCAAATCCAATTATAAAATCAGACCAAACTAAATTAAGTGTAAGTACAGAGAGAAAATGTGATTCTAGTGACAGGGTAGTGAAACGAATTAGAAAAAGGACACCTAAAGTCCTTAGAGTTGAACCATGTAGTGTTAATGTTGCTAATAATAGTATTAACAAAGAATTGAACTTACAACCGTATGTTAGGGTGAAGAAATTAGAGAATGATAATATTGTTTTACAAAGAAAGAGGAGCCACTCGCCAATGAGAACAAACACGAGGAAGAGAAGGATGCCTGCTTCTCCCAAATCCCCCCGTATGTTGCGTAAACCCAGGGGTAGGTGGTATAAAGAAAGATAGAAATATATTTATTGAAGTATTTATCATTTGATTTAAGAGATTCTATTTGAGTATTTTGTACCAAAACTGTATTATATTTTTGAATATAAATTATTTTATATGCAATTCCTTATTATTTATTATACTTCATAGTAGCATAAAAGTGAATCTGTTGAGGTAGGAAACCTTATCTATTTTAGCAAGTTTTTCTGTTGAACACCCCTACGACGTAAAGATTTCATTCAAATTTTTTACGGAGCTGTCGAATGTTAATTAATCTATAAAGCAACATTCCCTCGTATCAGTTTTGCTGCAAATTTTCCTTCCTCGAATTTTCAATCAAGCTTTCTCTGAAAATCTGATATATCTAACTAAAAGGTGAAGTCGTGATATTGCAATATAAACATGATAGTAACAACTAGGGGTCGGAATTTTTCGTATTCAAGTATTTGTTTATAATCCTATTTGAATATTCAAATTATCCAATATTTGAAATATTCAAATATTTGCAAATATTCAAATATTTGGATATCTGAATATTCAAATATTTGGATATTCAAATATCTGGATATGCGAATACTCAGATATTCAAATATTTGAATATCTGAATATTCAAATATTTGGATATTCAAATATCTGGATATGCGAATACTCAGATATTCTGATATTTGAATATCTGAATATTCAAATATTTTAATATTCAAATATGTGGATATGCGAATACTCAGATATTCTAATATTTGAATATCTGAATATTCAAATATTTGGATATTCAAATATCTGCATATGCGAATACTCAGATATTCTAATATTTGAATATGTGAATATTCAAATATTTGGATATTCAAATATCTGGATATTCAGATATTCAAATATTTGAATATCTGAATATTCAAATATTTGGATATTCAAATATCTGGATATGCGAATACTCAGATATTCTAATATTTGATTGATTGAACATATGTGTAACTATTTCGATATCCGGATATTCATATTTTTATAGATGTTAACGATCAATGGGTATTAGGAAAATTGTAAAATAAATTGAAAATATGGCAGTATATTTTTTATTCAAAATCAAAGTATAAATTTTCACTCAATAAACAATTTTTTTTACGTTATCTGGCTTTAAGCAAGATCGTTTAGCTGAAACTAAATTACCAGCTCTCGAAAATGCTTTCTCAGACGGAACTGATGTGGCTGGTATTGAAAGATACTGCTTCACATATTTTGATAGCTTTTGATATTTACCTTCATTATTTCTCCACCACTGCAAAGGACAACAATTTTTTTGTAGAATAATTTCAGAAAAATAATTGTCTACTTCATTTGATGTTTCTTGGTACTCATTCGGAAATAAAATATCCAAAGCAGTTTTTTTTTGTGCATCGATAACTATGGCTGTGAAACACTGATGTTGGATAATTTCAACATTTTTCATTGGTGTTCTAGTTATTTGGTAACTATTGATGGATTCGTTTCGATGTTCATTCTTGCCCCGAATATGAAAAGCACAGATCCTTAAATGTTTGATCATCCAGATATTTGGATATTAGAAGTATTTGAAATATGGATATTCAAATACTTGAATTATTCGAATGCAATTCCGAGCTCTAGTAAAAAACGCAACCATCTTGACATATGGCAGTACGTTGACTTTGTGACGCCCATAACGTATGTTCAACTCGGGCCTATCGAACCGTCGTAAAACTGCTGTGGTTCAACATATGTCAGTACGAGTGCATTGCAGAATTGGTTACGGCAGTCGGTGAATCAATTCGTTCCAAGTATTTTAAACCCAACAGATTTATAAATAGTTCAGGTTCCTACAAACGTTTCCACTCGAAAGAACTTCATATTTTAATACGTTCAACAATGTTATAAGAATTCCATCTCAAATATTTGAAATTAGTCTGTGGTATAGCTTTTTCAAAAACGTCTCAATATAATAAATATCACTTCTACTGCTGGACAATTATCTGATCAGATTTTTAATTTTGTTGATTTTTATTCTCATTTTGGTGATGGTTTGTGCCAATATGTTGAAGGTCAACAAGTTTTAGACGCTCGGCATTTTGGAGTGACAAAATATAGTGACGTTGTTTTAGAAATTGCTGTCATGTGTTTGCAAACCAACAATTTGTCCGGTCCACCCATGAGTTGCACGTAACAATCCACAAAAAAGGACCAAAAAAGATTGGTGATTTCAAATGTTCTTGTAAAGCCGGAACATCAGGTCGCTGCAAACATTGCGTAGCATTGGCAAATCATCTCATGATGTAATACTTTTATTTTTTTTTGCACATAAAATTACATTAAATGAAATATCTTGGATAGTAGACTACCACGGACAGCTAATCTTGAAAAATCTTGTCTTCCGAATCGATGCGTAGCATTGGCAAATCATCTCACGATGTAATAATTTTTTTTTGCACATAAAATTACATTAAATAAAATGTTATAATTTTATATCCATTCATTTTTTTCACGACCAAAGTTGACGAGCTTGAAGTTGCATCTCTTCCTTTATTAAAGTAATCATCGACTTTGAAATGTTTATTACACACAACAGTGGAGTCGTTTATTTTGGTTATGTTTATATCACATTTACACACATTAACCATTTTTTTTCTCTCAATTGGATTTTTAGGGAAATTATGAAAATGAATATTAGATTCAGAAGAATCATTGTTGCAATTTGGCACACAACATTAAATTTTTAGTTCAAAGTAATTTTTTTCAAATAGGAATCTGTTATTTGGACGAAAGTTTACGTATAGACAAAATATAATTCAAACGGTGAATGTCGTAGTTGCATGAAATCCACATAGCGGCGACACTAGGCTTAACTCGACGAATAGGGAAGGCTGATGAAGATCATTCAAAAAACCAGCAGGGATCTAAAAAAGCATCAATAAATATATAGCTTCTCGTTGAAAATAACTAAGTTAATGCCCACTTCCGGTGGTTAACTGGAAATGTCGCAGTATTGAAAATATTTTCTTGAGCTGCAAATATTCGATTATGGCTGTGTACAAATTTTCAGATTAGTAACATTTAGAACTCAAAATACTTCTAATATAAAACACATTGTTTTTTTTATTTTTAAAACGATATTTGTTGTCGGCATGTTCCTTTGAAATCGGCCACGACATCATGATCATATCTGTACCAAAAATGTTAAGCATTAGCTATAAATATTAGCGTTGGCTAATCTAAGCTCGTCTGGTCAGACGTGATTTCTGACTAACCATGGAAATATATCGGGTGTCCCAGAAACAATGGTTCAAATTAGTATGCGGTAAGTCAAGGGTTGGCTAATCTGAGCTCTTCTGGTCAGACGTGATTTCTGACCAACCATGGATACAGGACACAAAATTAGCGTTCCACGTAAATATGTCATCCAAATGTTGCGCGTTTTTTATCTACAGTTGTTAAAATTGAAATTTTTTATTGAAAATCTTTGATATTTTTTCAATTTTTGAAATAGTTTCTAAATTTGGTACAAAGGGTAAATCAAGGATGGCGAATCTGACCAGAGCCTCCTTTTTGTCGATGTAGGAATATTAAATTTTATTGAAAAAATAAAAACAATCCTTTTTATTGAAAGAAGACCCTAAAAACCTCTAAATGTAACCGTTTTTGAGATGTGTATTTCAAAAGTAGAATGCAGATCTCAAGCTCTAATACCTGGGTATTTTGTTAGGTTTAAATCTTAACAGAAGGCCAATAAATGGATAAAACTATGGTATTTACATAGTGCACATAAAAGCAAAAAAGTTTAATTTAAATTAGTACCTACAAAATAAAAAGCTTTAAATGTCTTCAAAAATTCAAATAACTCCCTCCATTCAGTCTAGCAGGTTCTATAATATTGTCGCCCAGAATTCCACACCGCACATTATTTGGAGAACTCCTTTTAAAAATAATGTGCCTTTGGCAAGTGAGGGTTTTCTAGGTGGTAAGTATTGCTGTTCCTCCAGTTCAATATTCTTTGACGCGTAAACGTAGCCTCATCAGTAAATAACATTTTATTACAGAAAAATGGATTGTTGTGCTGTTACAGACGGAAACGTTGACCAAAAAGAAATATAATAAAGATTCTTGACCCACGTATGAATTAATATAAATTCTCGGGAAATAGGTCACATTAACACATATGCTTTATATTTTCGTCTTTACGTACGTTTCGGTCTTACGACCATCATCAGAAGACTTATTATTTCAATAACCTGATTACTTAAAACTAATTGTATTAACACAAAGTGCCCTTATCGCACCAATTTCATTTAAAATGCCAACGTCGCGGAAACGAACAGAAACACGAAATCGAAATTGTAACACAACAATGATATAAGTATAATATATCAAGAATCCACTGTTTAGTAGATCTCTCAAAAAATACGGACACATGTCATCAAAGTCTAAGAACGACTAACAAATAGTGATGGGACGAAATAACAGTCACAGTGATTTTGTAACTGTTACTGGAAATTCACTGCTCCCATATATCACTGCTACCAACAATATGCTGTTACCTGTTACTTAAGTTATAACAGACTACAGAAGCATAGAAGTTATAAAAGTATCAGAATACAAAATGGTATAGTCATATAAATATTATTAGTTCTGAACTGGTTGTCCTTATCCTAGAGGTCTTGTCTCTCGGTCTTATATTTTTAGATCTAGTGCAATTTTATTTTATTCATTGTATTTTGTAGCATAGAAAGTGCAATAAAGCTATCTAAGTAATCGAGTTTTCAATGATATCTGTCCTAATTCAATTATGATGATCCTTTCAACATTTAAAAATAAATTGAGTGCGATGTAAATATAACATCTTTCATATTGACCGTCGAGGCTATGGGCCCAAAGTGAACTTTAGGAGACATATATATGCTAGCTTGTATAAGTCTATCTCTCTCAAGTAGAAATAATATGAATTTCTATTTGAGACAGAATTATGCGAAATGCATATAATGATATCGAATATTTCTTATTTCCGTCTCTTTTCATTGTCAGGCAACTCTCATTGTGATTTAACACATTTGTTGCGATGATAATACCCTACTTCTCAAGGTAGATAACTTGTTTGGTTGGTAACATGCGTACTGGTGTAGTCACGGAATAATTATGACCTGTTACTTAGTAACTGTTAAATGTAACCTGTTATTTCAAAATAACAGTAACAGTTATAACTGTTACCTAAAAGTAACTACTAAGCACATCACTACTAACAAACGAGATGAGTTCAAGAATTTACTTTCGAACCAGATGTCATGATTTATTAGGTAATAAAAGAAGGTCTGGCATACTTTTGACATTCTACCTAAAATATATTTTTAACATTATAAGGACGCATGTAGGAATTTGCAAAAATATTAATTAATTAATTTGGTATAAGTCATATTTATACCAACTTAATTAATTAATATTCTTGCAAATTCCTACATGCGTCCTTATAATGTTAGAAATATATCTTATGTAGAATGTAAAAAGTATATTCCAGAGGCCAGACCTTCTTCGTTCTTAGACTTTGATGACATGTGTCAGTATTTTCTTAATATATAATACTTATAACATAGTTGTGTTACAATTTCGATTTCGTGTTTCTGTTCGTTTCGGCGACGTTGGCATTTTAAACGAAATTGGTGCCATAAGGACGCTTTGTGTTGATACAATTAGTTTTAAGTAATCAGGTTATTGAAATAATAAGTCTTCTGATGATGGTCAGAAGACCGAAACGTACCTAAAGACGAAAATATAAAGCATATGTGTTAATGTGACCTATTTCCCGAGAATTTATATTAACTAAAAAGAAATGTAGGCTGCAGATCTTGGATAAGTAGATTTTGTACAGGTGTGAAATGAAACTGATATAACCGTTCGATTTTTACTATTCTTGTTACCGCAGAATTACTTTTCTTGATACCGCAGATTTACTTATTGCTGTAGCTAACTAAAGACTCGCTTGTTGGAAGTCTTCTGCAATACGAACAAGAACTTCCTCTTCTTGATCGGCTTGTATCCCTTATGGTCTTCTCTTTTCTCGTTTAGGATTAAATTAACCAGTCTGACCCAAAAAGTAAAAGCTACGCTTCCAATTTATGATTTTTGACAGTTGCAGAAAATGTCTCTTAACTAAACTTTAACTTACTAATAAAGCCTTTTGAATGTCCTATGGTCTGGTTTTCTATTTTTTTGGATATAATTCTAAATATCTAGCTGCAGCCTTACGGTTTCGAAAATTTGATTGCGCATACACACATACCATATCTTTTCAACATCAGTGAAATTATTGTGACGGGGCATTTTACGCACTTACAGTTTAGTTTATAAAAAAAAGAACCCAAACTACCTTTGAAAACGCAATTATTTAGAGCTAAAACCATCGACATATACATATGGACTGCGCGTGGCAATGATAAGCGCGGCTAGTGCAGGCGAGAGAGAGAGAAAATGAAGAGGCCTGCTCTATCGCGTTTCTATTGGCCGCTGCGTACTGTAGCTAGTATGTTTACGTCCCGAGCCGGCCTTTTCGTTTTCCCTCTCTCTCGCCTGCACTAGCCGCGCTTATCATTGCCACGCGCAGTCCATATGTATATGTCGATGGCTAAAACCAATAAAATAATGTATTTGACGTTCTGGTGACCAACATAGCAGAAAGATTATTTGTTTTCAATCATGGCTTTCTTGTTAAAATTTAAATCTAGGTATAACAAAGAAACGAATTATTGGGTATGAGATCTGCAATGTACTTTTGAAATGCAAATATCTTGAAAACGGTTACATTTAGAGGTTTTCAGAAAGAGGGTCTTTTTTTAATAAATAACTTATTTATTTTTTCAATAAAATTTAATATTCCTACATTGACAAAAACGTTACAAGTAATTTATTCCTATAAATGAACAGCTGGTGGCGCCATCTACAATTTAACTTAAAATAGAGGCTTTGGTTGTATTCGCCATCTCTGATTTACCCTTCGCACAACACAAGTTCTTCTGTTTATTTTATTAACAATACGATGCGTATGACCCTCTCTCATACTCTCACATTAATCGTACACACCGCTCGATCTGACTCAATCTGTATAGGCGACAATATAAGATGCAACTCGATATTGCGGTGATTGGTAACAATCAATCACCGCAATTGTGGGTATATTTGAGCGGTTCGCGCCTTATTCGTCTGCTGTACCAACATTCCAAAAAAAATATTTAAAATGCGCAACATTTGGAAAGACATATTCATGTAAAACGCTCCTATTTTGTGTCTTCTATCCCCGTATACTAATTTGTTCCATTGATTCTGGAACACCTGTATAAAAACGGGAGAGATCGACCACCTTTTTACGATGTTCTAGAGACCTCATCAATGAATTTATCAGTGTGGCATCATTAACCAGAGGAACAGCTCTGAAGATTATGGGGAGGTGCAGGGGTGTGAAATAGCTCTTGGTACGGCATAGAAAATAAAGTTTCTGTGAAGCAGTTTTCGCAATTGACCTCACATAATCATCTCATCATTGAAAGCAATTGATATTAAAGAGTTCATAGGAATAGTTGTACCTGACATATTAGGGATTGTGGGATCCGCCTTCGTGAAGTTAATAAAAACTTGAGTTTTGGTTGCATTGAACTCGTAGATTAGCAGATCACCATTTCATAATTCCTGTCAATCTTCATTTATTGCATCGACGGAGATACCGTCTTGCATCTCTGGCTTCATTGGATGAGATAGAGAATCTAGAGGAGAAAGTGGGATGAAGTGCACCATGATCCGCAAGGCTATGGATAGCACAGGAAATAACTTCCAACAGATCGTTGACATGGAGCAGAAACAAAGTTGGTGTCGGGAAAAATCCCTGTGGGACACCAGCATTGTATCGGTAGAGACTCCGTCAATGGACATGGACTGATCTATCTGAGAGAAAACTCGGTAGTACACGACATAGTTGGGGCGGCAAACCATATGAGGGATGATCCCCAACAAGGGCTTGGTGCCAAACTCGGTCAAATGCTTGGAGATAGGCAATGCTACAGCTAGAGATGCACCAAATTTTATGTGAAGGCAGTTAAAAGTGAATACTTCAAAGTGGTGTATAAATGGTCATGAATTAATTAAGAATCAATTATCTGTATTTTCAAAAATTCCCAGCCCATTTCTCTCAAGTTCATGTTGATGGGGAATATTAATCCCCAAATTCGGATTCCTCGGAAAATTTCC
The DNA here is from genome assembly GCA_958510875.1 of Endomychus coccineus. Taxonomy (NCBI): domain Eukaryota; kingdom Metazoa; phylum Arthropoda; class Insecta; order Coleoptera; family Endomychidae; genus Endomychus; species Endomychus coccineus. The sequence continues at coordinate 120,876,852 of OY294069.1, forward strand.
GATCGATTAAGTAGGTACTTTCTAAAATTTTTCCAAGTCAATTCAATCGATATTGCAGGGGCGCTTTAAGGGGTCCAGCGAGCATGTTTTTTCCAATATTCAAATTTGTTTGCAAGCGCAGTATAATTTCTTCATAAAAATTTAATTTCTCGTTAAAAAAAATAATAATCAAATAAAATGAGTTTTAATACTGAAATTTATTATTAAAAAAAATATTAATATTTAAAAAATATATAATAATTAAATAAACTGAGTTATATAATGAAAATTATTGTTAAATAATAATTAAATAAACTGAGTTATATAATAAAAATTATTGTTAAATAATAATTAAAGAAAATAATAATAATTTTTATTATTATAACTCATTTTATTTAATTTTTTTTTTAATCATTACTTAATAATAATTTTTATTATATAACTCATTTTATTCAATTATTATATTTAAGAAAAATATTACTTTTCTTTATAAAAAATAATTAATTTTAGTATTAAAACTGATTTTGTTTGATTTTTTTTAAGAAGAAATTAAATTTTTATCAAGAAATGTACACTGCGCTTTCAAACAAATTTGAATACAAGGTGTTCCATCTGAGACGAGCCACCCCGTATATTTTTTATCCCATAGTGAGTGGAAAAATCTCCTGAAACACGTCGAATGATTTTGTTGGGGGACATCTTTTGACGTATATTTGAGGCTTGAACGAGCACCTCCCTAATAGGGGGCGCTTCAACCCCTCATGTCCTCCATTGACTTCCATACAATAATACATTCTCTCAAACTAATAAATAAAAAAACAGCAAAACATTTCCTCATGTTGCCTTCATTTTTTCTTCTTAGAAGGTGTTTATCTGGTTTTAACGTTTCTTCGATCATTTCAATCTGTTGAGTTACTACTTTGCTGATTTGTTTAAAATTTAAAAAATATGGTATACACATTGCAAGAACGTTTTGAGCTGGTTAGCCTTTATTACCAAAATCAAAATTATGCCCGAGCGGCTGCAAGGATATTTAACGAAAACCATCCATAAGTACGTAATGAAATTGATTTCAAAATTTGTAGAGATGGGTTCAGTAATGGATAAAAAAAGGGCACCCATTGGAATTGTTAATGATGAAGGAGCAGCTGTGGCGGTATTGGGACATGTCCAACTTATGCCAAACACGCAATCTGTACGACAACTTTCTGCAGCTTCCGGTATTAGCCAAAAGCCATCCGTACAAAATTAAATTAATTCAGGAATTAAATGATGATGATTGGGATTGAAGGCAAGAGCTTTGCGAAATTATGGTCGAGCGTATCAACAATAACCCAAATTTCTTGTACAACGTTTGCTTTTCTGACGAATGCACTTTTTTACTTAATGGAGAGGTTAACCGGCATAACTGTAGAATTTGGAGCGATACAAATCCTCATGTATTTCGAGAAGCTCACACTCAACATCGGGAAAAGCTAAACGTTTGGGTAGGAATTTTGGAAGACCACCTAATTGGACCTCTGTTTATTCCTGGTAATTTAAATGGCGAAATTTATCTTGAAATGTTGGAAAATGCGATTGATCCGTTAATAACTGAACAATTAGAAAACTACTACTTGAACAACAATTGCATTTCCAACAAGACGGAGCTCCTCCTCACTACGCCGCACCAGTTCGCCAATACCTCAATTTGCAATACCCCGGTCGTTGGATTGGAAGAAGAGGTCCTATGGAGTGGCCTGCCCGATCTCCTGACTTAAACCCTCTGGACTCCTTCTTGTGGGGACATCTTAAGTCCAAGATTTTTGTGACTCAGCCTGAAAATTTGGACGAACTACGCCAACGAATTGTAAATGAGTCGTCAAATAACTCCAATTATGCTGAACCATGTTAGAGACGGTTTTCAGTCAAGATTGTATTATTGTATGGAAGTCCGTGGAGGACAATTTGAACAATTGATTTAAACACGCAGATTTAATTTTTTTCATTGTAAGCATGACAACACAATTCAATTTTTTTACGAATGTGATTTTTTGAAGATTGTTTAAGTTTGTAAAAAAGGCTTAATAAAAATGAGCTTGTACATTGTACAAATAACCAAAATATTCAAGGTGGCGCATTCGAGCAACAAAATTAATTTTTGGCGAAAACGGTTCATCAAATTTACGTTTTTCATACACCGTTGTAAAGAGGCTTCCAAGACCTTTCAAATGACGTTTCACTCAACCCCTCCCCCCTATTCAATTTTGAGGGGTTGAAGCGCCCCCTATTAGGGGGTTGCTCGTTCAAGCCTCAAATATACGTCAAAAGATGTCCCCCAAACAAAATCAGTCGACGTGTTTCGGGAGATTTTTCCACTCACTATGGGATAAGAAATATACGGGGTGGCTCGTTTGAGATGGAACATCCTGTATTGAAAAAAATATGCTCGCAAGCGTCCCTGCAATATCGATTGAGTCGACTTAAAAAATTTTCAGAAAGTACATAATCGATCGGAAATTATCTGAGGAATCTGAATTTGGGGTCAGGTTTGAGATTAATATTCACCCATCAGCATGAACTTGAAAGAAATGGTCGAGGAATTTTTGAAAATACAGATAATTGACTCTAGTGGCTTTCATAATTTATGCATGACCATTCATACACCACTTTGAAGTATTCACTGTTAACTGCCTTCACACAAAATTTCAGCCCGATCGAAGTAGCAACACCTGAGACATGAATTTTTGAAGAAAAAATCAGTTTTCTTGAGTTTGCGAGCATGCGCGATACGATAGACCATTTCTGAAGGCGGCATTGAATTCCTTGGAAATTTCCCATCAAATTCATGGTTTGAAATATTTTTTAACCTCAGTAATGCGTTTTTACAGAAGAAATGCCGTTTTTTCATTTTCAATTAATAAAATTCCAAAAAAAATTAAAAATATTCTAGGCGGCGCCGGCGCATTATCGAAGTATATGACTTGAAATTTTGGGAAACCCAATATTTCTTGAGGCAGGAAACGCGCCAAGTTTGTATGAAAAAAAAGACTGGTGGTTTCTGGGACACACTTGTTCAACAGTAGTCGGAATATATGAGATAAAAAACAACGTGTCTAATTTCAACACGAAAGTTCATCCATAATTACATTAGAATTGTGGGAGGATACACGATATGAACCACCAAAATATCTTGCGGTACATTAATCAAAGCTCAGAGAACAATTGTTGTTCCAAAACAAAATTCTCGTCACCGTATAAAGAAAATCCCTTCTGCTATAGAATACAGATATTTTTACTCGAGCAAATCATTAGGCCTAGCCCTACACCCTTATGGTGTAAAATTGGTCCATCCTGAATAATAGCACACTACCCAGAACCATTAGTAAAATATTGATTCATTATGACTAAAGCTCGGAAAAAATGCATCCGAAAAAGTCAAAAATATGCGCTCTTAAATGCATCAAAAATTGACAAAAAATGCAAGGATTTTAGAAAAAAATGCAAGAATTTTAGAAAAAATGCAAGGAATTTAGAAACAAATTCAAGAAATGATGTATATTATAATGTTGAATAATACTATTATTTCATTATTTTTTATGGTAGGGAGTGGGGGCGGGATTTAATAATTATACAACGAAAATTTTGTATTAAGTACCAGATTTTATTATTAATAATACATACTATTAAAATTATTAATATACCTAAGATAACAATAAAACAAAATGACAATATAGGTAATTAAACAGACATAAGTCATGTCATACAATTATTATAAAAAATATTAATAATCAAGTGTTTTTTCAAAGTTTTCTAGGAGGAAACTTTGTCTCTTGTCAGAAAACATGTGTTTAAAAATTGAAAAACTTCGTTCAACATCAACTGATGTAATGGGAGCACACAAAAACTTTCGAAATATTTTTCAAAATTTGAAAGCCTGTATTATTTTGAGCCACAGAATTGAATTTAGGTAAGTAGAACGACGGTCCCAATTTGTCCAGCGACTTTCTTACAATTTGACTCAAACTGTCTAATTAGAGCTACTGATTCCGTTATTGGAACACAAGATTTTTCTAAGCTTTTGATAGTTGTAGACAAAAATATATAATTGGTTTTTATAAATATTAAACTATTCTTTATTAATGAATTTTTAAAAAGATTTTTTGAGTTTAAAAGAGATGTAGATGAAGAGTCACTAAGATGGTCAATCAACATGTTTAATGGCGTCGTAATTGTCAGCATAAAATATAGCTGCATCCAACCAGGTACTGTAACATGATTCCCTCTCTATTAAACTCTATAAAACTTTACTTAAGTAATTTACATTACTCCTGTTCATCAACATTCATTTATCTATCTGCAGTGTGGACATTTAATTTAGAGAACCATGGCACGTTGGAGTTTTATTCAATCATTAATTAGCCAGAACAAACGTGAAAAATATCATTGACACTCACCCTTTAATTTCACTAGACACTTATGGATTAAAACACTGGAAGGTAAGTGAAGGGATAAATGCTAGTTTCAATCAGAGAAACTCGAGCTCAACAACAATAAACTATTTAATAAACAACAATTAAAAGATAATGATAATAATAAAGAAATAATATAAATGATAATTAAAGTAAAGTAAAAAGCATTTTATTTAGCATAATAGCTACATATAAGAACAATTTGCCTTATTACAATATGAACAGGAAGATAATGAAAAGAATACCTACTTATAATTAACTTTATTGCTAAAATTATAAAATTACTAATAAAAATAATCTAATAATGAACCTAAAGTTAAATACAATCACCTAGATAATCTAAATCTACTAAACTAAAGAAAAATGAAACTAAAATTATTAAAATGATTTCCCAACCAGGATGAATTTAGGGAATTCAAAAGCTACGAACTGATTGAATTACATTATTAACTCGAACTTGAATCAGTGGCGGCTCGTGAATTTTTGAGAGAGGAGGCTGGACATAAAACGTTTTTGTAAAAATAAACTCTATTTACAGCCTTTTAACCTTTGCACAGCGACCGTACCCGCTACTTCAGTGACAAAATTAATTGTTACCCAGCAAGAACAAACGTGGAGGTATAGAGTTTCTCTTGGCAAAAAATTTTTTCGTTCGTTTTTTGTCTTTTATTTTTTTTGGATTTTTAATATTTTTTCTTTTTTTTCATATTTTGTTTTTTTTTAAATTAATTTTATTAACTTTTTTATATATTAACGGAATTCTATGGTCTTTAGTTTGCGAAAAAAGATCAATAATGTTATCAAAAAATGTATCATTTTGTTTTAAGTGTTTTACTAAATCTTTTTCAATAGATATTAAACTAACATTGTATAAACGATTTTGGCCCATTGTATTTGGCATGTAACTTTAAATTCGTTTGAGAGTAGAAAATGATCTCTCCACCGATGCCGACGTGACAGGAATGGTGACTGTCAAACAAAGTAGTTTATAAAACTGAGGTAAAACTTGTTGCAAATCATTGTCTATCATATATTTTATCATATCGGCGTGAATGTCGTACTGGCCTAAAATATCTTTATCCGAGTATATAACGCATAAGTCATTGTGCAGTGCTATTTTATCAAAAATTTTATATTTTAGAACTAAGTTATACAAAAAACTTCAATTCATGTAAATCGGAAAATCGAATCTCAATTTGACCTTTAATAGTATCTGAAATTTCATGAAAAAAGTGTTTATAATGTAGTTTCTTGTCTACCAAATTATATGTTTTCCTCCTTCAACAATATTCTGTTTACCGGTTAATTTAAACTTAATATTCGATGTCATATGTTCCTGCGATTTTTCATGTCTGTCTATACCACAAGCTAAATTTTTCAAATCATCATAACCCGAGTGCCCCCAACATGAAGTTGTATCAGATGTAAATAGCAAGCAATACCAGTAATATAATTTATTGTGTACCTCAGATCCCGTTAACCATAAATATTATTTACAATTATCAGTATCAAATGATCGATTTTGAAACATACCTGTCATCACTAATCTTTTCAGCAACTAAATCACTACTCATATTAACGTTCAATAACCAAAGAACTCTTTGTTAATAACTCAAAAAACACTTTTATCATATGTTAATCCACTAAATGGATTTTCTAAAAGGCACCAACTAACTCACTAACACTCATTATTTTAAATTTACAACAGACAACAGTCTAACCTTACTTCGCGTGGCGTGACAACACATAAACAAGCACTGACTGACCTACTCAGCAGTCGGCAGAACGCACGTGTCGTATTTCATAGATTGCGAGCGGCTGCCGCAGGCTAGCCTCCAGAGGGTGTTGCCATTTTCGCTGATTTAGCCTATTTGGCGATCGGACTGCTCGGAAAAACGGCAACTGCGTTGAACAACACATGCTCAGCGTTTGAGATATATAGAGTCTAGCCTCAGGGCACTGTTGCCAGATTAAAAATAACTACTGAGAATGGAGAATTAATTGTAAAATTTTAAAAATTATCAGAGAAACAGGAAATAAAATGGAGAATGATCATTAAGATAAATGATAAATTGCTTAGCCTCCTTCGAGGAGCCGCCACTGACTTGAATACAACTGAACTCTGATTTTTAGCGAAAATACCCTCTTACCAAAAAAACACTCTGAATAATCTATTACAATTAATTTAATTGAAAATGACAAAGTGCCACGTGATTTCTCAAAAGTCTAATTCAAGTTAGAAAATATAACTGAAGGTTTTTCGCATTCTGTTGATATTTATAATGCGTCCTTTTTCTGCAATTAGGGAAGTATCCCCGAATTGTTTAAACAATGATTTTACTTATAGTGATCCTGGTTTTACTTTTGTACCAATAATATTGCTAGTAAATTTCGAAGAATGGTTAAACCAATAAGCAGTAAGATAACTTGTAGTTCTTTTCTTCTTTCTTAAGACCTCTCATTCAGAATGTTTCTAGGGTGGGGATTTCTAAACTTATCTGTCCTTTTCTAAATATTGCTAACTGTTTTGAATATACATATTATTTCAACTAATGAAGACTATATTTAAGTACAATTTCGATGATCTCCAGAAGGGTCACATAAGGTTTATCGTGTAGCTAATCATTAGTTTCTCGTCCTCTATCGGTTATCAATGTTGACAGGTTTATGACTTCCTTTAAAATAAACTTGCGTGGACTTTTGCAACCTTCTTGACCTATATAGCTATGGTATCATACCAGCCTCGTTGAAGCTATGGGAATTGTCTTATATTTATCTTAGAAATTCCTTCAAGCTAAATATAATATTGAAAACATCTGGCAACCCCTGGATGTTCTTAACTGTTAGATATTTTAAATTTACATGAAATTTTAATTGACTAAGAATGATTTTGTTTTTAAATATTGGAAATAACCTGCACCAAACCCTTATTACAGTACCCCAACGAGTTATTACAGGTTCTGGAGGTAAGGCACGATTTGGAAATTTTTCTTTGTAAAATTGAACGCGTGTCGGAGCTTTTAAAAATACTTTTCTTACATTGTTAATTAGGTCATTGACCAAAGGAAATTGCACTCTTATACATTCTGCCACTCTATTAATGCCATGAGCTAGACAGGTTACATGTTGCAGATTAGAATAAAATATTTTTAAAATTTGTCCAGCTTTAGTCATATAAGGTGCTGCATCAGATAAAAATAAAATAAATTTTTCTGTCGGAACAATTTGGGACAAGAAAAATTGTTCAATGAATCTTGGACAAATTGTGTAATTGTGAAATTATTAACCTTTTCAAGTTTTTTTGAAGCAAAAAGATCTGCTGGGATTCGGTTCCCCTAAAACACCTATTAACGCATGCGCGATATATTTACCGCACGAATCGGTGGTTTCGTCTACTACAATATGAAAATAGTTTGAAATGACTTCGTTTTTGATACAAGTTAATGTTTGTTTATAAATTGAGTCGACACTTGCTTTACGTAAGGTCGACTCGTCAACAATATTTTCTTAACAATTCCTTCAGGTTGGGATTATTTAACTTGCTCAACGGTATGTTACTGGCAATCAATGCCTTGCACAAATCCTCATTGAACTCTTTTTGGTCGTCTTTTTCTGGCTTCTGTTGTTGGAGGCAACCTCTAAAGGTTTGTTGCGATGATAATTTCTGCATAATGGAAATATGCTTTGCAGATTTGACGTGTTGATCCACAAAGAATTTTTTCTCGGCGTGGATCTATAATGGGAACGGAAAACTACTCATTATTTTTACAAAACAAATATGAGCAAAAAAAACAAATATCTAACTGCAAAATAATTGGACACCCTGTACGTTTCTAAGAGGACAATTTTTTTACTTGGTAGGCACAAAGAATATAGAAAATTCACATCGAGTAATTTGATTTGTTAAAAAATAAGCTGCGAATAAGTAAAAAGAAAAAAAAAATTTATAAATAAACTACGAGTTTAAAATTCCACAAATAAATACAATTAACTCAACCGGTTTCACAAATTACTTTGCATCATCAGGAGAAACAAAATATTGATGAATTGATGATGATGCGAAGTAATTTGTGAAACTGGTTGAGTTAATATATTGTATTTATTTGTAGAATTTTAAACTCGTAGTTTATTATTTATTAATTATGGAAAGATTCCACGTAGTAAGGATAGAAACAATTAATTTGTTAAAAAATAATATGTTACCTATATTTTGAATACATGAATACTTATACTTTTAGATTAAACATACTTCAAAAACAAAGCCAATAGCAATATGTAACATATACTTACAATTTTTGAACACACTGTACAAGAAAGGTGGTCTCGGTTCTCGGTGACACTTTATCCACATAGTATTAAATGTCGTGTTAGTCATTTCGACTCTAACACTTGTACTTTCTTTTAATCTGGATACAATATACAATAGGTTCACTAATCGTAACGCTTTCGTTGGAAGATACTGCTCAATTAAAGGTTTACCTAATATTTACTGAAGGATGCCGCTCCCGCTGCGAATCCCCCGGTTACAGTTAATTGTTTATGGTATTTGGTATTTCCCATTCTAAGAATAAAGTAATAAAATTATCATTATAGTAAGACCTTTTCAATAAAGTAGGTACCTAGTCTATCAAGTTCTTTTCAATTTTAGGTAGTTCCAAACCCAAACAGATTTAATAAATTCCACAACGAAAACTTTCTGTTCAATAGGATCTTAAAATAATTGGCAATAAATGCAAAAAATGCTCAAATATTAAAAAAAATGCATTTTTTGGGAAAAAGTATAAAAAAATGCAAGTTGCATTTTTCCATGCTTTAATTATGACGTATCTCATATTAAAACATCGGAATTAGCTTATAACAACTTTATTTTAAACGATTCAACACAACAACAATTTCAAATAATAAATTAACAGAAACTCGATAATAAAATTATACCTTAGATGTCTAATGTAACGAAATTGCCAAATTGAAAGAAACGTCTTCAATTGCCAAATTTGGAGACACATTCAAATCAAAATTAACTTCAGGTCCATCTTTTGGACTGTCATGGTTTTTGTTTTTATCGTTCGCTGATTCAACATAACTAATTTCAAATAAAAAATTAATAGAAACTCGAAAATAAAATTATACATTAGATGTCTAATGTAACGAAATTGTCAAATAAATCGAAAGAAACGTCTTCAATTGCCAAATTTGGAGACATATTTAAATCAAAATTAACTTCAGGTCCATCTTTTGGACTGTCACGGTTTTTGTTTTTATAGTTCGCTCGTTTTTTAGGATTTTTAGACTTTTTTTTAATCTCATTAGAATTCTTTCCATTACCATTATTGTTTAAAATATCTGAACGAGAAACATTCATTTGTTCATCATTTGTGTTCGTCTTCTTGGATTTTTTTGAACTCATCCTATGGTCTGAATTATTCCGCTTCCTATTTAATTCATTTATTTCTATCCCTGAATATTCAACATTTAATTTTTTGATAGGATTCCTATAACGCGTTAGAAAACTAAATTTTTCCAAACGATCCAGAAGACTCATTTTTAAAGCAGTTGCGGCCATTTTTATCGAATAATCCAGCCGCTTTTTGTAAATATTACGAGGCGAAGGTAATAAATGTGAATTATTTTTTTCGGCAATAAAAGACTTAACATACATGGTTCTTAGCCAACACCTGGTTACTTCCCGTTCATCAAAAAAAGTCACATGATACCAAGACTGAAAAAAGATAAATTTCATATTTGAAACGTAATTTTTTGATATAATACATTTATTGGAATATTTATTCTGATGAAATCTACCTCTTACATTAATAAATGATAATTTCATTTATTTATACTTTTATAAATACCGGGATATCAAAAATTATCTTGGTCAAGGGTGGTTGTGGAATGTAAAACGTGTGTCTTACTTTACATTTTTGTATATGTTTTATTGTGTCAGAATCTGTTAAGTCATTGTGCTGAAATTTTCTAATCCAGTTTTTGAATCATGCCTCTTACCACACAGCACAAAATGTTCATGATTGAAGCCTATTTTCGAACGGGTGCGCTACGTTCAACGTTTGTGTTTGGACAATTTTCGAGAGCACTTCCCAAACGTGGCAATATTACCGGACAATTTTTATGCGTGCCTTACAAATTGTGTTGAAGTGTTTCGCGAAACTGGTTGTGACACATAAAAAAGGTGCTGGTAGACCAAGAGTTCGTACAGAAGAAGTTGTCAATGTCGTTCGTCAACGTATGGTTTTCACAGCATTAGGATGCGCGTCAACTTGTGCATCGAACAAAACGGGGGACATTTCCAACAATTACTGTAATTTAGTTTTTCTTGTTACTAAAACCATAATTTGTAGTTCATTATTGTTTTACAACTGAAATAAATAGGTATGAAATTTGTAGGTTATTGATGATGTCAGTGTGACAGTGACATAATTAATTCAAACGTAGAGTAAGAAACACGTTTTAGATTCCACAACCACCCTTGACCAAGATAATTTTTGATATCCCGGTACTATCTATGTATGTATCTATAGTGAAAAAAATTATAAAACAAACGCAGGCGGAATTAAACCAACATATGAATTCGAGGAAATTCCTCCTAGGCTTTGGGTACATTTACAGCTTCAATTTTATGATCATTGTTACATTAAATATTTTGGTTAATATACAGGGTGAGTCAGTTTTTTGTAGACAAACTGCAACAGGAGATAGAACAAGTGTTTTTAAGAAGAAAAGTTCCTATAAACATATGTCGTAGAAGGCTTCGTTTTCGAGATACAGGGTGTTGAAATTGAGATTTTTTGCAAATATCTCCGGAACTGTTTATCGTACAAAAGACAGCTTTTGTAAACAACTTCTACGCCACTGGGAAAAGTACGGTTTTGAGACAATTATTTGAACCGCCAATGTTTTCTACACAAAAAAGGTACTCTTGGTCATAAGCTCTTAAGTTGACCGTTTTTGAGAAAAATCATATTTTATGTTGAAAAACATGGTCAATTTTTTGGTTTTGTTACTTGTTCTAACGTTTGAATAAATTTTGTTTAATTAGTAAGAATTGATCATGTTTTTCAACATAAAAGTTGATTTTTCTCGAAAACGGTCAACTTTAGAGCTCATGACCAAGAGTACCTTTTTTGTGTAGAAAACATTGGCGGTTCAAACGGTTGTCTCAAAACCGTACTTTTTCCAGTGGCGTAGAAGTTGGGGAGAAAAACACCAACTACCCCTTCAAAATCGTCACCAATCATGACATATAAAAAAAGTTCATCACACAGAACATAGCTTACTATGAGTAGAAAATGCTTGCAAAAGCTGTTTTCTGTGCGATAAGCGGTTCCGGAGATATTCGCGAAAAACGAAATTTTTTTTCAATTTCAACACCCTGTATCTCAAAAACTAAGCGTCTGTGCATATATGTTATTAGGAATTTTTTTCTCAAAATCAAATTTCCTATCGACTGTTGAAGTTCTGCTACTAAAACCTGGGACACCCTGTATAATAACTGTATTTTGAATTATCACTTATTCTTATTTGCCCAGCAAATACAACAGAACCAACAGGTTTTCAGTTCTCATTGTTATTCAACTTGCATATGCATGTCAAAGTAATAGTTTTTTTTAGACCTATTTATTCTTCTTGGCATTGAAACGTTAGGTCCGCTTATTTTTTACACTGATTCGCTTGCGGTTATACAACAATTCTAATGAGTTTAGAATTTAATTAGAAGAATAAGAAATAATTGATGCAGTCCAGAGTACAGATCCACAATAGCAGCCACTATTTAAAGAGATCGAAATGGTATATCACTCGATTCTAATTGAACATCAATTTTATATAGAAATTCAATATCAACACTTTGGCATGTGGCGTTCATTCAAACAATCCGTTCTTTTACAGGTTTTAGGTGCCAAATCATCTGAGGATCTGATGAACATGAGATATAATTCAATATGCGAAAACTAAATCCCAAAATATAATATCCTTCGCATTTGGTTGAATAAATGGTGATAAAAGGATATCTATAAAACCGAAAGCTACTGATAAATCTTATGAATAGACTGATAGGCATGCTTAATAAGTAGTAGTAGTAACTCACGGTAATATACCCTTTTTCCGAAGTTCGTTTAAGGAGTATTCGGATGTTAAAAGCCTAAAGTCATGTCTACTCATGGGTGTCGGTTCCTAGTGACGCCGTGTGTAATTCTACTTACCGGAGTATCCGTGTATTCATCATCTAACCAATAGTAAGTCTCAGTGTCTGGATCATCATCAACAATTCCTGGCCACCATGGGTAACCTTCCACCTTCGCCCAAACAATGCTGCCTGCATTATACAAATTGTCGATGAGGTCTGTATATATATGCAAAGGAATTTCAACTTCTGGGATGTCACATTTGTTATAAAATTTATCTAGAAAAATTATCTTAATATTATATACTCTAGGTTCTAGGTGTAACAATGATAAATAACAACATGAGTATATCAGTAATTATTCAGTTCTTGGATGCGTAGTTCATGGTTGTTTTTGAAATCTACATCCTTGATTAACGTGTTACCAATCAATATACAGGTTGTCCCAGGTTTTAGTAGCAGAACTTCAACAGTCGATAGAAAATTTGATTTTGAGAAAAAAAGTTCCTATTAATATATATGCACAGACTCTTAGTTCTTGAGATACAGGGTGTTGAAATTGAAAAAAAAAATTCGTTATTTGCGAATAACTCCGGAGCCGTTTATCGTACAGAAAACAGCTTTTGCAACCATTTTCTACTCATAGTAAGCTATGTTCTGTGCGATAAAAATTGTTTTTTTAGTCATAATTGGTGAAGATTTCGAAGGGGTAGTGGGTGTTTTTCTCCCCAACTTCTACGCCACTGGAGAAAGTACAGTTTTGAGACAACCATTCGAACCGCTAATGTTTTCTACACAAAAACGGTACTCTTAGTCATAAGCTCTAAAGTTGACCATTTTCGAGAAAAATCAACTTTTATGTTGAAAAACATGGTCAATTCTTACTAATTAAACAAAATTTATTCAAACCTTAGAACAAGTAACAAAACCTAAAAATTGACCATGTTTTTCAACATAAAAGTTGATTACTCTCGGAAACGGTCATTTTTAGAGCTTATGACCTTTTTTGTGTAGAAGACATTGGCGGTTTAAATGGTTGTCTCAAAACTGTACTTTTTTCAGTGGCGTAGAAGTTGGGGAGAAAAACACCCACTACCGCTTCAAAATCTTCATCAATTATGACTAAAAAAATTTTTTTCCCACAGAACATAGCTTACTATGAGTAGAAGATGTTCGCAAAAGCTGTTTTCTGTACGATAAACGGTTCCGGAGATATTTTCAAATTTTTTTTTCAATTTCAACACCCTTATCTCAAAAACTAAGCGTCTGTGCATATAAGTTAATAGGAACTTTTTTCTCAAAATCAAATTTTCTATCGACTGTTGAAGTTCTGCTACTAAAACCTGGGACACCCTGTATTAATCAACAGCGGCCTTATTCAATAGCCTCAATAATAAGTCAATTAAATAAAACAGACGATAAAAGTTGATAGACAATCAAATATGTTTAATGAGAACAAGGTAATGTTAGGTATTTCATTAAAAGACTATGTTCCCAAGTAAAAAAATCCTGGCTAAATTTCGTATTAGGCGTCATGGGATCGTTAGCAACAAAGAAAAATAATGAACTGTTGATAATTTTATAGTATTTGATCCTAAAATCTTTAGGTAGCTTTCGAGTCAATAGCGAAAAACCCCACATTTTCCCTCTCCTATGGGAGTTGGCTCTAGTTAAATTTAAAACATTTCAACCAAAATATGATTCTTATGGTGTAGGTATATTGGGTGAACCTTCGTTTTAATTTTGTTTAGATATTTCAAATTTGGTACATCGATTTGATGTCATGAATACTATGTATCAGATCAGAAGTGGCACTTCCGGTTTGATTGTAAGTGCACCCAATTTTTTATTTCAAATGGAAAGTACATTTTTTTCATGAAAATTATTACGATTCAGTATAGAATTGTCTTTCCAACGATATATCACAATCATACTTTTAATCCACAAGCTTCTGATATAATTGAGATTTTTTTTAATTTTTACTTTTGTGAAAGTTTCATTAAAGATGTGGGAACACCATGGACATTATCTACGTAACAATAAATAAGAAACAAATATAGGCAATTCTGTTCATGTTTCATTATTGATGGGAGTTCTTCTAACTGTTCGCATTTAAAAGAAATGAGTTTATTGGTGTTGAAAATTGAAGAAAAGCTAAAATTGGAAAAATAGCACTCGCATGAAAATGTTCCGTTACGAGGGGGATGCAAGAAGTAAAAATTTAATGAAATCGCAGTTTGTGAATTAAAGCTATGATTTTGATATATATGCAAATTCATACTGAATTGTAGTTTTCGAAAAAGTTGTACTTTCCAGTTGAAATAAAAACGATGGGTGTACTTCCGATTTGACCAGAATTGCACCCAATTTTGTTGTGTAAAACTTATCACGATCCAGTATAAAATTGCCTTTCCAACGATATTTTACAATAAATACTTTTAATCTACAAACTACTGATATAATTGAGATTTCATTAAATTTGTACTTTTTGAAAGGTTCATTAAAGTTACAGATCTAAGTATAGCATGGACATTATATCTACATAAAAAATAAATAGGAAACAAAAATAGGTAATTCTTTTCATGTTTTGTATTTCAATATATGATAGGAGTTTCTAACCAAATTCATTTAAAACAAATTGCTGTTAAAAAAAAGAAAAGTTGGAAAAATAGCGACTCTGCATATAAATTCTTGTGTCAAAACTGTTACATCGGATTATTGTTATTTACATCACACTTTTCATGAAAATGAAAAAGTTTAATAAAATCTCAATTATATCAGTAGTTTGTGTCTGGGACTAGAGGACGTGTTGTCACTGTTCAACGTGGTGAACCCAAAACTTTGACAATTGACTGCTAACACGAAATGTGTTTGTATTTCACTATGCATTATGATGACGTTCTAACAAGTATTTAGCATAATCTGAATCTTGTTCTGAAGTGATCCTGGACCCTGATACTGAAAATGTGTCCTGTTGGTGCAGGAGAGCCCAGTGCACAAATTTGGGTCGGTCACTTTTATGACTGATTTGTACTCAAAACGGTGGGTAATGTATGGGACTAATCGCCTTTTAGCCAAAACCGAACCCCCGATTTATCTGTTATAACATATTGTTAACAAATACAATTTTGGACGGTATATCACCCATTGCTTTTATAGAACATTTTTATTTTAATCGATAGGGGCAATAAAATAGACCTTTTGATACCCTGCTGCAACCCTTCATGTTCGGCTACAGGCCAGTACAGGTGCGACAACCAGGTATTTTCTTGAAGAAAATTTGACGAGGTTTCCAACGAAGCTTCATTTGTTCATGAGAGCGATGGATGGTAAATTAATCGACATTGGTCATAATTGACACCGGCAGCCACCCTTAAAGTGGGGTGGCTGCCGAGTATCAAAAGGTCCATTCTATTGCCACCTATCGCACTATAAATAAGAAGTAATCAGTCTTATCCACTAAAAATACTCTTGTACTGAGGACCTTTTCGGCTACCAAGTAGCCATCATCAGAGTAAACTAGTGATAAGGGCGATTATTTCTTATTTATAGCGTTATGGTGTATGCACAGTGTGAGCTCTTATAGTTTAATAGTCCCCTATCGATTGAAACAAAAATTTTACATAAAAGCAATAGGCGAAGTTCTGTCCAAAATTTTATTTGTTAACAATTTGTTGTAACACATTGGGGTAGTACGGTTTTGGCTGAGAGACGATTACTATTGTCCGATACATTACTCACTGTTTTGAGTACAAATCAGTCATAAAAGTGATCGACCCACAGAAGTGTATCCCACAGAACGATGTACCCTATATATGGTAAGGCAGTCCTCACAGCATGAAAACTCGGAACTTTTCAAAATAAGTACCTACTAGTTTTTTGATACTGCATATATTTGGGCTTCAAGTAACTTATTTCGATATTGCTGCCCTCGTGATACATTTAGATATAGCCCAGAGCTGAACTACTACGAGACTACTTGTTCCGATTCGGATCATTCTAAGTTTTGAAAACCCGAAGTTGGAAGTATAGCGATTGTTCTGAAAATGAAGTCTTATACCGCTGTTATTTTCCGTTATAAAACCTATTTTTAAAATGATTTCATTTTGATATTGTACGAAAATATCAATAATAGTCCAGGAAATAAAGGTTTTGAAAAGAAACAATTGAGGTAAAAGGCCGATTTTGATGTGTGAGGGCTCATTCGATTCGTTTTGACCTCTAGATCAGAATCTGCCACAGCTACATAGGGGGGAATTTGTCCTATTGTTAATAAACAATAAATAATGGCCAATAAATGGCATGTTTTTGACATAATACAAAAAAAATTGAAAACGCTATTTTCCATCAATTTTTAGCGGGTAAAGTAGAAAATTGCCGTTATTTGATCAATAAACAATGCAAATTTAAGGTTTATAACAATTTGTTAGTTATCTATTTGTTAATAAACAACAAAATGAAAATTTTCAAAATAATCAAGATTAGATTTATTTTCAGGTAATTTGAGGTCGCTGAATACGAAATCGATGTTATTTTTTTGATTGGCTGTTAATCTAATTAGTTGATTAACAATTTGTTAATTAACAAATTAACCCAAAAAATGGAAGGAAATTTTGAAAATAATCAAGACTAGTCATTTTCAGGTAATTTGAGATCGCTGAATACGAATTTGATGTTATTTTTTTGATTAAATGTTAATTTAATTAATTAATTGATAATTACTCAGTTACCGAATTAACAACAAAATTCAGTGTCTCAAAATAATCAAGATTAGAGTCATTTTCGGGTAATTTCGGGTCACTAAACATGAATTTAATGTTATTTTTTGAATTAAAGGTTAATTTAATCATTTTATTGATAATTACTTAGTTACCGAATTAACAAAATTCAAAGTCTTAAAATAATCAAGATTGGAGTCAATTTCGTATAATTTAAGGCCGCTGAACACGAAATTGATGTTACTTTTTGAATCGAATGATAATTTAATTAATTAATTAATTCACTTGGCGAATCAACAAAAAATATTCAAAGTTTTAAAATAATCAAGATTACATTCAATTTCGGATAATTTGAAGTAGTTAAATTTGAATCTAATGTGTTTTTTCAATAAATTGTTCATATTTATTATTAGTTGATTGATAGCCTTGCCATGGTAACTGAGAGAAGTGCAGGGACGTATGAGCTGAATTCAGAACCAGTAATTCAACCTCCAGGGCCGTAGCCGTAAGGGGAAGAGTGGCCCTCAAAATCGGCCTTTTACCTCAAATTTTTCTAATTGGGGTCGATTTTGTACTTTATTTCCTGGACTATAAGTAGGTACGTCCTTTTCTAAGACAAAGATTAACATTTTGTAAGTTTCAAGTTAGGTTGATTTTTAGAGAATAACAGAAAATCATGATTTAAAAATGAATATCACAGACATTTCACTAATAGTGAGGAAAAAAGCCATAATAAAAAAAATATATATAGTAAGTTAGAATTTCATATTTTTTCTGCATTTTGTTCCTAATACATCATATATCATTCATGACTATCAAGACCGTCGGGGTCGTCCTTTCTACCCCCCCCCCCCCCAAAACGGGGTTTCAACCACTCAGAGGAGCATTCTTATAAAAACAATCCAAAAGTTTAGAAAATTAATGAATTAAGAGCCAAAAATGACCACTAGTATGTTTTTTGGGTTCGCAGAAAACTCCCTCCAGATGTGAAATTTGGAAAATTTATATATAATATATAATTTATAATTTTGATGCAAAAATGACCTCTAGTAGGTTTTTTGGGTCGCTGATCACGATTCCGCTGTTATTTTTCCCAAAAACTCTCTCCAGATGGAAAATTCGGGAAATTTGAGATTTTCCCGAGACGGTTATGAATGATAAAGTATAATTTTGTTGCAATATTGGGCTCTAGTAGGTTTTTTGGGTCGCCGATCGCGATTCCGTGGTTATTTTTCCCAAAAAACTCTCCAGATTGAAAATTCGGGAAATTTGAGATTTTCCTGAGACGGTTATGAATAATGAAGTATAATTTTGTTGTAAAAATGTCTAGAGGTAATTTTTGCAACAAAACTATACTTTATTATTCATAACCGTCTCAGGAAAATCTCAAATTTTTTGTTGTTGCAAAATTGGCCTCTAGTCATCAGTGATGATCAAATTTCCCCAATTTTTTCTATGGAGATAGTTTTTGGGAAAAATAACAGCGGAATCGTGATCAGCGACCGAAAAAACATACTAGAGGTCATTTTTGCAACAAAATTATACTTTATCATTCATAACCGTCTCAGGAAAATCTCAAATTTCCCGAATTTTCCATCTGGAGAGTTTTTTGGGAAAAATAACAGCGGAATCGTGATCAGCGACCCAAAAAACCTACTAGAGGTCATTTTTGCATCAAAATTATAAATTATATTTTATATATAAATTTTCCAAATTTCCCATCTGGAGGGAGTTTTCCGAGAAAACTAACTTCGGAATGGTGATCAGCGACCCAAAAAAACATTCTAGGGGTCATTTTCGGATCCTAATTCATTAATTTCCTAAACTTTTGGATTGTTTTTATAAGAATGCTCCTCTGAGGGGTTGAAACCCCGTTTTGGAGGGGTAGAAAGGTCGACCCCCGCGGTCTTGATAGTCATGAATGATATATGGGGTATTTGGAACAAAATACAAAAAATTTTGAAATTCTAGCTTACTATATATTATTTTTTTATTTTCCACTTCGTTGCCTGGACTATAAACAAATTGTATCATTTTGCGAATCAAATGTTGAGAAAATAATTCATTGAAATCAAAACATGCACTTCATCAGATCATCAATGTGACATTGAAAAACTTCTAATAACATATAATACATATTTATTGATTTTTCATCAAGTGTGTGAGATTATTGTTTTACCACTAATAGGTAGGTGTTAGATCAGTTTTTGTCTGGACGCTTATTACTTAATATTTCAATTTATTTTGAAAGGAACGTAATCAAACTTGATAAGAGAATGACATTCTGTGCAACATAGAAATTGTTGAAAATTAATTCAACAAATTGAGTAGTATGTTCATTAGGTAGTATATTAAGAAGTAGAAAGCTAATTCTAAGAGTATAATAGACACATTCAATGTTTCTTGTATCTGGAATAATCATATGATAGAATTCAAAAAGTACTGATGATTATATAATGCAATCTGAGAATAATTTGAAAACAACAAAGTAAAGACTTTGCTGCTCTCCTACACAAAACAATTTCATTTTCTTACCTGTATTCATAGTGCAATACCATCTTTCTGGTAGTTCTGTAGGATCTTTCACACTTTTCAGGTAACGTAGCTTATTACAATGATCACAGTGTACGTACAAACCAACATCACGCTGCTTTTGTAACCAGAGCATTTTTTCTTTGTGTGAACATTGGAGTGGAGTGTCTAGTTGCATATTATTTTCATTCTCTGCTTCCTCCTTGGATTTCATAAAACTGATGTAAGCTTGTTTAATTAATGGGTCATTCATAGATACTTGAGAACTTTGAGAACCTATTTGTATCGGAGATATAAACACAACTGGCTCGTTATCATCAATTTTTCCATTTTTGTGAATTTTTGATCCAATATATCTTTGAGTTTTTTGGTTTGAAGATTTTGAAATATTCCTTTTATTATAATGTTCATGAATTAATGATACTTGAGAACTTTGAGAACCTGTACAAATAGTTGTTGAGGAAACAACTGGCTCCTTGATTACATCAATATTTTTAACTTCGTGAAGTTTTGTTCTTTGGTTTGAAGTTTTTGGAACATTATTTTTACCATAATCATCATTAGAAAATATTTGAGGATTTGAACGAATTGGAGATATGAACACATCTGGTTTCTTGATGTTATCAGTCTTTTCAACTTTTGTTCCACTATTTCTTTTAATTCTTTTATTTGAAGTTTTCGATATATTTTTATTATCATAATTTTCATCATTAGAAATAGGACACAATTTATTCCTTGTGTTCAGTTTTCCTTTTTTCAATTTGTACTTAATTGAGTCACTTTGTTTTATCTTAGGGAATACTTCTACCTCTTTATAATTTTCTGTAGAGCCCGAAAGATCCAATGACAAACTGGTATTAGAAGATGTAAAATGTGGATTTAAAATTTCAATAGACTCTGAAGTATCTATTCTTTCAAATGAAGCAGATTCAACAGGTTTGCTTGCATTTTTAGGCAAATTTTCCGGTTTCACTGGTGACTTCTTGGAAGTTTCAACATGTTCAATTTTTCCTTGTGGAGTATCCAACAATCTCTTCGATTTTCCTGAAGGTGATTTACATTCTAAAGACACTTGACTCCAGGTATCAGATATAGTTAACTTTTTTTTCTTATATAGAGGCATTTTTTATTCACTTCTCTTGCTATTTATGTACTAATATTCGTAATATTACCTGTGATATAACACAAAACTTGGTACTATTGATGCTTCGTTAGTGGGAGTATGAATAATGACCCAACAATTAATTTATTTCGAATTTGTTTTTCGCGGCCTACTATTACAATAACTTTTACCTCGGCGTCTGCCAGAAGAACTAAACCACAGAAAAACTATGAAATAACCCAATAGAAAACCTACGGAGAATTCATATACCTACTCTGTGGCATGGGTATATGAATGTCTAGATTTCATGCAGGAGGGGTATAGCGCTTGCCTAATAGCTTCTCGTTAAATTGATGCAGCGTAGTTGCCAACTCTTAAATATAATTCTACAGAGTAGAGAAAAAACACAAAATAGAATCAACAATAACGTGATGAAAATTCATTCTAATTTCTAAACTTAAATAAAATAACTATTAAAAGTTCTATTTTCGCTAGTTGAATAAATAAAAGTGGCTATAGTTTCTCTAACACAGTAACTTCTTCAAACAAATATTACAAAGTACTAGTAATTTGTAATATTTATTTGAAAAACCTCTAGTCACATTTATTCATTAAACTAGTGAAAATCAAACTTTTAATAGTTATTTTATTTAAACACATAATTCCTTTCCTTTATAGTTGTTTTATGATAATACCACCCTTTCTCGAATAAGTATGAAAGTACACGAAGAAAAGCACGAGGAAATTGAAATTTACTAGTGCAATATTTAAATACTTTAAAATCGAGTTTGTTTTAATATTTATCGTACTCAAATGGATTTAGGAAAGTTAAACTATATTTATTTGTATTTAGATTAAAACAGCTACTCCCTTAACTCCTGCAGATTCAGTTGAAATCGTATTATATCGTATACTTGAAAATAAACATTCTTACACAATTGGGGAATACTCCAGTAAAGTTACCTACTCCGATTCCTATAGGTATTATTGCAATTCATTGAAGAAGAATTTTTGTTTGCGATCCTATAGGTATACCATATAGGAACCTTAAATCCGAGTTTTCGACCATCAACCCATTGCAGCTTTTCCGCCATCTTGGATTAAGGGATGAATTCGTGTTTCGCGAATATCAGCCTTTTTTTGATTTTATCGAAAAAAACAAACGATTCCACTTTTGAATATTTCGCAAATTAAGAAATAATAACCGATTATTTAAGGAAAAAGGGGGTTGAAAATTTGTTCTGCCCGAAAATCTTTTTTTATTTGCGCAACCGCAAAAATTGTCATGAAAAAGTTTTTAAACACACAATTATTGTTTACTTTATGTAACGCCTGAAAGTAGTGCGCATCGTCACTCCGCAGCTCGTAATAGCACTGAATGACGCGCGTCGTGCACGGTGAAAAAACGCGATTGTGAATTACTGTGGCAACTAGCTTCATGTTCATTTAAAATCGGTTGCTTTTCACCTTGGAGTATAATTTACTATTTTTATCATAAATTAATATTCAAAGGTAACATTTTAGAATATTTTTAAGCTATTGCATAGCTTTTATCGCGGGCTTTGAGCGTGGCGACCGAATCAAGAAATTCCGTAACGAAAATAACCTAACACCCCCCACTCCGCCTACCATGTAGCTCGGTCTAGCGTTCGCTTAACGTGTATGTATATGGTACGACTGTACGAAGCTCGCACGGATCGAGACGAGCTGCTCCGAAATCGGACGAATACGTAAGCAGCTGTTTGTGAGAAAGTATATAGGTGTATAGGTATCTATCATATCTTTATAATGCCACACTCACCGCATGTGGGCCCCGTAAGTATACATGTAGGTATATATACTGTTGTAGATACCACCAAAAGGTGGGGTAGCTATTGACCAAAATAATAATAATGTTACTAATATTATGACTCCGAATATTGAAATAAATATTGCACACGTTAGCGATGTTAATGTTAGGCGCTCATTTGTTGGAGATATTTGTGCGTGCTTATGCAAACTTAGAAATGGCCTACACATAGTCATGGTGGCAATTTACATTTATCCGAATCCAAAATTGGACGAGGTAGAGCATTTTATTCATCGCACTTTACTGGAGTACACTGAAGAAGGGTCGAAAATACTTAATAAATTTCCACTTATCTTGGCTGGCGATTTCAACATCAACTTCGCTGATAAAAAATCTGAGCGGTTGACAACTTTTCTTTCGGAAAAATTGAATTTGAAAATGAATAATGATCCACAAGAATCCACAACAAAATATGGGACCACCATTGACGCGGTATTTTCCAGATATTTAGAGGATATCAAGTCTCAAACTTATGTTTCTTATTTCAGTTACCATAAACCTATAGTTTCAATGATAAAATTCCTGAATAACCTACATGTATTGTAAGATAATAAAAATATTTTAAACGATATTAACTTCTCATTTATTCAATAAAAGAAAAAAATTTGTTTTCTTATCGGTCACCACGCTCAAAAAGTGTAACTTGAATTAATATCAAAGAAAAAAAAATACTGCATAAATAAAAAATAAATAAATAATTATAATTGCATAAGTTGATAAAAAATGCTATGCAATAGCTTTACCGCGGCAGTCCAAGAGTGCCACACGTTTTTTTTCCCTTAACGAAAAAAAAAAGTCAGCGCACTCCGGGAGTGCAGGCAGAAGTGAAAACTTGAACTTATGGCGCGTTGGGCACTTTTTTGGGTGAGCATTTTTAGGTCCGCTCGCGACATGAGAAATTGTTCATAAAAAATCAAGTTTATCAAAGCAATGTGGGCACTTTTTGAATAGACATGAAGTATAATAATATAGAAACTATATTCGAAGGAAGTGGTTTTATTTAAATGAGTAAATATTAGTAAATAGTAAATACAAAATTTATCAATTCTCATCCATAATTTCAACAACTCTTACATCATCATTATCAGCATTTTCATCATTATTATCAGGATTTTCATCAAATTCTAAAACTGAAACAATAGGTCTATGGTAACTAAAGTATGAAATGAACAATTTTGATTTAAATCTATTTATATATCTTGTGAATACTGCATCAATAGTAGTTTTGTATTTTGTTGTGCTAAGATTGCGATCATTGGACATCGTTAAATCAAATTCTTCATATAAAAATTCAATTAATGATTGATTTTTGACATCTGCAAAGTTTTTGTTGAAATCTCCACTCAAAATCATAGGATAATAATCAAATCTTCTATTAATTTTCATCATAAATAGTGCGGAAGCAGCTTTAGAATAAATGAATAAATTTGAATACAAGAACTCTCGTATTGCTTGTAAAGACTGTTTTGGTGAAATATAAACGGCAGCCAATTCTCAAATCTCGTCTGTCGCGAGGGCACGAACGAATGCCCATGCAAAGACTGCGTATAGCATGCAGCGCTCTAGCATACCTATACACTCTGAGTATACATAGGTATGTAATCTCGTCTGTCGCGAGAGCACGAACGAATGCCCATGCAAAGAGCGCGTATAGTATACATATAATATAAGAATACACGCGGAGTATATCTGTGTAAAATCTCATCTGTCGCGAGAACGGCTGAAAATGCTCTCCCACAAAAGTGCCCAACGCGCCATAAGAAGTTTTCACTTCAACAAGGACACTTGTGGCGTGGGATTATGTTTGTACATTTGGTTCGTCCTTCCTTTTATGAAGGAGTCCTTAATGGCGAAAGTTATTTAGAATTTCTGCGTGAACAACTACCACTCCTACTTGAAAACATTCCTCGACAGCTTCGTGTCAACATGTGGTTCCAGTATGACGGAGTTCCCCCACATAGGGCACGAATTATACAGGAATTCTCAGACTTTGCATGGGTCGGAAATAATGGAACGTTACAATGGGCCACCTAAGTCCCAAGTGAAGCTTATATAACTGCCTAGGCAAGTAAAGATCACCTCTAGATAGGAACAGTTCTGCATTTCAAAATAATCTCAGTTTTCAACTATTGTTTTTTTATTAACATTTTAAAATCAAATCTGTTAATTAAATTTATATTCCACTTTTACATTTAGTCCTACTGATTGTCAATTGTTTTTCATGGAGAACTTGATTTAATCACCGTTGGTGTGATTTCTCGAATAGGCATTTTTTGACTTTGTAGCCCTGTAACTTTTGAGCGAAAACAGATAGAAATTTTTTTTCTGATAAAATGTATTCACAATACTAAGGGTTTCCCAGCTGTGAGAAAATATGGGTGTCTTCCTGAGAAAAGAAAATTACGACGAAATCATTACTGCCAATTTTGAACTCATAATTTTTTCTCTTTTAGCTTAAAATGTACCCCAGGTCATCATATTTGCGATCCTAGGTTCAGAATTTAATTATATTTTTTACTTTTGTTGTAGTAGGCCTTGGACGCCAACTTTGGATCACCCTGTACATTAGTTTGTTTTATAGTCGGTGTGACAAAGATTGTTATTACGTATTTTATCATTTTTCTTCGCCATATTTTTGGTGAGGAAAATTAATTTTATTCATTTTGTATCATTTTATCTCAGAATGCCAATACACAATATTGTGTACCTACCTAATTTATAATGCCAGTAATCAGGCCCTTGAGGTCAGCGGCGTTTGGCCACGCGGGTGCTCTGGAGTGTGGACGCCGGAGTTCGGGGTGTTTGATGGCCCCCGAGCTTGGCGTTTTACTTCCGGAAGGCGCCGGAGGCGGCATGGGTACCAGGGGATCCGCAGTAACGGAGTCCCTGGCCTCCCGCATCCTCCGGCGACGCTTCCTCTCGGCCCCACAAATGTTGGGCCGTTTTACTTTGACCTTGCCCAGAACCATGGACAAGGTATTTATCTCCTCGGGGTCCCCTTGCGAGATCCCCTGGGAATGTTCGGTGGGTTGTGCGTCGCTGGTAGGCACCGAGGAGGAGCCTACCTGCGAAAAGGAGGAAGGCACCAGTAAGAAGCCTTCCGAGGGTTGGAGGAGGGAAGGCACCGGAGAGGAGCCTTCCGAGGGTTTGGAGGAGGAAGGCACCCCTGAGGAGCCTTCTTCCAGGGAGGAAGGAAAGGGAGAAGGGAACGGAGGTACCGGTACGGAGCCTCCTTGGATTTTCGTTTTTTTGTTTTTGTCGGATCCGACGAGTGATGGGGAAAGATTGGTCGCCATCCGCAGAGCCCCATACGGATGGAAGGTCTGCATACTACTGGGATTCGACCCGGTTTCCCAGAGGAAATCATGAAAAGAAACTCTTGGCCGTCTATTCATAATGAAAAATGATTAAATTAATTAGTCAAATGTCATTCAGTGTTTCAATAGCTAACATTTACGATACAAACATTTCGGAAAAATTTTTGTTTTTTCTCATTATGGCCATTTTTCTCATAGAACTCATTTTGTAGGGGTAAAGTCGGACACAATGGTTCGGCGTTATTTAAAAAAAGTGGGTATAAATTTCAAGAATTATCCGGACGAAAAGTTAAATAAAACTATTGACGACTTAGGAGAAAAGAAAAAAGTCTGAGAGAAGCGGCTGATTATTACAAAATTCCAAAATCCACCCTGTACGACAAGCTTAAGTGAAAAAAAACTAATAGACATGGTCAAATGGTCACCCTATCGCACTTTCCGTTTCTGAAGAAAAGATAATATCAGAAGGCGTAACAAAATTCACTGAGTGGGGTTTTCCACTTACTAGATGTGATATCAGATCACTAGTAAAAAATTACCTGGAGAGAAAATGACAGAAAATTGCACAGTTCAGAGAGAATAGAATGGCATAGAATGGTTTCATAATTTTGCTGCAGAATAGGGGCTGTATCACAAAATCTGAGTTTCCTGCGCTCTTGAAACAAGCTATAGGAGAAATAACGAATCTAGAATCAAACATTAAATTTGGATTCCGTGGTTGTGGTATTGTCCCTTTTTGTCCTGATATTTTGAAGAAAATTCCTGATCGTCCGGAGACACAAGAATACAAAAATGAAAACCACTGGGCCCAAACGCTGACTGATTTTCTTAAAGAAAGTAAATTAGCCGTGACTGAGAGCACTTCAAAAAAACGTGGAAAGTAAATGCAAGTTCCAGCAGGAAAAGGAATAGCATCAAAATACTTGAATGGATCATCAGAGAGTGAAAATGAGCTATCAGCCATAGAACGTTCCTCTGATCTAGAATCCGATGGAAATGATGATTACCTTGAAGAGGAAAATGATAGTCACGAAGAAACGGATTTGCAGACAACATGCGATGTAGCTGATAATGAATCTGTTCCCGACAAAGTGCTAGAAGTAGAAGATCATATTGCTGTAGAATTTCGTTACCGAAACTCAAACACATCGAAGAACTATATCGGATGTATAACAGAGGTTATGGTTGATAAAGAGGAAAAATCTTGTTATCTAGTGAGATTCTTAAGACAAAATTTGTCGAAAAAAATGGGTAACTATTTTACGTTCCCATTAGTAGAAGATGAAAGTCTAGTCGAAAAAGATCAAATTCTCTTAGTCCTCCGAAAAGTGAGAGTTTAGGTTGCCGGAGATTTCAATTTCCGGAGTTGACAAGTTACCTTTATGAATTTTCTTAATGTGACTTTTACCGTTAAGCTTTATTTCAAACAAGAGTTCCTTTTTTTGTTTTTCTCCTGAAATTTCATATTTAAGGAGTAAATATTTGTAAGAAGAAATGTTAAGTTAAAAGATTAATAGATAAATTACATCTTTTTTCAGTTTTTTATTACTAAAAACTTCATTTATTCAATTAAATGTAAGAATACGTCCGTTTTCTGTCCGTCTTTGCCATTTATCATGGGTAAATACGGTTATAAACGTAAATTTCAGAGGTCTCCATCTTTACCCCATACATCGGGTAAAGGCGGACAGTCGTTTATCAAAAAAATAATGGAAAAGAAATTGAATTTTTGACTTTGTGGCAACAGATATGCTTTCTAGACATTTCAAGGATCTTAAATTAATTTTTTCACACAAAACTTTCTAAACTTATTCAAGATTATGTACCTACTATTCTTCCGAATCGACCTTTTTATTTGCCAAAAAAAGTTTCAATCGAAGGTAACCATCCTGAAGATTGATTTCGAACATGGCTTGAAGATGATATTTTATATTAAAATGACACTATTTCCAAATTAGAGAACAAACATTTTTGTCTTTCATAAAACTTCGGAAAACAGCATTTGTTCCTTTAAAATTCTTTTTAATCAAAATGGGAATGATGTTCCAAAGATTGTTTCAGGATTTGGTATCGACAGCAATTTGAAGATTACATTTTTTGCAGAACATAAAATTATACATTTATCTAATATTACCATCCAATTTTATTCAATTCTATTACCAGTAATTTCAATTCAATTTCCTGGAGCATATATTTGATTAGAGTTTGGAGATTTGAATTTGCTGAGTTCCAACTATTTTCAAAGAATATCCGGTGATTTCAATTATCATACGGTAAATTAAAAGTCACAAATTGTTTCTTAATATAATTTTAAATGTTATTCAAAGCCGATACTATTTGAATACAACGAGCTTCGAGTAGTTGATTCGGCCCTAGATGTATGTGATCAGATTTATTTGAAATACCAATAATGTATGATAAAGTCTCTAACAAAACAAATTTCAGGACTAAATTGTTTTGTGAATGCTAACATTCTAAATAGGCTAGTGCATTTTGCAAATTCTAGTGTTTTAACCTCTACCGAGAATGAGGAAAAAACGTTCCTAATTGGAACGTTACCAGCAGAAAATAATTGTTTCTGCTGGTAAGCTTCCTATACCTGATAGTACAAGCACAACTTTGGACAATATTCCAGATCTTAGCTCAACTCAACTCCAGCTGGTACTCAACAGAACTTAGCCAAGAAGATATCATATTGGGTCGTACTTGAGGTAGGTCATTTTGTGCGTTTGTTTAATTAAATTGCATGAACAACTTTTTAGCAAATAAATATGCCAACACCACTCCTATACAGTCGATAGTATCTGTGCAAACTACAAGCGTATGGTGCTTTCGTTGAGGAAATACAAAATGTGCTTGCAGAGCAAATTAGAATGTGTGAAAGATGACAGAAAAACGATCTATGTTGGAGAGTTATGATAAGTTTCTGGGGCTCAAGTAAGCGATTTTGTTAAAACCCAAACAAATTGAAGAAGAAACTACCTTCTGGATAAAAGATAAAAGCAAATTCACTAAAACAAGAAGGAAAACATTGTCTTATGGATAGAGCTCTGAAGACTTACTTGTTCTATAATATTAATAAGGATGAAATAATAGGATATGTAAATTTGGGAGATGATGAAAGTAAACATCTTCACGAAATGCATGTCCTAATGATCAAAAAGGTAGATATAGGAATTGGAAACAACCATTAGCATACTTTTCTGTAAATTCATCTTGTGGTTCTAATGACTTGATGAAAATTATTACAGATAGTGTATTGAATGTATTCATATATGAAAATGGAAGAGCCTTTTAGATACATTTTATAGTACCGATAAAAAGTTGAGCAGCAGAGTTGCTGCAAAATTAAGTACTAATCACGTAAGGCATATTAATTTCGAAAGAATGAAAGCCAAATTAGCTACTCAAATATTAAGTTTTGTTACGGTAGCAGCTGGTTTATCAACTTATCATTAGAAGCATTGCCTGTGGAAGCATACTCTACTGTAAATAAAAATATTGAAGGACATCACATTTTGTAATGTCCGTTGTCCATTGATGACACTTTATTTTCAGGATACGCTGAGATCATCAAAAATCCAGCTTGGTCGGATGGTCAACAAATCTACCTGTTAATTCACAATGCATTTGAACAGTGTCGTATCTGTAAAGATACCTAATCTATACCACAAATATAATTGTTTAATAGTAAATAAAATTGTGTTTTGTATATACTGGTTGTATTTCAAACAATTATTTCGTTACCAGATTCTGCAAAAATGTTTATTGCCAAATACATGTTAAAGTACTGAGGACCTTTCGGCTACCAACTAGCCATCATCAGAGTAAACTAAATTATAAATCAAAATGTTCCTGTTTAAATACTATTTGAGGATAATAATGGTAACAAGGGGTTACCCTCAGCTGAAGATGAATCGGAATTTAATGAATTTGCTTTTTCGTTTATACATTACCATCCCTTCCAAATTACCTATATAAATACTTGTACGTGCTGTGTTTTAAAAGTCATATACTTTCTTGAGAAATTGTGTATTCAAAATATGATCGGCTAATGCTGATTTTTCAACATTATTTTTCTTCATATGGGCAAAATTTTCTGTATACTGAGTTAAAATGTTCCTTCTAGTTTGTCCCACATAGCACTTCGAACACGACTCACAATCAATTTGTAAATTCCGACATCGCAATCTTTATCAAAGGTTGGTTAAACGGGTTTTTAGCTTGTTCTTATATCTATAAGCTGGGTGTAATGCAAATTTAGAAAACAAAATATGGAATTTATTAATTACTGATGGATAATAAACTGTTGAATTTTAAAAAAGATTCACTCAGGAAGCCATTTTGCAACTAACTTTATTCAGTCATAATACTCTTATACTCTTATTTACAGGTAAAAACTTTCAATTCACACAAAGATACACAAGGATCAAGTGCAACATATAATTTTTCACCAAAAGCTCTGTTAAATTCTAATATTTATCACCTGTTACACTCAATACTGGCCGTTCGCCATTCAGACAAAACGATAGTGTCGTGAACTTCGTCTCCACTACAAACCTTTTGTTGATGACGTCACACTTACGTCTGTAGTCAGCGTTCCGGCTATGTGTTTATTGAGGGAGAGGCTATTGCCTTAATTCATTGTATGAACAGGGAGAATAACTACTAGCGGCAAGGGGCCACCGGTCTACAATTATTCCTGGAGACGAAATGTAGCCAGAAACAGGAACAGATGATTTCTTTTCCCAAAATTTGATAGTTCTTCAACATTAATTATCGTATTCGGTACCTACTTGTACTTTTATAGTCCAGGCAATAAGCCGGGAAAGAGGCCATAATAAAAAATATATATATAGTAAGCTAGAATTTCAAAATTGTTCTTGCATTTTGTTCCTAATACCCCATAGATCATTAATGACTATCAAGACCGCGGGGGTCGACCTTTCTACCCCCTCAAAACGGGGTTGCGACCCCTCAGAGGAGCATTCTTATAAAAACAGTCCAAAATTAACGAATTAAGAGCCGAAAATGACCCCTAGTATGTTTTTTGGGTCGCTGATCACGATTCCGCTGTAATTTTTCCCAAAAAAGTCTCTCCAGATGGAAAATTCGGGAAATTTGAGATTTTCCTGAGACGGTTATGAATAATAAAGTATAATTTTGTCGCAAAAATTACCTCTAGTCATTTTTGCAACAAAATTATACTTTTATTATTCATAACCGTCTCAGGAAAATCTCAAATTTCCCGAATTTTCCATCTGGAGAGTTTTTTGAGAAAAATAATAACGGAATCGTGATCAGCGACCCAAAACACCTACTAGAGGTAATTTTTGCAACAAAATTATACTTTATTATTCACAACCGTCTCAGAAAAATCTCACATTTTCCGAATTTTCCATCTGGAGAGAGTTTTTTGGGAAAAATAACAGCTGAATCGTGATCAGCGACCCAAAAAACCTACTAGAGTTCATTTTTGCAACAAAATTATAAATCATATATTATATATAAATTATCCAAATTTCCCATCTGGAGGGAGTTTTCCGAGAAAACTGACTGCGGAATCGTGATCAGCGACCCAAAAAACATGCTAGGGGTCATTTTCGGCTCTTGATTCATTAAATTTTATATGAATGCTCCTCTGGGGGTTGAAACCCCGTTTTGGGGGAGTAGAAAGGTCGACCCCCGCGGTCTTGATACTCATGAATGATCTATGAGGTATTAGGAACAAAATGCAAAAAAAGTTTGAAATTCTAGATTACTTTATTTATTTTTTTCATTATTTTCCGGTTCGTTGCCTGGACTATTAAACATTATTTGGATTTCTGGAACGGATATAATGAAATAATCTACTATATTGCTCTATATTTAGAATTTTATGCATATTACCTCATGTTTATTTTTCTATGTGATAGTTACATAATATTCATTGTAAACGAGAAAATAAATGAAGACCTAAATAAGCTATAAAAGAGTTCACACTGTGAATACGCGTTAACATTATAATAAGAAACAATCACCTTTACTCACTAAAAAATCTGTTAGAAGTACGAAGGACCTTTCAGATACCAAGAAGCCATCATCAGAGTAAACTACTTTTGAATTTCACCTCAAATTAAGCAAAATATTATTCCATCATTTTATTGCTAATGAATTTTATTTTCATGAATCACTAATCTTGTCTAATTTACAATGATTCTAATCTAAATGTCAGTTATAAAACTAGGTTATATTATACTGTGAATAATTGTAAAAGTCAATCTAACGACAGGTGTCAGTATGAAACATAGAGTTGTGAAATACATTATGTAGACACCCACGGTCATATATACAGGTCTGGAATCTCTATGTTTGACATGAGTCTCTTACATGTCGCCAAACTCGTGGTGCCTCGCTCAGCCACCAGCTGGCGCATGGATCGCAGTATGTTGTCAGGATTAGGCGCCATATCGTTCAAATTTCAAGCCTCATAATACAAAGATTAATTGATAATAACCACACATTTTAAGTAATAGTAGTTCACGTAACAAGTCCCGAAAGTGGTCTTTTACTGGACGAGTGGGCAAATTGCGGGGCGAGCCGCAGGCGAGTCCTGCAAGCCTGCGAGTATTACGTACAATATTTTTTTTAAAACAGACATTGTTGTACCATAAACTTCATATTATTCAGTTTATATTTTTATAACAAGAACTCTTTATTAATTAACTTTTCAAAAATTTGGTATGTTTGTTCATATCGTATCCGGGACTTCGACGGTAATAAATCAAACGTTGCTTGGGTGGCCGCCTTAACAATTCATCTGGTATAATTTCATCTTCCATTAATTCACAATCATTTTGAATATCCATTTTATAATAAATGTCACGTTTTCAACTAAACGTCAAAATATGTCAAGTTATTTTATAGTTTTAAATAATACAAAACTCGGTTACTATAGAAACCAATTGACCGCTATCTTAGACTAACTATTTTATTATTTTTTTCATTAGATAGGCCGGAAAGTAAATAAAAATGAGTCCAGTAAAAGCTTTTACGGGACTATCACAATAATTTTCTGGCTCGGTCCGACAAAATGAGATTTTCTGACCTAAAAATAAACCGGAAAGTACTAATTTCTGGCCGGTTTTAAAAAAAAGAATTTTTCTCGTAACGCAATATTTACTATTCTGATTTGAGAGAGGAATAGAACTGTTACTCTTGTCAAAATGTATTACTCACCTTAAAAAGAAATTCCCCTTTTTCGTTATACATGACTCACTGTTTTCTTAAGAATTTTTTTTCGAAGTGATACTCGCACACATAAAAGACCTCGTTAAAACGATTTCTATTCGGAATCGCAAGCATCCACTTTTTTCGCATTTCCGCATCTTTCGGCACTTTAAAAACAGAAGTTTTTTGCTTTACACTTTTGTACCCCGTTTTGCATTTCGACATTTTTTTTTTAAAACGCCAGTATTCCTTGTGTTTACAAGTCAACAATGACAGTTGCCAGAGAACACGGTCGTATACGTGCCAGAGAATATCTCTCGACTCATGCGCCACCCTTTTGGTACTACGCAACAGATGACGCTTAGCGGACTCACTTCTCACATAGGAAACAACCTCGAGATTCCAGACCTGTATATGCGACCGTGTGTAGACCATTTGGATAAAATGTCAATGTAACATGGATTATATATACAACGTCTGTCATTTCAAATATATTTTATATTCCTATAATTAAATACATTGGATCCGCAGGAGTTTCTGAAAACTATTTTGCTAACAAAAGTGAGGGATGTCACGTGATCAATTGATCACAACTTTTTTATAAATTATAACATACATTTTAAAACTATATTTTGATCTTGGGCACTGTGGTCAGTGCAAAGCTCTTAATCAAGTGGAACCGAAACAGGCAACATTTACTTATAATAGAAGGAGCATCTGGTTAAAGCTCTGAGATTCTCCGAAACCATCCGTTTAAAATTTTTAAGTGAAAACTTCTTTAGGCGCGTTGGGCTATTTCAGATGAGGGGTAAAACCAAGGATCATGTATTATGTATACTGCTGCGATTACTCAATCCTCCGTCCTCGTGCAGACGAGTTATATTTTTATGCTAACTGAAAAAATGGACCTGTTTTTGCAATAGGGGAAAGGGTTGTACCTTGGGACGGTTTTAGCTTGGGACAGTTGCTCTGGAAATCCAACCACTCTAGCGGTAACTCTCAGAATTACATGTTATATTGGCAACCCTATCCCATGTTTGCTCACCAAGTTATTTAAGTTTCAATCATTGTTTGAAGCTTGAGTGTCGTTATTATCGCTCTCGTACCTTGAAAGTAAAATTTTGCTCCAACTTACAGATCGTATATAAACAAGGTAAGCATTATTATTGACTTTATCCTATGTAGTACTGTCTCAGCATTATTTAAGCAAGCAATCTATGCAAGAATTTATTGAAACGTACATTTTTTTAGGGGTTGGAACATTTATCTTGTGAAAAGTGTGCTTGGTTGCACCTCAGGACACGTCCCAAGGTGCAACCAACTACTCCATCTGCAAGTTCACCAATGTTTGTGCAATTTTTCAGGTGGGCAGAAGTGCTACAGGGAAAAAGAGGACGAAACCAGATGCAGAAATTATAGAGGCAGCAGCCAATGATGTTATAACACACAAACGGCCTCTACGAGAAGTAGCGAGAGTTTATGGTTTGTCAAAAAGCACCCTTGGCAGGCACATCAAAAATTACCAGTTGTCTGGTCAGACTGATTTTAAATACGAAGCCAACAATGCGACGCAAAAGGTCTTCACCACTGAGCAAGAAGAAGAACTTCTCTCTTATATTTTAAAGGCTGCGCAATGGAACTTTGGCGTGACCGTGGACGAACTGAAGAAATTAGCTTTCCAATATGCCGCAGCAAACAATATCAAGTATCCAGAAAAATGGGAAGAACATGAAACCGCAGGGAGACAGTGGTACCGAACTTTTCGTAATTCATATAAAACCAGAATATCTCTTCGAAAACCGGAGTCTACTAGTCTAGGTCGAATGGCCTCTTTCAACAAACCCAATGTTGTAATATTTTTTCGAAAGCTCCGGGAAATCTATGAAAGATACTCCCTACAACCTCAAAACGTGTGGAACCTTGACGATACGGGTTGCTCTACAGTTCACAAACCATCACGTGTTATTGGTGACATACAGGCCAAACAAATTGGAGTAGCTGCTTCAGGAGAACGTGGAATCAATGTTACAATGATTGCCAGCGTTAATGCTGTAGGAACATTTATTCCCCCAGCCATCATATTTCCTCGTGTTCATTACAAGGAACACATGATTAACAATGCACCACCTGGTACCCTTGGAATGGCAACTTCTAGTGGATGGTCCAATGCGGAACTATTTGTGAAATATCTCAAGCACTTTATATCTTTGGTGAAACCTTCTTGTGGCAATGAAGTGTTGGTCGTTATGGACAATCACGAAAGCCACATTTTATTGGAAGCGATAAATTTGGCGAAAGAAAACGGCATCGTTTTCCTGACGTTCCCCCCCCCCCATACCAGCCATAAGCTGCAGCCATTGGACCGGTCTGTTTTTGGCCCCCTCAAAACCTATTATAACAAAGCTGCCATGGATTGAATGATCAGTCATCCGGGAAAGCAGATTTCTATTTACGATATCTCAGCATTGTTGGGAAAACCATTCCCTCTGGCATTCACTCCAAATAACATCACCGCGGGATTCAGGGTTAGTGCCATCTGGCCGTTCAATGCAGAAGTGTTCGGAGACGACGAGTTTTTACCTACTGAAATGACAAATAGACCATACCCTGTGGCAGCAGCAGTTGAAATCCCATTGCCAGATGCACCTGAGAAGAGGCAAAACATCACAGAACAATCAGTAGAGACACCTTCGACAAGTCGCGCATTGGAAACATCTGCAGCTGTGACTCCAGAACAAATTCGTCCATTTCCCAGAGCGCCACCTAGAAAATTGTGTGGTAGAGGACGAAAACCTGGGAAGTGTATGATTGCTACCGACACGCCAGAGAAGCAGATAATTGAAGAGGAAAAGAGTAGAAAAGGCAGTAAGAAAGGTAAGCTATGCCCGAAGAAAGAAGTTGCTAAAAGAGTTGTGGAATTTTCGTCGTCTTCTTCTGATGAAGAATTACCTGAGCTTGGCGATAGCTCAGGAGGTAGTCGATTCTATTCCAGTTCTGAAGATGAGGATTTCTCTCATTTCTGTCCATCTAACGAAGGTCCGCTGAGTTACTCCAAAGGTAGTTGGGTTCTAGTTAAATTTCAAATTGCCGGCAAAACTACAGGGGATGTTTACTACACTGGATTAGTAGTAGAACAAAACAAGATTGAACCAGATGAGACCATAAAATTTCTACGAAAGCAAAGAAGCCATTTTGTATTCCCCAGCGTTGACCAAATCAGCAGTGTTAATCAATGCAGTATAGTAAAAGTATTGCCAACTCCAATAATACGTCGCGGATTTCATTTCTTTAAGATTTTATTCCCACAGGAGTTTAATTTGAAATAAAATGTATCCAATAATAATTATGTTTAACATATTTTCATAATAAAAAGCATTTACTACTCAAGGCCTGCTTCATTTTCACATCATAAAAGCTATGATATTCACATATTTACCAAGTCCCAAGGTAGAGCCAACGCTGTCCCAAAGTAAAACCGCAGGTTGTACCTTGGGACAAAGATCACCAACTGATTAAACGATGAGTAGTGGTGTACGCTTTGATAATAGCAAAAATGATTGTTAGCTAACAGATGCCTACAGTTGTAGCCTCTGCAGGGCTAAAAGGTTATTGTATTTGAACGAAAGATGGTAGCGCAATAATTAAAAAAGTAAAAAATGTCCCAAGGTACAACCCTTTCCCCTACAACTCATACTTTAATTAGTACAGAGTAAAAAGTAATAGTTAAATTATGTGTGATCGCCTGTTTTTATATATGAGCACACCTGATTCCACAGTATGTTTCATGCTTGAATCTAATCTAATAATTTAAGTATCGTCGAAGTTACCGATAATGAGGCAAATGAAGAAAATGCTGTTTAACATTACTTTCATTAACATCCATGTAAATATCAATAAATAATATGTTTTCAAAATAAAATAATGTGTATTTATTATAATGGCTATCGGGTTACATTCATACTCTTTACAGGGATTGTGCCGCCCATTATAAAAATGTATATACTTGTTGATTGAAATGCTGACAGTTGTGAAAATTAAAGAAAAACTAATTATATTAATTTTCATTCAAAAATAATAAAATTGTAATTTCGAGTGCTACAATAATTCAAAGATAACATAAAATAAACTGATTACTTCATATCAGTTTTCACTTCTGTCAGCAGTGCTCGGTGACTGCCCGTTTTTTTTTTTTGGAATGATTCCCATGCCCATGCCATAGTCAAAGTATAATATATATATACTTTGACTATGTGCCCATGCCATGTAAAAAGATAGGATATATGGTAGATTGAAACTCAACAGGTGCGCGGGAAATGCTGGCATTTGGCTTTGGTTGATGTCGTAATACATGCAATCCGCCGATGACGTTCTACCGTGCCTCCAATCTGTCAATTCGCGGTACGCCAGTGTCCGTAGTCACAGCACAGCCTATTTTTATTTCGTATTCCCTGGAGCCTAGGCCCTAACCTAATTTTTCGTTTATCTATGAGAATTTGTAAATAGTTGTTCTATGCTATGAAATTAGCTCAATCATAGTAGTCTTGTAGGCTATGGCTCAATCCATATAATAAAACAAGCTCAATCATAGTATTTGTTGTCAGTCACAGGTCAACACAATTACTTTGAAGTTTCATTCACAAATATAATAATTCTTATCACTATCGAGCCAAATATGCTTTTTCTAACAATAACCAATCAAATATTTTCACCTAGCTACTTATAATTAATATCTCTCATTAATTTTATGATAATACTGTTTCGGGATACAGGACAGGAGGTATAACTTATGATGATGTAATTAATGTAAATACTTGAATAGTAGGAAAAGGAAAATAAAGTTTATTGTTCAATTTTCTAGATTCGGTAAACGTCGTGTGTTGCTCGGTACTGCACGTTTGTGATTTTAAAATGGTGGCTAGGATGCAAGCACAACAATTCGTAGTCGTTGTGTCAGTGTGTAGTGAAGGAGGATTTTGTGTAAAAACTTTGATATAGTGCGGAATTCAGAGGCGAAGAATGAAATAAGTGACATAAAAGTGTTGAGAAACTATTGAGGTTTTCATAAAAGGTGAGATATTTGGCATTTAGCTTAATTTTACATTGAAATACTATAAATTTATAATAATAGTCAAGTCTCTGCAATGGCATATTCTGCTATTCAAAGAGCATGCGTGGTTACATTACATTTTTTTGCGGGAATTAAAGTAGCTTCATATAATTATGAGCTTTTCATCAATTATGACATTAAATGTTTGAGAAATGTGATAATTTGCTAATGTAATTCGAAAATGTTTGAGGAGACAACTTACATGTAATGCTGTTGAGTAGTTCTAGAACAATCTTTATTCTCGTAATACTTCTAGCGTACTATACTATGTCGTTGTAACCTACGTTTGCAAACGTTTCTTAAAAAAATACTATTACCATCAGCATTTGTTGTCTGTAATTTCATGTACTTAATTTTTTGAACTGGGAATATTTATAATCTATGAGAATCCATATCAATTGGGGAGTGTTAATTAGCTACCTTCTAGGTATTTCAATTTTTATTACTTCATATTATTTTAGGTAGGTGTATATGAAGAATTTTAATTATTTTAAAATATTTGGATATTACAATTCTGTAATATATCTCATTCACTCGCGTTTATATTTGTCTCTAGGTGTAATTAATTGAATTGGCGAATTCGCGAATTTATCGACGATTATAGATCAACAGAAAATGGTAACATAAAACCTCGTCACCTCACATAAAACATTTCTCATGCACTGAGTTAATTAACATTACGCAATCCGTTGACCAGTAGGCTAAATACAGTATTGTCCACGGAAGGAATGATACTAAATATTTTTTTGGGGGCTTTAAACTAACAATATTTATATGTATCCCCAGATTGTATGTGTACTTCATCTATAAAATCTAACTCGAGACTACTACATAAACTAAGAATTGATTTAAAGTACCAGGTACCTACTTAAGAAACAAGTAAGAATAGAACATCCATATAATAGATAAGGTAGACGATAATAAGTTCGGTAATTGTCATCATGCTTCATTACAGTGTAATAATATAAATAGTAGATTGTCAGTCCGCAACTTATTTAAGCGAAGTAATTTAATTTAAAAGTTTACTATTAGTCCAGTAAATATCATAAAGACACGTTTGCTTTGATAAATCAGTAGCTGAAGTTTTAGTGTGTTTCGGGCCATTTGTACAATAAAAAGTAAAGTTAGAGAATGCAAATTTTGGCAATTTGAGAAACGAAAACAATTGCAGTTTTCAAAACTATGTGAAGCATGTACAACAAATTGAACAAATTACGAAGAAAATGAGCCTAGACCAATTAGGCTTAAAATAATGGGAGATTATAGGTATTCTGAAATTTTGGTTTAGGTAGTAAAAGCATCATTTTCATATTTTCTATTCGCAAAGTTCATGTTCATCAAACTATGTAATTCTCGAGTACTTAAAAAAATTGCATAGAGAAGGATGCTTTTTCGAGGTTTTTACCATGATATTCAATTCCAATATCTTCAACGATAAGTTCTAATGTAAACTTTGAGAAGTATTAATAAGGATTATGATTATAAGAATGGTGAATTTTTCAACCAAACTAATATTTTCCAAAGTTCAAGTAGATGTTGAAAATCTTTCGATCATATTTTCACATTTTCGTGATAAAGTTTGTAATGAAAATAATTGCGGTTCCATTAAGAATATTCCCAACACGCCCAGATATTTTGTGGTTAACATGAGAAAATTTATTACCTATCGATGATCTTTAACAAAAACTTTATTTGATTTTTTGAATTAATCTTTATGGTATATTATTAAATTGTATTTCGATATCTGAAGTGCAAGAAAAATATTCCTTACGTAACGAAAGAGGCATAGCAAGATTATGAATCCAATAACTCAAATTGAGCAGACCGTGAAGCGAGGCGCAAACTGGAGCGGTCATGGGTGCGGTGGCGGGCGCGGTGGCGGTGGCGATCAAACGGTTTTCAGCAAATTAAACGGAAGAGTGTTAACCTGAGCGGACTGACAAACGCGCCCGCTGCCCAGTGCAGCGTTCTACCGCTATCCGCATTCTACCGCTGCATGCATCATTTGCCCGTCAATTCGCGCGATATTTTGCAAGAAGGAACATGTGTGACACAGAGAAACTATTTGAAAAAGTGCGTGAGTATCCAATTCTGTTTGATTTATCTCATGCGGTGTATAAAAACATAAAGATAAAATATAGGACCAAATAGCTGCTTCTGTAAATGGTACAAGTGGTAAGTAAAAATTCATGGTTTTCTTACAACTTATTCTTTTTAAGAATTACAGCGGAACAATACTAATAATACAGTTTCTAATTATTATTAAAATACGAAACAATGTATTGACGTATTTCGTACGCTGAATTGAATGTTGGCGAACGAACGCTTTGGTGTGCGGATGTTTTGTCCGCTTTGAAATCGCCACCGCTACAGCGCCCGCCACCGCTCCAGTTTGCAATAAATCAGAACACAAACATAACAAACAGGGCAAGGCGAACTAAAGACGTAACTGAACAGAAACGATCCCATCTAAGGGCTATGTCTGGAGAAAAACGAAATAACATCGCATATTATCCAACAATGCGATACCTTTGCTTGAATGTCTCAAACTTCTAATATTTTGAATTGGATTGGTGAGTTATGAGCTGGTCCTAATCAAAGTTACAGAGCCCTGGTTAAATAATGGTTTACATGCCAGCAAAATGCCCGGATTAAGGCGAAAGGGGGGGGGGGGAACCTGGAGCAAAAAATGTAGAGGCCCTCAAAGTTCTTTATGAAGAGAGAAATTCATTTCTTTATTATTCGCACACTCACGTGTATAAAAAGCGGAGAAAAACAACAAATCAGACAATGATTATTATTATAAAGAATAATGAAGATGATCTATACAATGATTTTTTACGAGCTTCTAAAGTACCAAATTCTTCAATAATGTTACCAAAATATAATGTAGACAAAATGTCATTCTCAGTATTCATTAAAGTTTAATGGGATAATTCTCAGGATACGTTGATTTCACCCATACTTGCTCTGTACATGGTGTTTCAAATTCGAGCCACATTATTGAGATCTCGGAAACTATAAAACATACGAGGATGGTTAAATTGGGGCAAAGTTGCTGTTTTTGATGCTTAACAAAATGAAACTTGAATGTTTCAGAAGATATTTGAAAATAACCCAAATTTTGCAAAACCTTTTTTTTTCCTGACTATTTGGAATGATATCTCAAAATGACACTTTATCGTTGCCGTTAGATGACGTTGCCAAATATAGAATCCGACGTTTCGTTTTTTGGAAATCATCAACTTAATTTTTTTAAATACGGACCTGCAATTTTTATTTTTGTTTAAAATCCTCTTGTATTATAAAAAAATTTAAGTATCACAAAACGTTTTGGCGTCAAAAATGGACTTAAAAAAATCATAGTGTTATGTTTTTAACAAAAATTTATAAATAGGTTTTACCACTATTATTTGTTAAAGAAATCAATTCTTGTCATATACTCATTGTAATTATCAACATGATAAAAATATGTTATAGAAATATAACAATATATTAAGTTTAAACAACAGCAATAATCTAGGCAATAATAATTACTTAGCTCTAAGGTACGCAATTCATTGACAATAAACTA
Source organism: Endomychus coccineus (assembly GCA_958510875.1). Lineage (NCBI taxonomy): Eukaryota > Metazoa > Arthropoda > Insecta > Coleoptera > Endomychidae > Endomychus > Endomychus coccineus. Next base: position 120,918,827 of record OY294069.1, read on the forward strand.
TGTCTAATTAATAATCATACTTCTATTTATAAAACACGATCTAAAAATAATACGACTTAATGCAAAGGACTACGAATAAAGTAAACAAAAATACTTTGCCCTTCTTGATACCATTCATCGCAAATTCCCCGCCTCCACCCGACCGGCTCAGCAATTGGCTGAATGAGAAATTTATTTCAACAGGATCAAGATTTTTTAAACAAAATAATTTGGAGTGATGAATGCAACTTCTCAACAAACGGGCTCTTTAATCAGAATAATGAACATTATTATTTTGTTGAAAACCCGCAACAAAACTGCGAGCAAGAAGACGGGGTCATAATGCTTTTAATGTTAGGGTTGGAATTTACAGGAATCGAATTTTTGGGGTCTCTTATTTACTAGGGTAATTTAAATTCTGAATGGTATTTAGATTTAAACCCGTACATATTAGAGGTTCTTGAAAACGAACCTCCTAATGTTTTTAAGGGATTGTGGCGGCAACAGGACGGCGCACCACCCCATAATGGAAGGAAAGTGATTAGTTTTATGAATGGACGTTTTCCTAACCAGTGGATTGGAAATCAAGGGGTTGTGCGCTGGCCAGCTAGAAGCCCAGATTATTTGCCGCTGGATCATTTCCTTTGGGGTTATTAAAAAATACTCCAAATGATATAAACCGTCTACAAGAAAATGTAATTGATGAAATGAAGTGTATATGGGCCAGGACAATCGAACGGGCGGTGACAGGAAATCTTCGTAGAAGGGTACAAAAATGTATTGAGGTGCAGGGACAACTATTTGAATATTTACTATAAGTAGTAATTATTGCTGTTGTTTAAACTTAATATAGTATTATATTTCTGTAAAATATGTTCAACATGTTGATAATTTAAATGAGTATATGACAAGAATTGATTTCTATAATAAATAATAGTGGTTAAACAATTTATGAATTTTTGTAAACAGGACACTGATTTTCAAAAAGCCAATTTTTATCGTCAAAACGTTAAAAAATTTAAACATGGGATACGTCAATCTTCATAGAATACAAAGAGGATTCTAAATAAAAAATAAAAATCCTAAGCCCGTATTTAAAAAAATAGAGTTGCTGATGATTTCTAAAAAACGAAACGTCGGCTTTCATATTTGACAACTTCATGTTCAAGAAGGGAAAAAGTGGCAGCATAAAGTGTCATGTATTGTGAGATATCATTTCAAATAGTCAGGAAAACAAAATTTGCAGTATGTATTTTGGTTATTTTCGAATATCTTCGGAAGAATTTGGAATTTTTTTAATTTCCAAGCGGCATTTTGTTGAGTATCAAAATGCACAATTTGCCCCAATTTAATCAACCATCTTCGAATCTCTCATAGTTTTCGTGATGTGGACGAATTTGAAACAACCTATACCTGTTTGTTTATTTTCTTTCTTTATAAGTGAAAATATTGAAAACGATCTTTAGGTTTTACATTTGGTTATTGGAATGCATAAATAAACTCTTAAAGCTATATACATTTCCGGAAATACTTCTAACAAATCTCTTTCAATTAAAAGGCTTAAAAGGAAAGGAAGACTAGTGATAGGTTCATTATTTGGTTTTTAAATATCGAGAAAACTGAAGTAGTTCGTAAAGCAAAGTGTCTTCTAAATCGTCGGAGTAATAAAAAATTGGTTTCTATCATTCGCCGTTATCTCTACAGAAGAAAGGATTGTTAACTGAAATAATCCAAAAATATTTTGGAACATTTCAGTACTTTTTGTATTATCTAGGTAAGGTGTGAAGTCATCTAAATTTTAAATGACGGGGCCTTAATCCAGGGTTTGGCAGAGCAAGGTGAGTCGAACGAAACATTTTGAATCATTTAAGTGCTCTATTCCGAAATTTAGTGTTCGCAAAAAAATATAACATTCTACTAGTTTAACAATATGTCGAAGTTTTATGTTCTCTTTTTACTTTTTTTCAAATAGGGCAGAACGGCAGATTCCGAAATGTTGTTCACGCGTGTTCTGCTAGCTTGGCAATCTGAGGTGCAGAGTAAGGCCAATGCTATAAGAATGAATTAACTGACCAAGTTCAAAAAGCCTTAGGAACCAAATGACTAAATTATATGTGTTCTAATTAAACTAATGCAGTAATACAATCCATTTTCATGCCGTGTTCACAACGAAAAAAGTAATCTGCAACCCAGATTAATTCTGATCATATTTAATACATTTTATAGCCACATTGGCGCCGCCATTTTAAATTACGTTTGAGAATAAGTAATTTGAAATTTCCAATACCCACAGATGTCATATACCTGTTTTCCATATTTTGGTACAAATCTGAAATATGTCGCTTGCTGTGCCTTCGGTATTGAGATAATAAAATGATCGGGAGATGTCTGTAGTATCAGATGAAACTCATCAGATGATAAAATTAACAATAATATGAATAACCATCATCCGAGTGTAAAAAAATTAAATTATTATGCTCATCATCACAGTCAAGATTTAGCCCAGATCCGCATATCACAGCCCCTCCTAGCAATTAATAACCACGTCGCTGTTAGTTAAATATATTGCCTTGAATATCATATTTATTTATTCGTGCCATCTATCATCTATTTCTGCCACCTCACTAGTGCATTAAATTTTCAACGCTGTAACATATTTAATTTATAGTTTTTCGAACGAAATTAGTGAAAAGTTTATAATAACGGAAGTGTGACTTTGTGAAAACAAAATTAGTATTGAACATTATTACACTGTGACCAGGAAATAAATGAACGGAATTTGATGATTGTACTGAAAATGAAAATTACAAAAAATTAACGTCTTTGTGTTGTCTACTATAGAGTATGATATGTATATATTTCGGAATAGTGCACTTGGATAGCCCCTAATTAGCTCATAACTTATGATTACAATAAATTACGTCCCCACAGCTAGCAGTCATTTCAGAAAAATGAAAAAATTATGTATCATAATTATAGGCTATTTATAGACTTTTTTCGGACAATTAAAAACAAAAAAAAACGAGGCTCTGCTACCTTAAGATAAGCTAGCACAGCCACCTAAAAGTTAACGTTTGAAAAAGGTAATTCTGGTGCGAAAGCTATAGACACTGTATAGGCTCTTCAATTATGACAAGAAAAATACATTTTATTCTAGCAAACTGAGTGTTCCTTCTATGGCCTCGGTTGAGATGAACTGTATGTCGGCATGAGATCATAAAATTTTGATGAAAATAGAAAATAGTTATATAGGAATTATAGGCTATTTATAGACTTTTTTGATCACAACTACTATTTTTCAGGCACGATTTTTTTAAGCCCAGACTCCTCTGACCTAAGATAAGCTAGCAGAGCCACCTAAAAATTCACGTTGGAAGAAAATGTATAGGCTCTTCAATTATGACAAGAAAAATCATTTTATCCTATCAAACTCAGTGTTCCTTCCCTCGGTTGAGATGAATTGTAGGTCAGCATGAGATGAAAAAAATCGATGAAAATAGAAAATAGTTACATAAGAAGTATAGGCTATTTATAAGCTTTTTTTGGTCGTAACTTTAAGCCGACGCTCTGCTGGCTTGATATAAGCTAGGAGCGCTACGTAGAATTTTCCCATATTTATAGGCTCTTCACAGGTTCTACGAAAATGACGAGAAATATGTTTGTTATCGTAACAAACTTATGGTTTTTAAAATTTTATTAGTGTAATTGTATGAAGTTGGAAAATATTAGTTTTTGTTAAAATTTGAACTACAATTTAACTGTTTAACTCTTATCACATTGACAAATCTCACTTACTTTATTTTAACAATTTTTACAAAAATTAACAAGAAATAACTTTCCTCAAACCTGAATTTTTAAATGGCTCTGCTAACTTAGATCAGCAGAGCCTAGGTTCAAAAAAATTTTGCATGAAAACTTATAGTTGTGTCCAAAAAAAGCTTATAAAATAACCTATAATTCTTATATAACTATTTTCTATTTTCATCAAATTTTATGCTCTCATGCCGGCTTACATGCAGCTCATCTCAACCGAGGCCATAGAAGGAACACTCAGTTTGCTGGGATAAAATGAAGAGTCTATAAAGTGCCTATAATTTTGGCATCCGAATTACTTTCCTCAAATGTTAATTTTTAGGTGGCTCTGCTAGCTTATCTTAAGCTAGCAGAGCCTCGTTTTTTTGTTTTTAATTGTGCCTAAAAATGTATAGTTGTGTCTGAAAAAAGCCCTTGAATAGCCTATAATTATGATGTATTTTTTTTTAATTTTTCTGAAATGGTTCTGCTAGCTTTGGGGACGTCAATAAATTATAGATCGACCCACCTTGTTCTGCCATCTTTTTGCTAACCTAACAGAACAGGCCCTATTTTTACCAAAAAAGGAGCACAACATTCGGAAATTAGGCCAAAAAGATTTCTCCAGCTTTTCGCGGATATATAAGTTTCGAGCATTTCTAGATCAACCTAGACCACGGTCGTACATACAGGGCCGGGAACTCGAGGCTGTTTCCTATGTGAGAAGTGACTCCGCTAAGCGTCAACTGTCGCGTAGTACCAAAACGGGTGGCGCAGTAGTCGAAGAGTGATCTCTGACAACTATAAGCCGTGTTCTCTGACAATTGTCATTCTTGAATTGTAAACACAAGGAATACCTACGTTTTTAGAAACAAATTACGAAACCGTGCATTGTGCCGAAATGCAAAACGGGGTACAAAAGTGTAAAGCAAGAAACTTCTGTTTTTAAAGTGCCGAAAGATGCGGAAATGCGAAAAAAGTGGATGCTTGCGATTCCGGAAAGAAATCGTTTTAACGAAGTCTTTTATGTGTGCGAAAAAGGGGAAGTTATTTTTAAGGTGAGTAATACATTTTGACAAGAGTAACAGTTCTATTCCTCTCTCAAATCAGAATACTTAGTAACACTGCTTGCGATTCCGGAAAGAAATCGTTTTACCACTTCGATCCAAGCGCTAGCTAGTGGCTGAGCGAGGGACTACGAGTTTAGCGACGCGTAAGAGACCGATGTCAAACATACGAGTTCCCAGACCTGTATGTACGACCGTGACCTAGACTGACTATTTTACGAGATGTCAACAGATTTCACAGATGCCAAGTGTGGGATGATTGCGCCGTTCCTATTGGTCGTATGGATTTGAAATTTTGGAGATCGCTATAAGTACAAATAGGAACTGTATTGCTTCTGTGCGCGGTAGCCCCGTTGCGAGTGGTATTTCTGACATTGACCTTCATTTTTTTCCAATGGAATTATGGTATTTTATTGAACCATAAGGACAACCGTGTTTCTCTGGTTATAAATATATATCACACGTATATATTTAACCTGCAGAAGTGGCCGAAATTTTTATTTTAAGATTGAAGTAACGTCACGATCTATTATATATCTTTATTCTGTGCAAGAAGTCTAGACTACTTGTATCTGTGGTGCATTTTGATTGTTCATGTGACAGTGTCAGTATAAAATAAGGTTATATCATAAAAGTCAACCTGACGGCAGGTGTCTATGAAACTTACAGTTGTGAAATACATTATGTAGACCATTTGGATAAAATTTCAATGTAACATTGAACGTCGTTCATTACCGTTTTATAAATCAATTGATCACAGTATTATTAAATGTACAGGGTGTTTATTAAGTACTTGTACAAACTTTAAAGGGAGGTATTTTGACTAATTTTAAGATTAATAGTTCATATAAACATGGGTCAGTAACAGTTTGGTTCTTGGGATATGGGGCGTCCAAAACAAAAGTTGTATCTTATTTTTTGATTATATTTTTGTTCAATAACATGACAATTTAACGAAATTCGGGATACTGGGAGTATTAATGATGAGAAACAGAAATATTTACTTGTTTTTATGTCTAATGTTAGAAGGCGCCACATACAGTGTTTTACCTGGATTGAATTAACCATAACTTTTTTGTGTCACATTGTTTGGAATTTCTGACAGAACAGACTTATTTTAAATTTAATTTTACATACAAAAGGCACTCTTAGTATTTGTCGCTGAAAGCAGCCTTTTGGAAAATAACTGGTTTAAATTTAAACCTGCGTTGGAATTTTGTAAGTTGAATTTGTGATAAATGTGTCTTTAATTGATTGTATTGTGATGTGACTAACTTGATCATTTACAAGACTAAGACCAAGCTACTTTTACGAATAAGTTAATAATATTTACAAATATTGCTGAAAATGACCACCGCCTACTGCAACGCATGCATCAATTTGCCTTACCTACGATTGATGAACTCTTTCAAATTATACTTTCAAATATATTATGTCCTATTAATGATATCCTGTTTCTTAGATCCTGTTCATTTTGGACTGCACTTTAGTTTGGTTGCGTGCCGATTTATCAATGAGAATTACCCTAACAGTTGGATAGGAAGAGCGAGACCGCAAGCCTGCCTTCCCAGATCACCTGATTTGAATCTTTTGGATTACTTGACGTCCTAGCTGCCACCATTAATTAGACATATACCTTATATTCGAAAGAGTTCGCCAATCGATGTTAAGGCGAATTGATGCATACGTTGCATTAGGCGGTGGTCATTTTCAGCAATTATTGTAAATATTATTAACTTATTTGTAGAAGTAGTTAAGTCTTAGTTTTGTAAATGATTTAAGTTTGTCACATCACAATTCAATGAATAAAAGACACATTTCATCACAATTTCAACTCACAAAATTCCAACGCAGGTTTAACTTTAAACCCATTTTTTTCCAAAACGGCTACTTTCAGCAACAAATACTAAGAGTACCTTTTGTACGTAAAATTAAATGTAAAATAAGTCTGTTCAGTCAAAAATTACATACAGTGTGACACAAAAAAGTTATAGTTGTTTCAACTCAGGTACAACCCTATATGTGGCGCCCTCTAACATTAAACAAAAAATCAAGTAAACATTTGAGTTTCTCATCATTAATACTCCCAGTATCCAGAATTTCGTCAAATTGCCATGTTATTGAACATAAATATAAACAAAAAATGAGATAAAATTTCTTTGTGCATCTCAAGGATCAAGCCGTTACGGACCCATGTTTATACGAACTTTTTATCTTAAAATTAGTCGAAGATTCATCCTTAAAATAAAGTTTGTACAAGTACTTTATAAACAGTCTGTATATTGGCAGAAGGCCGAATTTCGTCTTACTTTTTCACACAACGTCTTCAAAGAGTAGAATCGTGTCAACACGCGAGTTTCAACTGATTGCAGCCATTTTGTGGCCCTATGGAAATATTTAAAAACGTGTAAGTTTCAATAATTTTATACGAGTAACAACGCGAAACCGAAACGTTTTATTAACCATCAATTTCAATATATAAAAAAGAACTGAAATCAGAAAAATATATATCGGAACCTAATCATGTTATCATCCCCATTACTACCTCGGATAAATACTTTACGTCTCAGCACTCAACTGGATGTAATTTTTTGTTCCAATTATTTAGTTGCTATTAAAAATAAAAAGTTTATCTTGATTCTCAAAAACAAAGCTTGGTAATGCCAATGTCTTTGGTAAAGCTAACTATACATCGAAGTTGATATGAAAGTGGGCAAAAAAAATTAAATTTATGTCGTTAAGCATTCAACTAATTGTAAGTCCTTTGCTGCCAATTAGACAATTTTAAAATTCTAAAAGATTTTAAATCTTTTTATAAATGAGGGTGGTAATGGCAACTTTACAGTCGAGATGGTATTACCACGTTGAAAACATTTTTATTCATGACGGTTGAGGAGATAAGGGAAACGTAATTTTTTAAATTGCAAATTAGTTGAGATTCTTAAAATTCAAAAAACATCTTTATCCCTTTTTTAAGAAGGGCGAAAATGCCAACTTTAAACCACGTGGAAAACAGTTTGAGCACTTCTAATCAGCGTTCCCAAACGTAACAGAATCAAAGTGCGTATATAGAATAAATTTCATGGAAATGAATAAAATTGTTTAATTGCTTTGTTTATAAATTATTTGCGCTTATAGCTCTTAAATTTTTAATGGGTAAACTTTTCAGATTTAAGTACTAGGAAGGAAATGTCGTTTTAGATTTATTGACAGAAGTTTAGCTCCGAAGTTTTCTTCTTTTACATTCTAATTTTCGCTATCAAATTTTCATTGTTTTCGAACGAATGTTTGAATTCGATACCGTTTGTGACGATAATTATATGTCTATAATTATCTATTTGGATTCTTATTTCCAATTCCAAGAGCATTCAATGCTTATCTTAACATCACTAGTCACACTTAAAATCTTCAACAATATCCATAGAACATTTAGGTCATGTTTCTGTGACCAAGTTCTTATTATCCTTCGCCAGTTCTGGGGTCCGTTCTCAAGCTCTATATCATTTCTGAGAACAATTAATAACTCTAGAGCGAAAGGTCCAATTAATTGATTTGTAATTTTGAAAACCAACACTCTGAAAACTATTGGTAGTGTTTGAAACCCCGAGATGTTTCATACTCATGAGCATTATTTTCTGACGAGAATAACATCCGACGTGGGTTGAACCAGTACATGAAATTGGTTGTAAAGTGAAGGACATCGATCCTTCTTTGGTGAATCAAATCTGTTCTCTCGTTTTGGATCGGTTATTACTATATATATATATATTACTATACAGTGCGTTTAAAATAAGATCGGAAACTGTATTAGATACTGTTTTGGTTAAATGGGGAAAATGTGTGTAACCAAAAGGACAATTCAGGAAATTTCCAATATCGATTTTCAAGTAATTTTGGGAAAACCGAATTTCTGGTTTTCCTATTGTATTATATTCTTCTCAAACTGAGTCCGCATAGTATAATTGCATTTACTCAAGCTATTTATAAAATCGTTAAAATAGTCCTAAAGCAAAAATGCACGAATTGTTTGTCTACACGATAACTCAAAAATGAAATATCCCTATTGTTTTTCAGGGAAATCGTGTAATAAACACAGTTATTTGAAGGGTTGACAATTAATTAAAAGTCATGACTCCCAAAGTATACATTGAATCGATTCAAAACTTGGACAGTAAATTTTAGTTGATTTAAAACTGCTTTCACCCAAATTTCAACAAAATCGCTCAACAACAACACCGAAAACAATTATTCAAGAAAACTTGAATTTACACTGTACTTTAACTTGTTTTGTAGTAAGGTTTTCTTACAAACATATTAATTTTGATATCATTTTTTAGTTGTGTAAAGATAATGAAATGATGAATTTATTTCATCTTTACAAAAGCGAAGAGTGTCATATAGAATGTTAAACAACCGGTAACACTAGGTTTGTTCTAGTGCTACCCCCAGAGATGGAACAAAATAAAAAACATTTCTAGTTTATCATTCCGTTAATTGCTTGTTTTTGCTCCACCAATTATTACAAAAATGTGACCTCCAACTTTTGATTCTCCTTAAGTATTAGACTGCCAATTTCACAACATTTTTCTCTAATGCAGGTTCGTACTTGAAATGTTCCACAAATCTTGACGACTGCTAAAACTGATCTGAATCGTAATCGAACCATCATATGTGTATCTTGCATTCTACACTCACTGAGGTAGTGAGTATTAAATGAACTGTGATCAATCGATCACTGACTTCCCGCACTTTTGGAAACTTTTGCGGGTCAAATGTATGATTGTAGGAATAGAAAATACAGGATGTCCTCGAACTGCGTGGCAAAAATAAAGCCGAAGATTCTTTGATTCGAAAAAAAGTTGACGAGCCTTTTTACTTTTGCCTCAAGTTTCTTGTTTACCCGGTAGAGGGCTTCAAAATTGCAAAAATAATTTTGTTTTTTCGGTATAACTTGAGAACGTGATGAAGAACTTGTACAATATTTAGCAGATGAGTTACTGTCAATAATGGCCATTTTTGAGAGTGGAGCACAGAGCCTTAGAGACCATAGAAATGGTTCAAACTTGAGGATGTAACGGGAAAAGTGTCCAGAACTTTTTTGTGGTCAATGTAATTCACTCGATATTTTTTATGTAGATAGCTTATCGAATTTGAAAACTTCTTACTCTTAGAAAATTTTGATAAAATCAACGGATTAGCTTGAAAAAATTAATTTTCGAGTCTCTGCAATTTTGGCTTACTAATTTTACTTGATTAAAACACCTTAGTTGCCTTTGCTTTTCTAATGTCATTTTGGCATTTGAAGAATTTATTCTCAAAACTGTCAGTTTTTTCTTTGCTTTCCGTAAAAATTTTATAAAATTATGGCTCAAAAGTTCACTAACACTGAAATGGTTGATATGTTATTGATTTATGGACTTTGTCGTTGCAATGGCCGGAGAAGGGAAAGATATCCGCATCGCAGAATTCCAAATCGGCAAACCTTCGCGAAACTGGCAAATTTGAAGCAAATCGCAGAGAACTTGGACGCAGACGGACAAGAAGGACGTTAGAGCTCGAAGAAGCGATACTGGAAGCGGTTGAAACTGAACCTGGGATAAGCACACTACGTTTGGGACTTCGTATTGGAGCCTCAAAATCATTAGTTCATAATGTACTGAAAGAAGAACTGTTGTATCCCTATCATATTAAAACAGTTCAAGACTTATTGCCCATGGATCCAGGTCATCGGCTAGATTTCTGTCGGCTTATTGTCCAAAGACAAAACGCAAACCCCAATTTTTGTAGAAGAATTCTCCATAAAGAACATTTCTATGCTGATGAAAATCCTCATGAAACGGAAGTTACATAATATTTTCAGAATCAAACTAAAATCAATGTTTGGGTTGGAATTGTGGATAACTTTATTATTGTCCCTACCGTTATACCCGATCGATTGAACGGGGAGAACTACTTGAACTTTTTGGAACAAAGGCTACTTGAACTGTTGGAAGACTTGCCCTTACACATTCGTCGTGGCCTGGTTTATCCATGATGGTGCACCACCTCATTTCACATTAGCTGTGAGGCGACATTTGAATGCGGAATATCCAGACCGCTGGATAGGTAGAGGACACGATGCACCAGTGAACTGGCCGGCCCGCTCCCCTGATTTGACGCCCTGCGACTTCTTTCTATGGGGCGCTTTGAAGTCGAAAGTTTATGCAGCTCCAGTGAACACACGAGAGGAATTGTTGCAACGAATTAATCATGAAGCGGATTTATTGAAGAATGATCCTGAAGTACTAGCCAGAGTTCAATCCAATTTCTTGAAACGAATTAATTTGTGTATTCAGGAAAATGGGCAACATTTCGAACAATTGATGCCTTAGCGATTTCCCAAAAAGTTTTGTTGTTTCTTTTAATTTAGCATTTGTTTTTCCTAAATAATCACATCGTTTCCCCATTTCTATTGTTTTTATTATTCGTGTTTTACCGAGAATTTTGAGCCATAATTTTATAAAATTCTTACGGAAAGAGTAAAAACTGACAGTTTTGAGAATAAATTCTCCAAATGCCAAAATGACATTAGAAAAGCAAAGGCAACTAAGGTATTTTAATCAAGTAAAATTAGTAAGCCAAAATTGCAGAGACTCGAAAATTATTTTTTTCAAGCTAATCCGTTGATTTTATCAAAATTTTCTAAGAGTAAGAAAAGTTTTCAAATTAGATAAGCTATCTACATAAAAAATATAGAGTAAATTTCATCGACCACAAAAAAGTTCTGGACACTTTTCCCGTTACATCCTCAAGTTTGAGCCATTTCTATGGTCTCTAAGGCTCTATGCTCCGCTCTCAAAAACGGCTATTATTGACAGTAACTCACCTGCCAAATATTGTAAAAGTCCTCCATCACGTTCTCAAGTTATACCGAAAAAACAAAATTATTTTTGCAACTTTGAGGCCCTCTACCGGCTAAACAAGACACTTGAGGCAAAAGTAAAAAGGCTCATCAAATTTCTTTCGAATCAAAGAATCTTCGGTTTTATTTTAGCCACGCAGTTCGAGGACACCCTGTATATTGAAAATGATTTAGTCACCGGTAATGAAAATTAAATTATACTTTATGTTACACAGAAATGTTATTCAAATAGTCTACATAATATTTGTAGTATCCTACTAGTTTGTTATTTTTGAATAACAACCCTATTTTGAACATTACATTAGGAATGATGCCCTAGGGATAAGTGTGCAATATTTCAAAAAGTGAGTTTGCGCATGCGAAAAATGATAAGTATGGTTCACTTACGTAAAGAATGATATGACCTCATCGATCAAGGTCAGCCATTGTTGTCAGATTGAGCAGGTTTTCAATGTTTTTGATTTGATTCGATAAGCTGCTTACAAACAAAATTAGAAGTTCATTAGTTATTATATCAACTAAGACAAATTATTTATAATCTTAAGTGTAATTACAAACTGTTGTTGTTCAAATGTTACATACTGTTTCTACTTCCACCTGAAAGATATGGAAAATTTACTTCCAGCTTCTAGTCAGTATTAATCCCTACTGTACTGTAATGTTAAAGTAAGCATTATTATTTATAGAAACCAACACTCACAATACCTTATTATCAATGTATTCAAATCAATGCACGATTTCCAAATCTGCTTTCGATTATCTCAATAACATTAATTTAGTAGGATGAATCATGTGGAAGTGAATTTTATTTCTGTTGCATACTTATGTATTAATGATATTGATATGTGTAAATTTTGTTCAACATACTATGAAATAAAGAGCTTACTTGCTTCGGTAGCACCACATTCATCACTCATTATTTGAATGAAAACCGAGAGGAAGATAAAAGAAAATATTCTTGACAAGATTCATTTCGGTTACATCTTGCATAATATAACAAGAGGTTCATAAACGATATATGAAATGAAACTTCTGATAACTAATAGTTTCAAATATAGGTACAAAAATTAAACTATAGAAAGGGAAGCGTTTAGCTTTAAATCGATATCATTTATTTGTATTAAATTTGCTGTTGAGAGTATTAAAATTGCTGTTTTAACGTGAGGTTATTGCACTAGCACATCAAAATAATGAAAATTACTCCACTGCCTTGAACACTTTACTTCCTTTAAACAATCCACATTAACAATAACACAGAATTATTCACTTTATCAGTATTGAAAAAATCTTGGCTTCCTGATGATTTCCGCGTTAGTATGTCGAATATAGTCTTCGCCCATATTTCTGGTGTTGGTTTTCCTAGCCTCTTTCCACATAACCACTTATTTTTAGGCCGAACTACCATCTGCGCCAACCTGATCCCTGTATTAGTTAGTTATACCCAAAAAGTGTTGAATGGAGTTAAAATACAATGGTATAGGGGTAGACAAACCGCTTCGTTGGCCATGTTTCCCAGGTAACATAATTATTTGCTACGTATAATGGTTGTGGCTAGTTTTACCAAGACCAACGACAGTGGTTTAAAGGTATTATCATAATGTAGGTATATTATTGCTACTTACCCTTTATTGCATATCACATTTCTTGCTTTCCTGCTTGTTGGCAGTTTATTCAATATCCACAACCATGGTGGTGATTCTTCTAAATTCACTAACAGTTGAAATTCAAACCAATTTAGGAAGCTATTTTAATACATTTCACCATGATGATCCTTTGTTTTTGAAGAAAATATTAGGTCTGCACTAGGAATACCACCGTCTGTACAACCAGCATGAAGTACGATACACATTGTTTCACCAAATAATCATCGTTCTCACAGTTTTAGTGTTGTAATCTTACCAGGAATAACACAGTACCGACTTCGAAGATCCACGTCGAGATGAACAAATATACCTTATTTACATCTATATTTTTCAGTTTAATATACTGATGTAAAAAATGTAGTCACAAGTTTCGCAATTTACCGAAAAAGTACGTATAACGTAGAATTGGACTCCTGGGAAGAATTATGTCTGTACTTTTGAAGTTTAATACTATTTAAATTCAGATTCACAAACAAATATATGAACTATCAAGTCAAATCAATAAATATCGGCAACTCTGTAATGTGTAAAAAAGACTGTAAAAATGACCTGATTTGACGGAGACAACGCGGCACTTACTTAGGGAAATTGTTGAAATGAATTGGTTGCAAAAGTAACCAAGTATGACGTCATATCATTCCTAACGTAAAAATACTATAGAATGCCGGATTCATTGTGCAATCTTAACCATATTTTTTGTTGTCACATACACCGTCTAGTAGTTTAACTTCAGTGAATTTATTGTTAAATACCTACCGCATAGTCGATTCAGAAATGTTTAACAACGGATATATCAGTGAAAATCTGGAAATTGTGTTTTGGGCCGATTACAATACATAAATGATTCTTGACCCAGGTATGAATTTTATATAAATTCTCGGGAAATAGGTCAAAATAACGCAAATGCTTATTATTTTCCTGTTAACGTACGTTTCGGCCTCACGACCATCATCAGGAGACGTATCAACGCCTAAAACGTGATTTCTTGAAACTAATTGTATCATCACAAGGCGATATATTTTTCAGATCTAAAACCTTTAATACCTAAAGATAAACAAACCCACACAGCATGCAAATTAAATTGTTTAGATTGCGATGGGACTTTTACAGGAAACAATATTTACAGAAAAGAATGTATGGCCATAAGTATAGTAGAAGAAACAAACACCGCCCTTGCTAAACACTGCTTTGATTACAATCATCAATTCGATTACAAAAATGTTAATATTTTAACTGAGGAAACCAATTATTATAAAAGATCTATTCTGGAGATGATTCACATAAAACGTGACTCCAAGTCTGTAAATCATGGACTAGATATTTAGTCATTAACTCAGATTTATACTAATTCAATTAACCCTTGCAAATTCCTACACGCGTCGTTATAATGTTAAAAGTATATTTTAGGTAAAATCTTCAACATCTGGTTCGAAAGTGGATACTTGAGCGTTATATTCTTGGTTCAGTCCTTCAGTCGTATTACAAACTGTGCTTTGATATGACTTCTAAGTTTATAAGAAAATTGCTAAGCAGTGGATTCTTGATTCATGTACTTATAACATTAATGTGTTACAATTTCGATTACTCGTGTTTCTGTTCATTTCGGCGACGTGGGCATATTTAATTGATATAAATGCGATAAGGACGCCTTGTGATGATACAATTAGTTTTAAGAAATCACGTTTTAGACATTGATACGTCTTCTGATGATGGTCATGAAACCGAAACGTACGTAAACATGAAAATTATAAGCATATGTGTTAGTGTGACCTATTTACCGAGAATTTATGTATAAACAATACTTAAACTATATACTACGTATAGTGAGGAAAGTAAGAATCGTAAAATCGAAAGAAATTATTTGTAAGTTTGTTTGCATGAAAATATTAAAATCAAACATGTTCATACGTGAATA
This sequence comes from Endomychus coccineus, assembly GCA_958510875.1. Lineage (NCBI taxonomy): Eukaryota > Metazoa > Arthropoda > Insecta > Coleoptera > Endomychidae > Endomychus > Endomychus coccineus. The sequence goes on from OY294069.1 coordinate 120,934,124, forward strand.
CCTTAGTGTAGATCGTAGTTTAGTATGAATACTTAATTGCACATAGCACTAGCACATACAAATATGTCATTCAAGATGCTACTTTCAGGAAGTACTAACTGTCTTATTATATTACGTAGCTCCCATTCGTTTTATGGTAAGCAACCAACATTCAATTTTACTAGGTAGGTGCTGAAATCATTGTGTGAAATTTCTGTTTTTTGGTTATCTTTGTCGTACATTTCTGGTCGAAGAACGAAGGCAATAAAAGTGGAGTAATCACTAACCTAATAATTCGAAATATTTCCAGAAATGTACTGGAGCGTTGCTGAAAGTGATAATGCTATTGCTCATCCATAAAAACTTCCGTAAATTGAGGTCGTAGGTTAGATTCAAAGAATAATGCGTAATTGAGAAGAGATTAATGTTATTTTAATTACTAATTATTCACATATTGCACGTCTGCTTTATTCTCATATGAAAGGTGCATCGATAAATGCTAAATGCAAAGAATTTGTTTCGTGAGTATTCTGGAAGAATATTTTAGACATCAGCTAGTTCTTGTCTCAAACGCGGTGTTACGTTATTACGATAATTTTATTGGTACATACTAGAGGAATGATAATGTTCAATGTTTACTGCATGTGGTGTATCATTGCGATAATAATACACGTTAGTTATTACTCGCGAACGGCAAGAACTAAACTGGTATGTTTACAGAACTTGACTCGCATCAAACGATATTTAAAACGATTATTATATATCTACTATATATGGCGATTATAACAAAACGCTTCAACATTCTTCGGGAATTAAATAACGTGTAGTTCATCCATATGACATTGTACGCCATATACAAAGATTTGCTCGGGTTTGCGTTACTGAGTTATTCGGCGCTTTTCCATTAAAGAGGGAGTCGAATTACAATTGAAAAACTGTCAAAGCTATTAACTGTGGAAGGCCTTCATTTAGGTAGACATAATTTTATGTTTGAGCGAAACGATTCGGAGACTAGTCTTGAAGTAGTTTTATACAAGGTGTTCTTAAAATAGGTGGGCAAAATTTGGGAGCACGTAGAGTACGTCAAATAATGAAAAAATCTGCTAAAATTTTTTCTCTAAAGTGTCTCCTAAGGGAGATACCGGGATATCAAAAATTATCTTGGTCAAGGGTGGTTGTGGAATCTAAAACGTGTGTCTTACTTTACGTTTGAAATAATTATGTCACTGTCACACTGACATCATCAATAACCTACAAATTTCATACCTATTTATTTCAGTTGTAAAACAATAATGAACTACAAATTATGAAATGACGATTTTAGTAACAAGAAAAACTAAATTACAGTGATTGTTGGAAATGTCCCCCCGTTTTGTTCGTTGCACAAGTTGACGCGCATTCTCATGCTGTGAAAACCGTTTTGCAGCACTTCTGGCGTTATGGTTGCACATTGCTGAACTATTCTTTGTTGAAGTTCTTGCCAATTATTTACCGAGTCATTGACAACTTCTTCTGTACAAACTCTTGGTCTACCAGCACCTTTTTTATGAGTCACACAACCAGTTTCGCGAAACACTTCAACACAATTTGTAAGGCACGCATAAAAATTGTCCGGTAATATTGCCACGTTTGGGAAGTGCTCTCGAAAATTGTCCAAACACAAACGTTGACTGTATTGCCAATTTTCATTAACTAGCGCACCCGTTCGGAAATAGGCTTCAATCATGAAAATTTTGAGCTGTGTGGTAAGAGGCATGATTCAAAAACTGGATTAGAAAATTTCAGCACAATGACAACAGATTCTAACACAACAAAACATATTCAAAAATTTAAAGTAAGACACACGTTTTACATTCCACAACCACCCTTGACCAAGATAATTTTTAATTTTTAGTTCATTATTGTTTTACAACTGAAATAAATAGGTAAGAAATTTGTAGGTTATTGATGATGTCAGTGTGGCAGAATTATTTCAAACGTAAAGTAAGACACACGTTTTAGATTCCACAACCACCCTTGACCAAGATAATTTTTGATATCCCGGTACATTCATTCAAAGTTCAACCACGAAAATCGTTTTTTTATTATAACCTCTAGACCGTTAGACCAATTTTGTTCAAATTTGGTACAGGTGATGCTGAGATGTATACCTATATATTGGGAGGCAAACTTCATTTGCCTTGGAAATTATTACTTTTTGACGCGAGTTGAGCTAGAAACATCCAATTTGTTGCATTTTAACTTGCTTTACTTGAAACAGTAAAAAGTACCAGTGATAATGGCAATTACACATTTCCAATATCTTGAGATGTTATTAACTTTGGTCGAATGTCATGGCAGTGCCAAGGGCTGCTGTGAAAAATATCCTGGAAGAAATTTACCGAATTACAGAACATTCCTTTCAACTGAACGACTTTCACGTGAAACTAGAACATTTAAAGGTAGAACTGCTGATACGCGAAGACGAAAAACAGTTAGAACAATTGCAAATGAAGAAAACATCATGCATATCCTGGAAGAAAATCCAACGATTGGTACAAGCCGTTTGTCACTGCAAACTGCAGATAATTTGGAGAGTAGCAAAAGAAGAAAAACTGCACGCTTACCATTATCGACAAGCTCAAGACCTGTTACCAAGAGGTAACTACACTCACGCGTGCAGTTGTGAATGGTTCGTAGGCCAGCATAAAAAAGGAACTTTTATTCCAATGGAGTGTTTAATATGCACAATGAACCTGTTTGGGCGGACGAGAATTATTTTCCTAGAAAAATTATTCATTTCCAACAAACATTCACAGTAATTGTCTGGGCTGCCAGACACTGAAATTAGCTACTAACTAAACTATCATTTTTACCCTGGTAATTTGACTGAAGAAATGTAGCTTCAGTTTTTAACCGCGCGGCTTTACGATTTCCTCGAAGATGACCCTCTATCGAGGACATGCCATTTGGTACATGCATGACGCTTCCCACCACATTTTAGTAGACAACGTCGTCAGTGGTTGTCTGAAAATTTCCCAAATCGATGAATGGGCCGTGGGAATAATGCTCCCATAAATTGACCTGCATGATCATCGGACCTTAATCGCATGGACTTTACTGTTTGGGGCCAAATGACAGAAAAGGTCTATGCTCTGCTAGTTGATACTATGAACCAATTGCGTCAGAGAATTGAAAACGCGCGTACTGAAATTACACAAGAGCAGAAAACTCCACGAGTATTAATTTTTCTGCAAAACAGATTGCATCCATGCATCATAGCAGATGGAGCATAATTTCTGTGATGTGTGTTTTATGTACAAACTGTTTACCTGAACGATGATTACCTAATGTATTTTTGTTAAATTATTAAAATGACAATACCAAAGGATTCCTGTTTTAATTCCTAAACTCGTTATTTTCGAGTTGTTCTTTAAACATTCAAACTCGAAACATCTCTAAAACGGCTACTCTAATAAAAAATTTGCAAGAGTAACTTTTTTTCTAAATCGAATGTAGAATCAGAAAATCTTAGTTTTGCAAAATATTAAGGGGCGTACAAATTAGGGTTGGATAAAGCAGAAAGTCTCCTACTATCTACGCCACTGGATTGTTTTTGCATAAGTTTATTTCACTAAATCATAGGTACCTATACATCTCAGCATCACCTGTACCAAATTATAACAAAATTGGTCTAACGGTCTAGACAGAGTTTATGATAAAAAACAATTTTCGGGGTTGAACTTTGAAGGGGTGTATCTCCCTTAGGAGACACTTTAGAAAGGTTTGTTCATTATTTGACGTACTCTACGTGCTCCCAAATATTGGCAACCTAGTTTAGGAACACTTGTAGAATTTGCGATAATAACAAATATATCTTTTTCATAAAATGACACAATGAATATAAACAGTGAAGCCGAATAAAATTGATGGTATGTATATCACAAAATTTTAGACATCAACATTTAAAGTAATTAACGATTCGCATAGAATTCTTAATTAAGGAGTCAAGAGAGTTTGTTCACTCAGTTTATTGTAGGCGTTCAATGATCAATCCCTTTATTTTATTTTCAGAGAATACCAAATTGTGCGTCACTTCTCATATTAATATTTTGGATCGAGTTTACAATTCTATTTGATGGGAAAAAGGTATAAATGGCATATGATGTAGTTTTGTTGAATTATAGATTATAATTACATTACAAATTTGACATCTACGGAACACCGTTTCAATATACAGGATGTCCCAGGTTTTAGTAGCAGAACTTCAACAGTCGATAGAAAATTCAATTTTGAGAAAAAAAGTTCCTATTAACATATATGCACAGACGCTTAGTTTTTGAGATACATGGTGTTGAAATTGAAAAAAAAATTTAGTTTTTTGAGAATATCTCCGGAACCGTTTATCGTACAGAAAACAGCTTTTGTGAGCATTTTCTACTCATAGTAACCTATGTTATGTGCGATAAAAATTTTTTTTTTCAGTCATAATTGGTGAAGATTTTGAAGGGGTGGTGGGTGTTTTTCTCCCCAACTTCTACGCCACTTGAAAAAGTACGGTTTTGAGACAACCATTTGAACCGCCAATGTTTTCTACACAAAAAGGTACTTTTGGCCATAAGCTCTAAAGTTGACTGTTTTCGAGAAAAATCAACTTTTATGTTGAAAAACATGGTCAATTTTTTGGTTTTGTTACTTGTTCTAACGTTTGAATAAATTTTGTTTCATGAGGAAAAATTGATCATGTTTTTCAACATAAAAGTTGATTTTTCTCGAAAACGGTCAACGTTAGAGCCTATGACCAAGAGTACCTTTTTTGTGAAGAAAACATTGGCGGTTCAAATGGTTGTCTCAAAACCATACTTTTCCCAGTGGCGTAGAAGTTGGGGTGAAAAACACCAACTACCCCTTCAAAATCTTCACCAATTAACAATTTTTTTTATCCCACAGAACATCGCTTACTATGAGTAGAAAATGCTTGCAAAAGCTGTTTTCTGTAAGATAAACGGTTCCGGAAATATTCGCAAAAAACGAAATTTTTTTTTCAATTTTTCAATACCCTGTATTTCAAAAACTAAGCGTCTGTGCATTATATGTTATCAGGAATTTTTTTCTCAAAATCAAATTTTCTATCGACTGTTGAAGTTCTGCTACTAAAACCTGGGACACCCTGTATAAGGTGTTTATTAAGTACTTGTACCAACTTTCAAGGGTGTATCTTTGACTAATTTTTATATATAAAGGTCTTATGAACATGGGTCCCCAACGGCTTGGAAAAGAAAAGAAATTATTTGGTTTTTTGATCATATTTTTGTTCAATAACATGGCATTTTGACGTAATTTGGAGGCGTATTAGTGGGAAACTGAAATATTCACTCAGTTTTTTGTTTAATGTTAGAGGGCGCCACATACAGTGTTGTACCTGGATTTAAATAACCGTGACTTTTTTGTGTCGCACTGTATGTCATTTTTGACTAAACAGACCTATTCTTCATTCAATTTTACATACAAAAGGTACTCGTAGTATTGTCGCTGAAGGCAGCCGTTTTGGAAAAAAATGGGTTTAATGTTGGAATTTTGTTGGAAAGTTGAATCATTAAGAATTTTTTGAAAAATTAGCGAAAAAATACTTATTTAGCGTCATGTGCTATGTTACACTATCACTATACAAATTACTATCACCGAATTAGTGAAAATTAGATATTAATTAAAATTCGTAATAAGCGTGCTTTATCTTCCCTCAGCAGCGGCAGTAGAACACAAGAAAGTAGTAGGTAAATGCATAGCAACAAGCCTTGGAAAACACTCCAGAGGTTTCCAAGGCAGCAGAATCAGTCATGACAGTTGGTTTAAAAATCAGACAGTGGTTTTTAGTCATTTTGATGTAATAATTTATTGTGTGTTGTATTCAAAATGTACCAATATACCAACGCAGAAATGGCAAACATTCATTACACCTATGGAATGACACATGATAATGCACAAGCTGCAAGACGAATGTATCAGGTACGATTTCCTTAACGGGTGGTTCCACACGTCCAAACTTTTATTAATATTCACGCAAGACTTTGTGAAACTGGCACACGTCAATCAATGTTATGGGGAATTGATGCATACGTAGCAGTAGGCGGCGGTCATTTTCAGCAATTTTTGTAAATATTATTAACTTATTTATAGAAGTAGTTTAGTCTCAGTCTTGCAAATGATCTAAGTCACTACCTGTTGTATGTACACTTGAATGGAGAATGGTCTGTTCAGTCAAAAATGACATACAGTGCGACATAAAAATGTTATGGTTATTTAAATAACAACACTGTATGTGGCGCCCTCTAACATTAAACGAAAAACAAGTAGATATTTGAGTTTCTCTTCATTAATACTCCCACGATCCAGAATTTCGTCAAATTGCCATGTTATTGAACAAACATATAAACAAAAAACCAAATAAATGCTGTTTGCCGCCATGCATCTCAAGAACCAAGCTGTTGCGGACCCATGTTCATATGCACTTTGTATCTTAAAATCAGTGTAAGATTCAACCTTTAAAGTTTGTACAATTACTTAATAAAGATCCTGTATATTGAAGATACATGTATACAAATAATTAAGTTTAATTTGAATGAATCATTCAGTAATAAAAATTTGCACTTTTTTGAAAGCAAATACAATAACTTACAATTTTACATTTCAAAGTTTATTTAATTCCTGCCTGCGACAAGCAACAACAATTATAATAAATTTCATAGAATCAAAAGTACAATAAAAATAAACACATTCAATAACAAATGATTCAAAAACGAAATCTATGATGTTAATGAAACATGAAACATTAAAATTTAAAAGTAAATCGGATGCAATAAATTTAGAATCTCAAAATGTACCAAAAATTATACATGTTCCTTGTTTTATGAAGTCGTTCATGTAAAATAGTTTCAAAATGTTATCTGGATAGAAAGTAAAATTGTTCCAATTTCAAGCAGAAGATTTTTATCAACAATTTTCGTTCATATTTGAATAACCAAATATTTGTATTAATTAAAAATGTTTCAATTCCGATAAACTTCAATTTACATTTATGTAACAAAAAGGAACGTTCATGTAAACTTCAGTAAATCATATTTGAAATAAAGTTATTCTAATTATCACACTTTGAATTTCAATTTTAGTTGGCAGCCAAAACATTTGTATGCATACATATCATAATAATTAATGTTTCGATAATTGAATTAGTAGTTATTTTCAACAAAGAAACGACAATTCAGACAATTTTTAAAGTGCCAATGTGTAACGTGTAAATTCCACTTTACGGCTTAGAAATGACCGCTGTAGGACAATCGGTTAACTCCTGTGACGTCAGCTATGCTAGACCGTATATTCGGTATATGGTCCGTATATTCTGAGAGTCATGGACCGTAACTATATTTTAAGGGTCTTGGTTGCTCGGTGTCAGTTACCGCTTCTCTTTCGAGGGTGTTCTGTGAGACGCCGGAAAGGAAGAGAAAATGTTACTTCTGGTCTATTCGTTCGAGTGGAAAGTCGATTGCTAGGTTATTTCAACAAGGAGGTGATACCAAGCGTGTGTTTGGAACCAAATTCTGGGAATATCCTTCCGTTGAAAACATAAACATCAATTACCAATTTGGATTGGAATCATTGTGATTAATAGGGTAATTGATATACCTTCGGGGATCTAAACTTAGTTTTCGACGTGTCTGGCTGTGAACAGAAGTAAAAGTTGTCTTATTTGAAGGAAAACCCTATCGTGTTAGAGGTTTCTACTTTTTCTTCTTCTTCCCTATATTTTTGTCTACGTTGTGGAAAATTCAACAAGAAATGTGTTGAGGGTTGGCTTGAATCTGCTGTGGGGAGATCACTTAGGAGTCACTGATTTATTTGTGCTGTACAATCGTGGAAACGGTATCATAATTATGGCAGGGACCCCTACATGAAGTAGAAGTAATTAATCATCACCAAGCAAATACAACATCAACTCTCACCAGGTCAGATTATCGATTGTGGTTTTTTGTAACAATTTTAATAATCATTGAGTATTGTATATTATGTAAATTCAATCAACTGTTCACTTGTTTAAATGATTTAAGTAACTAATTTCATTCATATTCTCTAATCATTCGCTTCATATCTCATTAATATAAGTTTGTCATAAATTATATCAATATTAGTATTTCAAAGTAAATTTCAATCATTCTGGGTACAGGTCTTTTATTTTCTCTTCTTTCAGGGTAATTTAACCTGGGGACTTGAGTATTTGCATCCCCTAGTTATATACATAATTCATTGGTTGGTTAAAATACTCTGGCGCCCGAATTTTTAATATCTAAAATATAACCTACGACCATCTTCACTGTAGCTGTCGGCAACCAAGTGATAAAATAGAGCTTTTTAGTTTATCCTTTAGTAAGAGTAAATTGTAACCCTTACAAATGTGGTATAAAATCAATTACTACTAAAAGTATAATAAAAATTGAATTTGGCTTGGAAATTGAATTTTACTTACAAAATGGTCTAATTCTTATTATCAAAGGTTTCATTCCAATTACACCTAATTTATTTATACATAGTTTAATTGTTCAATGAATTCTAAAAAGGCGTTCCATAGACATCGACATTCTATCTGTCCAGCGCGTTCTTGTTTCAAACGCGGTGTTACGTTATAACGATAATATAATTGGTACATACTGGAGGAATGAATTTTTTCAATATTTACTTCATGTTTTGTATCTTTGCGATAAAGATACACGTTAGTTATTACTCGCAAACGGCAAGAACTAAACTGGTAAGTTTACAGAACTTGCCTCGCTTCAAACGATATTTAAGGCGATTATCATATATCTACTAAATATATGGCGATTATAACAAAACGCTTCAACATACTTCGGGAATTAAATAACTTGTAGTTCATCCGTATGACATTGTACGCCGTATACAAAGATTTGCTCGGGTTCCCGTTACGGAGTTATTCGGCGCTCTTCATCGAAGAGAGCGTCGAATTTACTTGTTTGTTGTCAATAATTAAAAACTGTCACAACTATTACTTTTGTGGAAGGCCTTTATTTAGGCCGACATAATTTATGTAGGGGCGAAGCAATCTGGAGACTGGTCTTGAAGTAGTTCTGTTGAATTCGCGACAATAACAAATATATGTTTTTCATAAAATGACACAATGAATATAAACAGTAAAACCGAATAAAATTGGTGCTATGTACGAGAGCAAGGTGACAAGTCCCAGACAGAAAACAGATGGCGCCAGAATCGAAAATCAAATGTGACATTTCTGATGTACCATCTTTAATTAGAACGCATTAAAGTTTTCAGACTGATATGTCATTCAGTTTCGTTTTGACATGCATCGAAAGCAAGCAATCTTGTTAATTTTTGAAAACATGAAGAAGAAAGGAAATTTTGCGTCTTGATTAAACATTATGGAGACTGGTCGTCCAATTGAGGTTAAAACGCCAGAAATCGACGATAAAATCTATGGTATGACATTGGACGATCGGCGAGTTAAAGTGCACGAGATTGCTGAGGCTATTGGAATCTCAACCGAACGGGTACGGAACATTTTGCATAAATTTTTAATTATGAGAAAGCTATCTGCCAGATGGGTGCCGCATTTGCTCTCTGTTGACAACAAGCGCGACCGTGTGACAACTTCAAAGGAGTGTTTAGCGATGTTTAAGCGCGATAAGGACTTTTTGCCGTTTCGTAACAGTGGACGAAACATGGATCCATCACAACATCGGAGACCAAAGAACAGTCGAAAAAGTGGGCTTGTCCTGGCGAATTGAAGCCGAAAAAGGCCAAAGTGAGTTTATCGGCCAACAAAGTCATGGCGACAGTTTTTTAGGATGCACACGGTATCGTCCATATCGATTACCTTGTAAAAAGCAAAACTATCACCGGCGTATATTATGCAGAGCTATCGGATCCATTCGACGCCGATTTGAAGCGAAAGCGGCAGCATTTAACAGAGAAAAAAGTGCTCTTCCACCAGGAAAATGCACCGGCGCACAGGTCCGCAGTCGCAATGACAAAATTGCACGAATTGCGCTAAGAAATGGTTCGTCATCCACCATATTCTCCAGATTGGGCCCCCTGCGATTTTGATCTATTCCAAAACTTGAAGAAATGTCTCGGCGGAAAGAGATTTGGCTCCAATGAGGTCATCGCTGAAACAAACGCCTATTTTGAGGGATTGCCGAAATTGTATTATGTATTTGGAAGGAATCGAAAAAATTGAAAAACGTTGGACGGAGGGTATCGGGCTACAAGGAGGTTATGTTGAGAAATAAAATAAGTTTTTAGTGCAGTCAATATGGTATAAAAATAGGTCGATTAAATTGATTTTTTGAATATGAACCGATCCGGCTGAAACAGGATTCATTCGACGGGGAAAAATGTGTAGACAAAAGGACCCCAAATTATTTTTGTCGCTAATTTTTTTTCACCCCAATACCCTTAAAAATTGAGAAAATAATTGCAAAAAACCGCCGAAAAGGCCTGAAAAGGTCTACTCGGGGGTTTTCAGGGTCGCTGATCACGATCCCGACGATAGATTGACCAAATTCCTCACCCCCCTCCTCTAATTAACCCCCTCCTGTTCAGCATTTTTTGAACAAATCCATCAGAGTTGGATGAAAATGTCTACTCGGGGGTTTTCAGGGTCGCTTATCACGATCCCGACGTTAGATTGACCAAAATCCTCACCCCTCCTCTAATTAACCCCCCAAGATGTTCATTCAGCATTTTTTTTGAATAATACGCCAGAATTGGATGAAAAGGTTAATTAGAGGAGGGGGGTAAGGATTTTGGTCAATCTAACGTCGGGATCGTGATCAGCGACCCTGAAAACCCCCGAGTAGACATTTTCATCCAGCTCTGCTGGATTTTTTCAAAAAATGCTGATGAACAGGAGGGGGGTGAGGAATTTGGTCAATCTAACGTCGGGATCGTAATCAGCGACCCTGAAAACCCCCGAGTAGACATTTTCAGGCCTTTTCGGCGGTTTTTTGCAATTATTTTCTCAATTTTTAAGGGTATTGGGGTGAAAAAAAAATTAGCGACAAAAATAATTTGGGGTCCTTTTGTCTACACATTTTTCCCCGTCGAATGAATCCTGTTTCAGCCGGATCGGTTCATATTCAAAAAATCGATTTAAAAAATACCGTATTGACTGCACTATTTGACCAAATAAATCATTTCGTATTTCGTTTTTCATGGACTTTTCACCCTCTTCGTATATCAAATATCAAATCTTCAAATCTAGATTTTTGAAGTTTGAAGTCTACCTACTCTCTCAATAGGTTGGTGTTATTGAAGTGTCGTTCACCTTCGTTTTCAATCGTTTTCAATCGTTCTCAATCGTTTTCAAATGTTTCCCAGTATTTTACATTGTTTCTTTCCATGTGTTGTATCAAGTTATGTGTTATTTGTTGAATTGTTTTAATACGCTTTTTTAATCTATAATTTTAGATCTTGCATATTTAACCCTTCTATTTTTATGAAAATTGTATCAATAATTCTATAGTGTTCCTGATCAGTCTATTCATCATCAAGAATAAAATTCTTTTAGAATAACTGTTAGGAATCACTTAAGAAATTAGTTTAGAATAGAATAGCTTAAAAAAAACACCAAGTTATCAGTGTACAATTTTGATTTGTTTGTTCAAATTCTTCTAATCCTCAACAAGTACTTAGTACTTAGAGGAAATTTTCTTTTATTTATTGTCAGTGCCTTAATGTAATACAATATGTAACATTTTATGCAATAAATATTATTATTATTATTATTATTATCACAAAATTGTAGGTTATATTAGTATGTCATAAGAAAACAGTACTTAGTCCAGTCAACGTAGCCAAAAACACTATGGATCTGAATATCTTTCTACCGGTGACTTTGTCTGAAACCTATTGGATACCCTTAGCATCATTCGACGCCCACTCCGTACGAAAGGGTTTATTAATTATGTACTTAACAAATTAACAACTATATTTTATAACAAATGTTATATTTTATAATATGTTATTTAAGTCCTATTTTCAACCTTTCAACCCCTATAAGTATAACGGACAGTGCGGTGATAATATACTGTCTTAAATTAAATTCATTATATAATCATGATATATAATATGAAAATAATAATAAAATACATCATACCTTAAAATTTAGAATTTTCTGGAAAATGTACCATATTTTTCAAAACCATGATGCACTTATTTGTTTGCGGTTTGAAAAATAAACACGCCAAATTAGAAATTCAAACAAGGGTCAATAGCTCAGATTTAAAGATAGCATATGCATTTTATTTCGTCCCAATAGACGTAGTATTTTCCGATTTGCTATCCTTACACGGGCTGAAATTATGGAAAATAGGGATATGAAAGAAAGCATTCTGCACTGGAACATGCGTCAATAATTACGCTTCTATTTCAAAAATAGTTCTTATTTGATTGCGCATGCGATCCTTCACAGGATTGACAGTTCCTAAAGTTCGCATGGACTCTACATGTAATGAGCCACCCAAAAAAACTGTTGTCATATTAATCCCCCTTTCCAAAACTTTATACTTTTCACAAATTTGCCCCTTAAAAGCTTCAAATAAAGTCCCGTAGTTAATGGAAGAAGGAGCCTTTTGGGATGTGGGTTCTTGGGACTTTCCTTTTTCATCAATCTTTGGCTGCAAAACTATTTTGAACATAATATTTAATAAAAATTACAAACTTGAATAGCGAAACTTGAAAGTAAACTGAGAAAAAACAATACAATTACTTTACTCTTCCACGAAGAGTAATATTGCATTTATGCAAGCTATTTCTAAAATCGTTGAAAAAAGTTCTAGAGCAAAAATTGATGCACCATAGTATTTCTCATCGAATTTTAAGTGGATTTTTCCGTCTGTCTGTCATATTCAAATTTTGATAAAAAAATTATTGCTGTTAGGTGACGAAACCTACTGTTTTTCAGGGAAATCGTGTAATAAACACACCCTTTTCTGAAGGGTTGAAAATAAAAAAATCAACTCCCAAAGTATACATTGAATCGATTCAAAACTTTTATAGTAAATTTAAGTCAATTTAAAACTGCTTTCACCCAAATTTCAACAAAATCTTTCAACAACAATGACAACAAAAATAATCATCGAAGTAAACTTAAATTTACACCGAACTTCAACAGTTTATATATAACGACGTTGTGGTCTAAGTGCAATGAAAACAAGATCATTTTGTATACTATTACTATTTTCAACATCCTACTTTTGGGGGACTGTTTTCTGGTCATATAAAATTATTTAACTCGTTTTTGATTGAGTATTGATAAGTTAATTATTAAAAACATTGTGCAATACTGATACAATCCTATTTATAAGTGTATTATGTCAGCGTAAACGTGTATTTCATTTTTTATTATGTCAGAATGCTTTTCTTTCAGTAAATTAAATAATATTGTTTGTTACTTTTTATTCGATATGCTCGCACCCCACATTTAGTGTTATTACGCCCCCTAGGGGGCCGCGCCACACTGTTTGTGAATCGCTGATGTAAATTATAAATCACTCGCTCCGGGATTAAAACCTAAAGCTGCGTATAAACTTGCGAGCTGAGCGGCTCATAAGCCGCTCACGGACGGAGTTTGTGCCGATCGCTGTAGGCCGGATGGCGTCGGATTTTTCAGCGAGCATAAAGGAAAGCTCATGGTCAGTTTGGACGGCAAAAAGTCGTGCTCGCAAATGTGTACGTGTGTTAAACCATGGCGGCCTGGCTGGGCGAAGATTTAAGAACGCTTATTACTATGTATCGCTCATATTCTGTTTTATGGAAACCAAACAATGAGAAACACATAAAAAACTATATAAACAGAATAGAAAGTAGTAACCTGTCTTAAACAGAAATCGCGGTCTATTTGGAAAGCTTATGAGATATTCTGCACAGTAATTCCTCAAAATCGCTTGGCGACACCCTTGTGAAATTTTTATAGTGCTCACTAACGCTCTGGAACTTCATGTCCAACATCAATTCAGATCTATTCCCTCTTTTGTATATCTCAGTGCGCCAACACCGACGTGTTTTCTTTTTCTTATATAAATTGGTCATTATTACACCTAACCCACTTGCAACCATCATAGCAAACAGTCTCTCGTTCAGACATCTTGTTGAAAATGGAAACGTACACAAACCGAGTCGGCTCACCTAGTGCTCATGGAAGGCTCGGGCACTCATTTTTTTTATGACCTTACGAGCCGCTCATGAACCGTCCAGCTCGCAAGTCTATACGCGCCTTAAGACGCTGGTTTACCAGCGTGACAAGAAATCACAAACTATACTACCTCAGTTATTTCCCTTTTCTATAGTTTCAAGGGTTTCACGTTATCCCTACATCGTTACTGGTGTCAGCAAATGCACAATTATAAGCGGACAAGCGATCGCAAATATTTATATTTTTAATAAAGATTAAAACTAAAAAGCTTCGAGGTAATTTCGTATGGGTTCATCGTAAAACAACAATTATCAGAGAAAGAATGTTTGGGGTTCACTTCATTGTCAACTTTGAAGTTGAAATATACAGTATTTGATTACCTCACGTTACGTCGTGATCCTGACGTCCCTTTCATAAAATATCTAGCCATATAGAATGGCGTAATTTTATATTAAATGCTAGGGATAACAAAATGTTAACTTTCTATGTATTATTTTGAGTAATGATGATGCTTGAATTAATTCATGCAGAAATTGATCTCTGATAGCTTTTCAATATATTATAAATAAATACTATAGGCAAGGTCACTATCGTCCGAATACAGTTTAATTGCGTATCTAGCTGGAATATAGCAATAAAATAATATGTACGCATGGTTTTTCGAACAACACCTGCTGTAATATAAAAAAACGTCTTTAAAAACCCTACAATTTCTAGGAACATTCAAACAGCGTTGCTTTCGCGGCTAGTTGATGATGTAACAAGTACTACCACAGATCAACATATAATATCTATGAGCTCATTGTGATCATATAGTCTGCAAATATCATAGACTCAGATCTTCTCAAATAGAAGACATACGAGAATATCTTCTATAAACTATATTGCTCGATAATTCGGTGGAACAAAGCAGTTCTTAATTTCCACTGCTATTAAAAAAGTGATTCAAAGTTGTTGAGATGCAATAACGAATATTGATGAACAAAAATTAACTGATTTAAAATAATAACAATAATTTAGAGAAATTATGTTATGAATATGATTACACTCGAATTTAAATATAATAGTCCAATAGCACTAACTTTTGATCAGAAAATTTCATATATTATTTTTCTAAGGTGACTATTATTATGCAAATCGGCCGCCTAAGAACGATGGTGATATTACTTTTGGGTCAGACCCTGTGCTTCATGCCATAATCTCACTTTTTGTGTTAAAAAAAGCATTATGGGGTCTGAAACCAACGCCGTAGAATATATCGACTTCAAATTTTTGTTGGTGGTAGACAACACTAAAACACGAAATCGTTTGCAAACAAAAAGCCCCCAGTCATGTGGTAGAAGCAAAAGAAATTTCTTTTTCATGATTTTTTAAGGAAAATTATAGACCGAAATTACTTCTACAGCAAGTCAAGAACTACATTTTAGTTCTAGAATATACCCTAATTTTTACCTATTTGATATCTTCATTAGGTGGCGCGCAAATCGCACTGTAATTTTTCGACTTCCGAACCTTCTGCAGTGTCTCAGGTTCGTCTAAACAAATTCTATTTGGGCTCATTCTCTTTGGGTTAAGTTCGAATTTTGGACCTTTCGAATAATGTAAGACCAAGCAGACCTTGGTACGATAAGTAAATTCGGAGGGGCAGAGTTTTTTTGCTTTGGGCCCTACATTTGCCCCCTTTTATTTTTAGGACCCAAAACTTGCTTCACATTAGAGGAAAGACCCACAGAACCTTAAGTTTCAACGTCAGTATCATTTCTCTCATAAGAAGTGGGTGTTTTTCCGATTTGGCCGAAATATCTACCATAATTTGTAAAGAAATATTAAAAAGAGTGTCGGTAATTTGAATGCTAAAATTGAATTTTAATCAAATTTCAATAATTCCGTTGTTTTTGCTCTTATCGCAAAACTTGTAAGAATAAAAAGTATTTAAAATATGTTTCTGAGTAGGAATTTATATTTCAGTTTTCCATTTTTCATTATTTTACCTGGGAAATTCGGAAAACTCGATGCATAAAGGGAAAAATAAATGTATTCGAATGGTCCAAAGCGCGACTCGATTCGACTTTGGAGAATCGAGATATTTGAGTTCAAATTTCGACCCTAACATATAATGGCTGCTCGGAGCGAAAATATTGAAAAAAAAATGTCCTACAACATATAGTTAATATAGTATAAAGTCCCCCAAAGAGAATGATCCCAACTAGAAATTGTTCACACGAAGCTGAGAGACTGCAGAAGGTTCTGAAGTCAAAAAATGAAAGTGCGATTTGCGCGCCACATGTTGAAGATATCAAATTGAAAAAATTAGGGTACATTCTAGAACTAAAATGTAGTTTTGACGTGCTGTAGAAGTAATTTCGGTCCATACTTTCCCCCAAAAAAAAATCATGGACATTTTTTTTTTTACTTATCCACTTGATTGGAGAGGGGTGGGGTTTGTTTTGAAAACGATTTCGTAGTCTGGTGTTGTCTATCACCACCAAAAATTTGAAGTCGATATCTTCCAAAACGACGATTTTGTGACCGTTATTTTGTTTTTTTTTACACTTAAAGTGAGGTTATGGCATGAAGCAAAGGGTTTGGCCCAAAAATAATGTCCACCTTAGAAAAATTATATGAAATTTCCCAAATTCGTCGATTTTGAAGACAGTGCTACTGGACTATAAACAAACAACAGTGAAGGACTCTAGAATCAACGAACTGTCAACTATTCATATTCAAATGGCGTGAGAATAAGTGACGACGTTGCCAAGTAACTCTTGAAATGCCCTCTGATATTCGCTATAATATATGTAAGAGTAATTTCGATTAATAATATGGATGTTATATACTGAATCTTCCTTTAATGCTGAGTTTATTTATGAATTTGAGATCGTTATCTATACCCATGAATATGAAGAACGGCAACGTTGTTTTGGTTTTCTCCCTCACTATATTGGAACTCGATGATTGGGTCGGGTACTTATGACGTCAGTTTTACACGCGCAATTCGGCGTGTTTTGAATGTTTTTACTACTTTAGGAATTTATTTTGGAAAAACTACTTGGAATGAAAATGTAAAAAAATCTCTCATTGTCCTGAATTTCATGGTATTTTTTCGAAATATTAGTGTTCTCGCCTATAATCTACTGGGTAATATGGTATTTACATACTAACTTATTAAATAAACACATTTGATAGTACATAGTTATTTACACAAATCGGATTCGGATTCTGGTGGCAGTAATAAACATGATTCAGGATGTACTTCGTTCAATATTAACTTTGAAAATCATACAATGAACATTTATTTTGGAGGAAAATCGTGGGTATTTTCATTTGGTCAATACAGTGAACCAATTGAAGTATGTTAGAGTACTTAAAAATAACAACATCCTTAATTCAATAATTTACCTTAACATCTTTTTGTTAGCACATAATAAATTAAAGTTAAAAAAATTCTCTATTTTATGACATTGGAAATTCATTAGAATTGACAACATATGTGTTCCAAAACTGTATATTTTGTACTCTTTGTATTATAATACTCTGCTGTCAGGCGTCATCATTGACATAAAGGACTATATAAACTTTCATGACACCACAGAGTGACTAATTTAATGTAATCCTATCCACCAAAATATATAGTGATACTGGAACATGCACTGTCTATTGTTGTGCAAATCAATGATAAGCAACCCTTTGAAGTTAAGTTACAATACGTTCACAAAATTTTTAATACTAATGAATTACAGTTCTTGAAATTACTATTAATTTGACAACCTGTGAAAGATAATGTTCCCAAACCACCTATAATTTTTACCAACTTCACTTAAAATGGTTGTTTATCATTAATTTGCTGAACATCAAAGACACGTTTGGTATCGTTGAATTTGTATTTTGTAAGTCTACCGAAAAACATAATTATTTACAGGTTTTCTCCTTTAAAATACTCAAGTTCGGCTCACGTGAGCGGAAATCTAAAGGGAATCGGAAGTGTTTTTACAGTGATGTAAGCATCAGTTTTGACTGTTCATAACTGCCAAATTTAATATTTGTCTTTTGAACAGTCTTCAACATAATGGATTGTCAAAACGTCATGAGAACTTGTCTATTTATAACCAGAAATAATAATAATTGTACAAAAAGTACTATAGATTCCATTTAAAAAACTGAAGATTGATGTAAAAATACCACTTGCAATGCTGAAATTATTTGTAGGCCGATTACTGTTCCTTAACACTACGTATAGTGAGAGAAGAAAAAATGTGAATCAAGTTTTCATCTTTTTATATTCTACATGATATATTGAATTTGAAAATATTACTTTATAGGATTGCACGAATATCAATCGAGGCAGCATGTCGTTTAATACTGATCCATTTTACAGTAAATGGTCTGGCTAGTCAATACTTAAACATGTCGAAATCATGGTTTGAATCACAATAATGCTTTGACGGATGTTAATCAATCTCTGATGCTATACATATTTTACAGCTTCTATTTGCCGATAATCAACAGCTTCATAGTTCAGAATAACGCATACCAACTGTAAGCCCTTAGGGAATGGATAAATGCACTATATAATAATATACATAATAATGAAAGTAGATAGTAGTAGAACACATATAGTATATAGGATGAACTATGTAGTTAAGTATGATGAATTTAAAACTGGCGTGAAAAGTAATGGAATACGATATATTTTGTTATGTTTTATCTATAAGATATCTTTACACAGCATTGGTGCGTCCGCACCTTGAGTATTGCTCTACTATATGGTCTCCTCTTTCCATCGCATGAGGATTGAAAGGGTTCAACATAAGTTCTTAAGGAGGTTCGACAATGTTAGCGGGGGGAAATATAAGAAGAGCAAGTGGAGGGCGAGAGGGTAGGTCTGGCAACGCTATATGCCGGCTGGAGTTGTATACATAAACACATGTAAAAATAATAATGATATACAGGATGTCCCAGATTTTAGTAGCAGAACTTCAACAGTCGATAGGAAATTAGATTTTGAGAAAAAAAGTTCCAATTAACATATATGCACAGACTCTTAGTTTTTGAAATTGAAAAAAAAATTCTTTTTTTGCAAATATCTCCGGAACCGTTCATCGTACAGAAAACATATTTTGCGAACATTTTCTACTCATAGTAAGCTATGTTCTGTGCGATAACAATTTTTTTTTTAGTCATAATTGGTGAAAATTTTGAAGGGGTAGTGGGGGTTTTTCTCGCCAACTTCTACGCCACTGAAAGAAATACGGTTTTGAGACAACCGTTTGAACCGCCAATGTTTTCTACACAAAAAAGATACTCTTGGTTATAAGCTCTAAAATTGACCTTTTCGAGAAAAATCAACTTTTATGTTGAAAAACATGGTCAATTTTTTGGTTTTGTTACTTGTTCTAACGTTTGAATAAATTTTGTTTAATTAGTAAGAATTGACTATGTTTTTCAACATAAAAGTTGATTTTTCTCGGAAACGGTCAACTTTAGATCTTATGACCAGGAGCACTTTTTTGTGTAAAAGACATTAGCGGTTCAAATGGTTGTCTCAAAACTGTACTTTTTTCAGTGGCGTAGAAGTTGGGGAGAAAAACACCCACTACACTACCCCTTCGAAATCTTCGCCAATTAAGACTAAAAAAAATGTTCATCGTACAGAACATGGCTTACTATGAGTAGAAAATGTTTGCGAAAGCTGTTTTCTGTACGATAAACGGTTCGGGAGATATTCGCAAAAAACGATTTTTTTTTTCAATTTCAACACACGTATCTCAAAAACTAAGCGTCTGTGCATATATGTTAATGGGAACTTTTTTCTCAAAATCAAATTTTCTATCGACTGTTGAAGTTCTGCTACAAAAACCTGGGACACCCTGTATTTGTCGTCGACTTTTCTTGTTTTTAAAAATTAATTACAATTAATAAAATTTATAAATTAAAAATTCTTAGCTATTTTTTCATAGAAATAATTAGTGGGACTCGCTCAAACTTGCACAGAATAGCCGTTTTCTTTTTTGAATTGAAGATTTATCGACGTCATATAGACATAAGCTTCCATGTTAAAATGTTGTTTTTTTGACTCGATATATTCAAAAAACGGTGTAGTGAAACCCTCCAAAAAATTAGACGTTTTCTTATATTATTATTCTCAACGCTCTGTACAAATTTCAAAAAATTGTATCATAAAAAATACCTCTACGGAACTTCCTTAAGATTTGCCGTCTCTAAAATGGATATTAGATTTCGTGACTATAAATTCAATTACGGCTTGGTTGAATCTATTGTAAATATTGAAAATTTACATTACGTAGAAATCATAATGATCTAAAATTTTTATTCAAGCTTATTAATGGTTTAGTTAACTGTCCTGATTTACTATCACAAATTAATTTTCGCATTCCCGAAAGAAATGCCCGCTCGGGAAAGAAATGCCCTCTCGGCTAATGTTAATATATTTCGCATACCATATAGCAGAACAAACTACCTAATGCATTCTCAGTTTTGTCGTATTTAACTACCGCAAATCATTATTCAAATAACCTCAATTTTGAAATATTTCTTTGGTTGATTTTCAAAGGGCTTTAACTGCCTCAACATAGATAAATTATGTAATTACGAATGTATGTATATGTCTGTGTATATTTGCAATGGAAACTCTTTATTTTTTATTATGTTTATTCTTTTTACGATACATTATATTTTACTAAATTTGTTATACTGTAAAAGGGTTCGTCCCGTTAATAAATAAATAAATAAATAAATATTTTTGATGTTAAACTTATATTGTAATAAATATTTTCTAAAATATTCGGAAGTGAAGATAAGCATTATGAATAAAGATTTTTTTTAAGCGAATTTATTGATGTAGGTATAGACGACATACAGCATTATGGAAAATAAAATCTCCCGAATACTTGAGTAAACATTTAAAGAAGGATACAGGGTGTCCCAGGTTTAAGTAGCAGAACTTCAACAGTCGATAGAAAATTTGATTTTGAGAAAAGTTCCTATTAACATATATGCACAGACGCTTAGTTTTTGAGATACAGGGTGTTGAAATTGAAAAAAAAATTTCGTTTTTTGCAAATATCTCCGAAACCGTTTATCGTACAGAAAACAGCTTTTGCAAGCATTTTCTACTCATAGTAAGTTTTGTTCTGTGCTATGAAAAAAATTTTTTTTTAGTCATGATTGGTGAAAATTTTGAAGGGGTAGTGGGTGTTTTTCTCCCCAACTTCTACGCCACTGGAAAAAGTACGGTTTTGAGACAACCATTTGAACCGCCAATGTTTTCTACACAAAAAAGGTACTCTAGGTCATAAGCTCTAAAGTTGACCGTTTTTGAGAAAAATCAACTTTTATGTTGAAAAACATGGTCAATTTTTTGGTTTTGTTACTTGTTCTAATGTTTGAATAAATTTTGTTTAATTAGTAAGAATTGACCATGTTTTTCAACATAAAAGTTGATTTTTCTAAGAAACGGTCAACTTTAGAGCTTATGATCAAGGGTACGTTTTTTGTGTAGAAAACATTGGCGGTTCAAATGGTTGTCACAAAACCGTACTTTTTCCAGTGGCGTAGAAGTTAGAAGTTGAGGAGAAAAACACCCACTACCCCTTCAAAATCTTCACCAATCATGACTACAAAAAAAACTTTTTTCACACAGAACATAGCTTATTTTGAGTAAAAAATGTTTGCAAAAGCT
The DNA here is from genome assembly GCA_958510875.1 of Endomychus coccineus. NCBI lineage: Eukaryota > Metazoa > Arthropoda > Insecta > Coleoptera > Endomychidae > Endomychus > Endomychus coccineus. Next base: position 120,955,999 of record OY294069.1, read on the forward strand.
GTTCTCTGTACGATAAACAGTTCCGGAGATATTTGCAAAAAACGAAATTTTTTTTTCAATTTCAAAAACTAAGCGTCTGTGCATATATGTTAATAGGAACTTTTTCTCTCAGAATCAAATTTTCTATCGACTGTTGAAGTTCTGCTACTAAAACCTGGGACACCCTGTATATACCAAACTTCTGGTGCTACGAATTAACGCTGTTTATTAAAGAGCAAGAGCAACCCTTTGAAATTATTTCAAATTTGAATAGACGATAGGAGGAAAGTGTTATCGATGAAGACAATGATATTTATCCCTTTCACTAATCCACCTTTTTGGCCATAATAAACGCTTTTCTGTTTATTTGACATCTAATAAATACTTCATTATGAATTAATGCACCATTAATAGTCTTTTCTTATTAATCGTCGACATTTTAAACGTACATTTAAAATTGTCGACTAAATGTGATCTCGCATATATCGAAATCTTTTGAAATTTTCATGAAGCCACAAGACACGTAAATCCCACGGGCAAGTCGCTCATTTTATCCCATAAACATGGCGATTGCAATGTGACTAGCATTTCGACGGAAAAGTCGTAAGATTTGCGTGTTCCTCTGATTAGTTGGCCATAGAAGACACATTAACACGCGGAGTTGCATCCGGCGAGCAAAACCGCTGATTTATCGGTAGCAAGTTTTTCAAGACTGAGGCAATAAACATAGAAGTAAATCTTATCTTAATATTTATTAATTGTCAGAGAAAAAGGAAAGCGTTTAGTATGACAAAAAAGATGGATTAGTGAAAGGGATAAATATATCATTGTCTTCATCGACATCTCTTCACCGTTAACACTTTCCACATGTGAACTATTCAAATTAGAAATACTTTCAGCGGATTGCTCTTGATCTTTAATAAACATCATAAAGTCGTAGTATCAGAGGTTTGGTATATACCAAATTTCCACTTTTCACTTCCCAACGACTGAATTTTTTACTATGTCTTCACTGTGCGGATTGTTGTACTTTTTGCAAACTTTTACTGATGAGTGAGTTGTATCCAAGTTTATTAAAATTTTTATTTGAGTATTCGCAGGATTTTGTTTTTCATAATGCTGTATGCCGTCCATTATATATCTACACCAATCAATTTTTGGCCGAAGCCGATATAATATTGGTATCGGCACTCTGTAAAGCATCTTTAAGTCAAATATTATCATGTACAAATTTCGGTAAATCCCCGTCTGACCGAACCAAATACACCCAGCGGTGATTACCTGTATTACAAGGTCATCTTCTACAAATTCGTTAATTTTTCTTCATAGTATGCAACAAATTCTGACTGATTATGCCACTCAAAAAGTTCCCCAAATTATCTGGGGTCATTTCCATGGTCACTGGGGATCTAGACGCCTTGTAAGTCTAGTTCGTTACCTGGGAATTCGTTGATTTTTTTCAATAATGTGCAATACATTTCGGCTCTCGGGGCTTTATGTATGAAAGAAATTTTATCGTGATTTGAAAATTCTAACATTTTCAAACAACGAAATTTTTTTTAAAATATATTACGCTCATCACGATTATGCCACTCAAAATGTTCCCCAAATTATCTGGGGTCATTTCCATGGTCACTGGGGATCTAGACGCCTTGTAAGTCTAGTTCGTTACCTGGGAATTCGTTGATTTTTTTCAATAATGTGCAATACATTTCGGCTCTCGGGGCTTTGTGTATGAAAGAAATTTTATCGTGATTTGAAAATTCTAACATTTTCAAACAACGAAATTTTTTTTTAAATATATTACGCTCATCACGATTATGCCACTCAAAAAGTTCCCCAAATTATCTGGAGTCATTTCCATGGTCACTGGGGATCTAGACGCCTTGTAAGTCTAGTTCGTTACCTGGGAATTCGTTGGATTTTTTTCAATAATGTGCAACACATTTCGGCTCTCGGGGCTTTATGTATGAACGAAATTTTATCGTGATTTGAAAATTCTAACATTTTCAAACAACGAATTTTTTTTGTTTATATATTACAAAATATCAATATGAATAAAGACAGTAGTCATGCGCTTTGTTAGGATCAAGACTATGAATTTTTTGGGTGTCGTAATCGTAATCATCGACCCAAGAAACCCTCGAGGGCCGAAATTTGTTGTATATTATAGAAAAATATCAACGAATTCTCATGTGATAACCCAGTCTAGACGAAAGTCGTCCAGGTTCCCAGGGACTCTGGAAACGCCCCCAGGTAATTTGGGTAACTTTTTGAGTGGCATAATCGTAATCAACGACCTCAAAAACCTCCGAGAACCGAAATTTGGTTCATATTACAAAAAAATATCAACGAATTCCCAGGTGATGACCTACACGTTCAAATCGTCTAGGTACCCAGAGACCCTGGAAACGACCCCGGCTAATTTTTGGAACTTTTGGAGTGGCATAATCGTGATCAGCGACCTCAAAAACCCCCGAGAGCCGAAATTTTTTTCATATTACATAAAAATATCAACGAATTCCCATGAGATGAACTTACACGTACAAGTCATCTAGGTCCCCAGAAAACGATCCCAGGTAATTTGGGGAACTTTATGAGTGGCATAATCATGATCAGCGACCTCAAAAACACCCTAGAGCCGAAATTTGTTTCATATTACAGAAAAATATCAACGAATCACCAGGTGATGACTTAAAAAAAAACCGAGAACTAGAATTTGTTGCATATTATGAAGAAAAATTAACAAATTTATAGAAGATGACCTAGATATGCAGTCCCTCAGGGACTCCGGGAATGAACTCAGGTATACAGGAAATTTTTTGGATGTCGCAATAATCATCAGCGACCTTCTTAACCTCACTCACTCGTCAATTGACAAGCATTAAAAAATAATTTTTAATGAAATTCATCGATATCCAGGGCGTTACGACCCCCAGATACCCCGGGGATCGTCCAAGGGGACATTTTTTGGACGTCATAATCGTGTTCAGCGACCACGAAACCCCCGACAGACCGATTGGAGCCAGTTTTAGTCATTTTCCACCGAGTAATTAATTTTTTTTTAATCACCTCAAACAGTGTACTCGGAAAAATGAATTTTTTTGCTGCACAAATGCAATAACGAATTTCCGCAAAGAACAAACGCGGCACAAACTTTCTAAATTACCTTTTGAATAGAGTACAGAAAACCGGATTTCGATCCATCTTACTGCGCAAACGATGGGAGGTGGAATGCTTTATTTCCTCGACTAAACCTATGTTTTAAGGCATCCACTGCCCTGGCCTACATCTGGCCTGCTTGATACGGAGCACGGTATAATTTGTTGCACATAAGCATCTCTAGTTGGGATAGTGTTTGGTACGATTCGATGAGTACAAAGGTTTCACTCTAGAGCAGAAAGGAAGTGGAATAAAGCGCCGGCGTGGGACGTTAGGCAAAGTGACTTGGAATATGCTAAAGGTATGAACTATGTCAAAAATTCAAGTGTGACTATCTCAGGAAATTTAAAAATAAGGAGGAATTGTTTTATTTTCTAAATAAGACCCTGTAGGATAAGTTCAGTGACAGAAACTTTGTGGGAAGTCAAATGGTATCCTATGCCCAGCTAGGTACCATCCTATCCACCATGGATATTGGAGGTCTAGAAGAGGCCGACGGACGCATTCTATTTCAGAAAATGACACGATGCACATTGTATCAACAGGGATGAAGAAATCAGTAATATGGAGAAGTGACACATATGTCCTCGTCTCACTTTCCATCCCTACGAGAAGCAATCCTGAATAAGTTATATGTTCTTTACGGCACAGGTAAACATCGACGATAACAATGTCCATGACATTGCTATGGCCGTAAGGCCGTGACTGCGTGGATTATACACTGGATGACACTTTCTTCCTTCTATGGTAAACTGATTGCTTTCTAGTGCAGTCGCTAGAGAAAAGAAATCCAGCGCATATCGCTTAAAAAATGAAGGTGTAAATTTGGTATGTTTTTATACGTATTTTGATGCTCTGAAAACGGGAAAAATAGTGAAAAAATTCCTACCAGGTAGCTTCAAAAGTTACGACCATTTTTTGGCGCGAAAAAAGACGATTTTCATATTTTTTGCGTTTAAAAGAAACGAGGGTAACCCAAATGGAAAAACATGTGACAAATTGTACAAAAAGTGAATACGCATCGTTTGAGCCAAAATATAAGTCATATTGAGGTTATGGTCTAGAGATATAAGCAAAATAGTGTTTTTTTTGGGGAATCCGAATGTTTTTTCTCACTCGAATATTGACCAAAAAATATTCTATTCAAATGGAAAGATGGTATTTTTTACACTTTCTACAGTGTTTTGTTTTTTCTTTCATTTTGGCTCCACAATCGGCTCTAAAACTGAGATTGTCCGCCGAAAAATGGACTCGTCGACAAAAAAAAATCCGTTCGTAGATTTCAACAAATGTGATATAAAACATTTTTCAATACTGTTTTTGGGCCATAAAAAAATGTAGGACAACTTTGACAATTTCGGACCTCGGAAAATGTGGAAATTTTTCCGGTTAGAAATTTTTTAGGGTGATCAAATTCTGGACTCTATTAAGTAGAAGCCGAGATATTGATATGAATGTGTTTAGGCCTCCCCAGGGCCCAATTTTGGACCTATCGAAAAAATCGGAAACCGTTGGAAAGTAGACAAATTTTCTGATCTAAATCCAAAAATGCGACCTCGTAGGTATCACCATCTCGAATTTAGAGCGCGTTGATATAAAAAAGATCACGTGTAAAATAATGCAGCGGCTTAAATTGCTATACCGCTTATCTGCCGTAATAGTAGATTTCAACTAGTAAATTCCAATTAAAAACAATTTCTGAATTCTTACAACCTAATTAGAATCAAAATAACTAAAAAATTATCATATCAATTTAAAATATTATTATTACACATTTTTCATAAGAAATATATATGTACACGGTGGAGAGTATCTTACAAAAAGAGAAAAAAATTATAAAACACGCACACGGAATTTTAGGCGGTAACGTGAAAATGCGTTTACAGTAGTTAAATATGATTCTTAACAAGAAAAATAATTTAAATTAAATATAACAATGTGCGTTAATATTTTAAATTGATGGGATCATTTTTTTGTTATTTTGATTCTATTTAAGCTGTAAGAACTCAAACATTTTTCTAAATTTGAATTTACTACTTGAAATCTACTATTACGGCAGATAAACGGTATAGAAATTTGAGCCGCTGTAGTATTTTACACGCTCTAAATTCGAGATGGTGTTACCTACGGAGTCGCATTTTTGGATTTAGATAAGAAAATTTGTCTACCTTCCAAAGGTTTCCGATTTTTTTCGAGAGGCTCAAAATTGGGCCTTGGGGAGGCCCAAACACATTTATCAATATCTCGGCTTCTACTTGACATTCTGTAGCGTAAAATACGCGTCGTGAAATACTATAATAGAGCCTAGAATTTTATCATCCTAAAAAATTTCTAACCGAAAAAATTTCCACATTTTCCGAGGTCCAAAATTTTCAAAGTTGTTGTATCTTTTTTTATGCCCCAAAAACAGTATTGAAGAATGTTTTATATTACATATGTTGAAATGTATTAACGGATTTTTTTTTTCGATGAGTCAATTTTTCGGCTGGCAATCAGTTAGAGGGATTTTTGGAAATGGCTGATTGCGGAGCCAAAATGAAAGATGAAAGAAAAAACAAAACACTGTAGAGAGTGTACCATCTTTCCATCTGAATGGAATATTTTTTACTCAATATTCGAGTGAGAAAAAAACATTAGGATTCCCCCAAAAAAACACTATTTTGCTTATATCTCAAGACCATAACCTCAAAGTGACTTCTACTTCAGCTCAAACAATGCGTTTTCACTTTTTCTACAATTTTTCCCTCCACTTGTTTCTCCATTTGAGCCACCGTTTTCTTCTTAAACGCAAGAAACATTAAAATCTTTCTTTTTCGCGCCAAAAAATGGCCGTTACTTTTGAAGCTAACTTGTAGAACTTTTTTCACTATTTATTCCTTTTTCAATGCATCAAAATACATATAAAAACGTACCAATTTAAACCTTCATTTTTTAAGCTATAAGTGCTGATATCTCGAGACCATAACCTCAAAATAACTTCTACTTCAGCTCAAACGATGCGTTTTCACCTTTTCTACAATTTGTATCTCCACATGTTTTTCCATTTGAACAACTATTTTATTTTTAAACGCAAAAAACATGAACATCGTCTTTTTTCGCGCCAAAACATGCCTGTAACTTTTGAAGTTAACTTAGGAATTTTTTCACTATTTTCCCGTTCTCAGCACACCAAAATACATATAAAAACACTGCAAATTTACACCGTCATTTTTTAAGCGATATGCTTTTTCACTTTTTCTTCAATTTGTCTCTACATGTTTTTCCATTAAACCACGGTTTTATTTTTAAACGCATAAAACATGAAAATCGTCTTTTTTCGCGCTAAAACATGCCTGTATCTTTTGAAGCTAATTTGTAGGAATTTTTTCACTATTTTTCCCGTTCTCAGCATACCAAAATACTTTTAAAAACACTGCAAATTTACACCTTTAAATTTTTGTTCTTAATTTTTTCCTCTAGCGACTGGACTATTCTTCATAGCATGAACTGACGATGAAGAAACATATGCCTTTATCGTCTGTGTCACCCTATAGAACACAGCGAGATTTGAAACACTTATCTGTTCTGAAAAAGGTCATGATTATGCTTATAAAGTTACAGTTGATAAGGACCATTCCTTGACCGTTGTAAGAAAATACATCTTAGGTACTCTGAGCCGCCCAGTCCAAAATCCCCCGCTTGACATGCTTATGCAAAAATATATACCGTGCTACGTATCATGCATGTCAAGTAAATAAATCAGTTTTAGAATTCATTAAATATTTACTATTCAGATAAAATGTGCATTACTCCTGACGCTATTTAACTCATCACATTGAAATTTTTAGTACGCCATTTAGCACTATGGATGATCAGAGCACGATGTCTCATTTGTCAAAGTAAAATAAATTCGTCTTGAGGTCGTAAAGTGCACAGGAGTTTTTCTGAAATTTATTTGTATGTTCTTATAAATCTATTCCATGTGTTGGATGCTTTATTGACATTATTGCCTATGGAGTTTGCCTCTAGTTTGGGATATCCTGTTCATCATTATTCGAGAATTAATAATTATTAGTGCGCATAATAGTTGAAAGAGAACTTCAATTAGCTGCGTTTTGTTTTTTATATGTCAGTGATAATTGAACTAATGGATGAACAAAATATTATTAATTATTCAAAACTGCTTTGCTGTGTTAATAATAGTTCAGCGATGAGAATAAAATTATGACCTTGTACATTGATAGTATTCCACATCATTTATTACTTTTCAATCAGGATGCCTAGTATGATGTTCTGAATTGGGTCGGAGTAAACGTATATTATTCTTCGGGCACCTCCAGGACCGGATCTTTTGTAAGCTGTAGAAATTTGACTATCTGATTACAATATCAAGATTGACCATACGATACGTTAATCCATTTTTTTCATTTTTGATGTATGTGAATAATTACAGTTAATATTTTATTATTAGCAGACATCACATTATATGGTTTTGAAACTTAGCAAAATATTTCTGGTCTATTATTTTATTACATAATGGAATTTGAGCATTTTTATTACATCGAGACTAGTCTCGTAATGATGTCAGATGGGGTTTCCATTTTTGGAATAATACTTATATAACCACCTCAGATCAAAAATGTCAATAGATTCGAAGTCTTCGTGTATTCCAGGTGTTTCAGAAGAATTGAAATTAAAAGTTTTTGTGTGATCTCTATCCTAAAGTTTCTCCCCGTGCTATAAGACCGTACGAAATTATTGATTGCGTTGAAGCGTTATAGGCATTTTTTATTTGTTTTATATCTAAAATATTTTTAATAACATTAAACATAGGTATTACTTTTATAATTTTGTTATTTGAGTTATATATATGCTCATTCCAGTTAAGTTGGCAATCAATAGTAATCCTCAAGTACTTTATTTAATTTACTCTTTAAATAATTATACCTAGTGCAATTGATAATATTGCAGCTATAATCATGGACCCAACAAGAAATGCTCTAAACGGATATATCCGTGAAAAGCCGGAACATTTTGTTTGGGCCGATTACAATACTTCCCTTACACTATGTACTACCAGTAAAAAGGAATTCCTTGGAACCCACACTTGCATTAGTTTTGTGTGACTTATGGCTAGACGAATAAAGATACCTATCGATGGTCTCCAAAACCAAATTAGTTCACATCGTGCGCTTCAACTTTAGTTACATATCTCATTGTCTTATCTTTTTTAGACATGTTTCGGATATTTTATTAACATTTGAGATAACGAGATTGGACTCAAATTAAACTTTTCACCACTCTTGATTGATTAATACCGGGACATCCAAAATTATCTTGGTCAAGGGTGGTTGTGGAATCTAAAACGTGTGTCTTATTTTACGTTTGAAATAATTATGTCACTGTCACACTGACATCATCAATAACCTACAAATTTCATACCTATTTATTTCAGTTGTAAAACAGTAATGAACAACTTGTGCATCGAACAAAACGGGGGACATTTCCAACAATTACTGTAATTTAGTTTTTCTTGTTACTAAAACCATTATTTCATAATTTGTAGTTCATTATTGTTTTACAACTGAAATAAATATGTATGAAATTTGTAGGTTATTGATGATGTCAGTGTGACAGTGACATAATTATTTCAAACGTGAGGTAAGACACAGTTTTAGATTCCACAACCACCCTTGACTAAGATAATTTTTGATATCCCGGTATTAATGGTATAATGTTTAACCATGGAACTTGAAGAATATTTGCAAGAAGCGTTTTTATTAAATTAAATATATATTTTAGCGCCTAACAACTTATTTGGTCCACCCCCTAAACTTTGTCAGTATTTATTTTACTTATATGCTTAGATATTTCATATGCCATTACGGGCGTTAAAGAAAGTACCTGGGATATAGATTATATAGAATTTTTATTGTGTAAAGTTTTGGTTGGTTACAATACTCTTTGGTAAGTTTCCGCTGCATTTATAAAATAATTATAAAAAGTGTTTGCTTTTTTCGGTCTGAAGGAATTATATTATTGTTGATTGTAATATCACCTATATTTTGTTAGTAACTCGTGTTATTTCCTAAATTTCTTTTGGATTAATTAGATTTTGTTCTATTTTTCTTTTTAAAAAATCCCCGTTGGCTCTATTTGCTATTTGATTTAAATGGTGTTTATGTATTTTGTTTTGGTTTTTATTGTTAATTGATTTTTTTATAGGGTTCAAATATATTTAATTTTTAATTTTTATAGACTATATCAGACTTTGTGTGATCCAGGTTTTTTGTTTATTTAGATTTGATTTTATCTTTTTAATTTTGGTGACTTTATTAATGTTAGTTTTCGAAAAAACAATAATAAAACTCATTGACAGATTAACGTCGTTAAAATACAATTTTTCATGCCATTTGTATCAGATATATTTTGTAGCAGTTGATTATGATTAATTTTTTTTGTGATTATCGTTGGTAGAAGATAGATTGAGGAAAATGATACAAATATTGTTGGTCAGTAATACGAATTTAGATTGCTAATTGTTAGTTGTGATTTTATATAAAAGTATTTGTTCTGATTTCTAGAATAATGACATGAATACGTTGATTGATTTATAAATTGTGGTAATATTTATATTTAATTTTCAAATTTTATTAATAGTCCTACTTTTGTATTAAATTATTGACCACCGATTAACAAATTTTGATACAAAATTAGTATTGTGTTAGAGAACGTGTTTTTAATGTTTCGCAATGTGCCCGTTTCTCGAGTGTGAAATGAAATTTTTTATTGGTTTTTATTTTTTGTACATTATTAAAAATCAGACTGATAAACGAAATCAACAAGAATGTTTTTACTATGTGTTTTACTACTAAATTAGTGATAATACACATAGTAAAGACAGTATTGTTTATTCCGTTTATCATTTTGATAACTTACTAAAAGTAACGGCTTCAACAATCAATTATTTAAAAATCATACGTTTAGAAAATTTTCTGGATTCTGGATATTATGTAAGCAAAAACGAGATGAAGTTTCCATATATTTCTAAGGGGTAATAGGTGTTCCGGAAGGAAGTAGATGTCTTGGATAATAGACTTCCGCGGATAGCTAATCTTGAAAATTTTGCCTTCCGGATGGATTCAGCCTTCCCTGAAGCTGCCACATGTAACGGTTGGCGAAACGTTGGCATCAAGTCGTGCTGTTGTGACGCGGAATCCATCCGGAAGCCAAGATTTTTCAAGGAAGTAGATTGTACAATAACCAATTCTATCATTTATTTTTGGGAGTTTGTTGGAATGCTATCAAAATTGCTCATAATATCCATAGACGAGGTATAGGGTTTATAAGAAATTTTCGATAAATTTGGCTGAAGGAAGAGCTTTATCTAGCTACGACTCTGTTTTGAAACCTCATTTCTCAAATATTCAGCCCCGATATTTTCATTTCCAAATAACTGTACCCAAACACCATATCAATATTTATTAAATTGAATACTAATTTCGGCGGGTAAGTTTTCATCTTTGGTTGATGAATTGGAATTGGCTTAGTGTGTAAGCGCCATTATTACTGACAGCGAAGCCCAGAAAGAAATCTCACTGACATCGTCGCTGAAAAATAGTCAACATAACACCTTCCAAGCGGGTTACAAGGTTCTATTTTAGTCCTCGAATCCTTGATCGATCAGTACCAATTTATGTACAGTCAGTATCGATAATATTTAGAAATTATGAACTAAATTGAAGAGGTCACATAACTTCTGATCCATAATTATTATAATAGGATTTTCGCGGTTTGAGCTTTTCTAAATCGATCTAGACTATTTTTGAGATGATGTTTCTATGGGTGTACGTGCGTTAACCACTGTGGAGAGCATTGCGCCGTTTCTATTGGTTGTACGAATTCAAAATTTTGCTCTAAAGTGGTCAAACTGTATTGTTTTGGGGCGCGATGGTCCATAGTGGGACTTTTGACACATCTCCAGTTTTCTAATGGAACTATAGTATTTTATTGAACCATTATGACAACTGTGTTTTTTTGTGGTTATAAATACAAAACATACGCATACATTTAACCCCTGAAGTATATATAAATTCTCGGGAAATAGGTCACACTAACATATATGTTTACCATTTTCGTCTTTGCGTACGTTTCGACCTCACGACCATCACTAGAAGACGTATCAAAAATATTCACTTAAACGGCATTTCTTAAAAATAATTGTAATGAGCACAAAGCGTCCTCGTCGCATTAATTTCAATTAAAAATGCCTACGTCGCCGAAACGAACAAAAACACGAATATTCGAAATTGTAACACATTAATGTTCTAAATATATGAATATGTATCAAAAAACCACTGCAAAGCAATCTTTCTATAGCGATTGAAGTCGTCTCATGAATTGTGAGAATAAAACTGATAAAACAAATCTAATAAGCTCAAGTATTCACTTTTAAACCAGATGTTAAAGATTTATGAGGTAATAGGAAAACGTTGTGAGACATTACTAAAAAGCAAAAATTTTCACCGCCCTTGCTAAACATTGTTAGTTCTATTATAAAATTTTAGTTAAAGGAACCAATTATTATAAAAGATCTATCCTGGAGATGATTCACATAAAACGTTACTCTAAGTCTGTAAATCATAGAACGTACGTTCAATTATTGAGTCAAATTTAATTAATTTAACTCTTACAAATTCCTACATCTTTAATGTTAAAAGTATATTTTAGGTAGAATTTTGAAAAAATCTATGTTTCTAGGAAGGTCTGACAACCTTTTCCTATTACCTAATAAATCTCCAACATCTACTCGGAACATAAATGTGTTACAATTTCAATTACTCGTGTTTTTGTTCGTTTCGGCGACGTAGGCATTTTTAATTGAAATTAATGCGAGATAAGGACGGTTTTTCCCTGATGTTAGTTATAAGATACCCCGTTTTAGACAGTGATTTTTTTTGAAACGTTTCCTGATGATGGTCGTGAGACCGTAACGTATTTAAAGACGAAAATAGTAAACATATGTGTAAGTGTGACATAGAGTATAATTTGACATATTTCCACGTATTTAGCTGTTTCTGACTCATTTGCAATGTATTTTCTGTTTCTACGCATGTTACCTGTTTCCGAGGGCGAAGTCTGCAGACAACATCTAGGAAATATATATCATAGCCATAAATATATCCGAATGTAACGTTATTTACCTCGGGAAAAACAATCCACATGTACGATATATCATAAACAATTCTCCACATCATATAGTCTAGGAGCTGGAGCGATACGCTAGGACTGAAAGTTAACCCGATGGCACTATGTTAAGGACTTTTCAATGATCAGTTCATTTCACGAACCGAATCTTCGCTCTATAGATGAGAAATAATCACCCTTTACACTAAAAATACTATTGAAGTGCTGAGGACTTTTCGACTACCAAGTAGCCGCCATCAGATCTGATGATGGCTACTTGGTAGCCGAAAGGTTACCATTCTCCTTGTTGAGTTATTGTTGTGTAGTTTGTAATGTAAGAAAATATGGAACAGGTACAATGGCGAGTACTCTGACCAATGGGTCACCCTCCCAACTCAATCCAAAATCCAGAACATTCTCCATAAAAACAACTTCTCTATTAATTCATTAAATCTAGATTTGAATAACCTCGATTGTCCATATTTTGATACTTTTTGTCAAACTACACAACAATCACCCAACAAGGAAAAGTTTGGAAATCATGAAATTTCTCATTTACATTACAAAGTATGCGAAAATCAATTTCCCTCAATGTCGACAAAAAGTCGCTTTGAAATGAAAACTATCAAACATAGGTATAGGGAGCATGATACAGATCGATGCGAAAGTTGATTATCTTCCAATCAGTGGAAAAAATCGGCACTTTTTTCTATTGAATGAAAGAGAATCGATCTGTATCAATGACACAGAACGTTTCGAAAACGGTTAGGTAGGTATAGGGGAGGCTAGAAACGGAAGTCTCGCCACCTTGATACTATTTTAATTGAGAAGCAAATAATCGATTATGGTTGTGTACAAATTTTCAGATTGCTATCTTTATTAGAACGCAAAATAAACTCTAATGTGAGTTTTAGCGACGGAAGACGTTCTTTATATAGAAGAATGTTTGTTCAGAATTCTATACAAATCTATAGTTTTATTCCGACGTTGTTGAAATTTTACACTTCTTGAACCCTAATACATAAGGAAAGTCACTGTCACTGTTTCGGAAAAACTACCCCAAAACCTCATTCAGACACATACCGTTGATAAAATTTTGCATACTTGACCTTCAAAACAAGAATAAAGCCAGTGTCTAAATGAAATTTAGACTGAGATAATTGGTTCAGTACACCATGTATGTTTCTGAATTACGTCATATAGTTTGTTGGCAAAGTCAGTTTTGTTTTTATGGATAGCGTTTAGCATTTAAGCATTTATATGCCATTCTGACATTGTCGATTGCTGAAAATAATTTGTATTGGTTTATGTACATCTAGGCAGTAAAATAAGATGAATCCTCAATAATTGTGAAAAATATTTCAGACGATGTCGTCAGCTCATGTGGAACCTCCACCACCACCACCAACTAAAACCCATGGGACCAGGAGTCAACATACCAGAAATTCGATCAGTAATGCACCACATCCACCAAAAACTTCGTATAATGACAAGTGCAAAAGGAAGTTCAAACATGATAGGACTGGACGTAAGAGATCGAAAAGTTTTTCCGGGTGTAGTTTGGGAAAGTTATTGAATGCGAAACCTGTTTTGCCAAGTAAATTTCTTCTTGGTGGAAACATCAGAGATCCGTTGAATTTGAATAGTCTTCAAGATGAAGAAATAAATCGAGCTATGAATGCAATCACCCCAAAGTCATCACCAATACCCACACCGCCTAGGCGCAAAGGTCAAATAGAAGTAATAATTCCCCGAAATATAAAGGACCCCTTGAATTTGATCGATTGTGATGATGATGCGGAATATGAACAACAGCTTTGTTCGCCGATTAAAAAGGGAAGAAAGAAACGGCTGAAAAAACGAAGGACAATTTCAACAACCACGGAAATATCAGTTTCTGATGCCGATATAACGGGCAACCCGGAAGCGAAAACTCCAGAAGCTCAATCTGACTCTGCCAAAATTCCAGAAGTTGTCGATATCAATATCACAAAATCTAAGATATGTAAAGAGCTCAATCTTCAGTTGTCACCGAAAAAAGATAAACTCAAGAGGAAGTCTGAAGAACACAAAGATGTTGCTAAGAAATTCCGTTACTCAATGGATAAAATCGTCAGTCCTGTTGTGCCACAACCAGGTGCGTGGCTAAAACGAATGAATTCTATAAACAAGAGACAACTCCCCAGGCAGAATAAACCACCGGATGAGAAGATGCCACTGTTCAAGGATAAAAATACGCAGTTCCAATATGGTAATTATAACAGGTTCGTAGATGTTATTCCTCATTTTGACTAATTTAATTTTTTTTGTTCTATCATAATCATAATTTAGTGCCACTAGAAGAGATACCCATATGTTTTGTTGGTTTTGTAGGTTGTCTTATTGAACGCTTCTAAATCTCATTTAAGAACAACAATACTTATTTTCAAACTGTTCACATGTTAACTCTCCATGATACCACATATTAGGTATCCTTAGATATCTCTAGAAACGCATTAGAATTATCTTGAGTAGAACTTTAAATGAGTTATGGTTTGTTGCCAGATGTACTATTATTCCCATTATATGAACTTATTCATACTTTCTGAAGTTTATGGAAACGAATTTAAATAGGCGTTTAACAGAAGCCTGGTTTATTTTTTTTCGTAATTGATAAGAACATTTAGTGACTAACATTGAATGTACATGTATTTTTGAGAAAATAATAATAATACTAATCGTGAATTTGAATTCAATTAAATCATGAAAATAATGATTAAATAAGTTTAAAAGGTTAGTTTTCACGAAACGGAGTTGATTTAATATTTATATATACGCTGTTTCTTCTCCAGCTATAGTTGCTCACTTTAACAAAATTATTATGTAACCTGTACGTAATTTTATCTACTTTCAACTAGGAGTATCTGTTTTTTTTTAATACATACTCTTTTCCGCACCATCACGAGGGTAGAATACAGGACGTTTTTATGTGGTATCCCCAGTAGGCCTAGATCACATCGAAATACCATAAAAAAATAATTACAAATTGAGGTAAATACCCAACTGTATATTTTTTAATATACATATAGGTACATGTTTTAAATTTAATATATGGATATTTTATTATAAAATAAATTCCAAGTTTGATGAACAAATGAATATAATTATGCAATATTTTTATTAGAATTAGAATTAGAATTTATTTCTCGAATACAGTTATAATATTCTTTTTACAATGGAATGATTTTCATGTATGCTGAAGCTCATGTGACCTATTGGGAAGTGTAGTTCATTTTGAGTTGTTTTTACACACATATAAGCAATTACACAATATGTATAGTTAGTAATAATAAGTTAGTTTTTGGTGAAATAATGCTAGTGAATGTTAATAATGAAAGAAAGAAAAATTTTGATGCTTATCATAATAAAAACGATTTATAAGTGGTCATTGAAGAATTCTCTGGTATTGTAATAGACGTGAGTTTGAAAAAAATGTTTTACCTTAATTTTAAAAATGTTTAGAGGTATTATTCCTGTCATTGAGGACGGTAGGTGATTGAATGTTTTTATTGCCATATATAAGGGACCATTTCTGTTCTCTGTATAATTGAATTGGGGTGGTATATACTTGTTTTTGTTCATAGTGTCATAGTTGTGAATATCCGTGAAAAAGTAATAAGTAATAGAAGTACCAGCAAGTGAGTGTAGAAACCTAACGTTTTGATGCTTGGTTACATTTATTTGATGTTAACCATAGTTTCCGTAATCTTATTTAATTTAATAGAAGCAGGTTCTTTATTCTTTTTAATAGGTTTCGTGAAGTTTGGGTTTTTTATTTTGTTACCATACGATCTTAAACCTTCGAGCGGGCGTGCTGTCGTAAAATTTACGACAAATGTACAAAACCCCTCCTCACTTCTTTAACCCACGCTAGAATAATCCTATTCCTAAATCAGTACGCTCTTAACCCTTAACCTCCCTGAGAGTGGCTGCATTTGTACAAGTTAAGACGTGTTTGTTATATATACATTGTTATTTTATTCATTTCATATCTTTAGTATTTTTTACAACGATCGTTGTTTATGTATGTTTGCAAATTCTAACCTTTTTATTCATTTCTACATACATTTTATCCTTTTTAGTTTAATTGGTCATTGTTTTTGATATTATCACCGCTTGTTACATCGCCTGCAGCTGCTGATGACTCTCCGTAATAGGATAAACCTTATCATTGCCGACCATGTAGTTTCATGCTAACGCGCATTATTATAATTCATTCTTACTTCACGTTGCCTAGATGTTTTAGTTTCATATTAATGCTTTTGTATTAATTCTTATGAAGTTTTTTTAAAAAGCTTTTCGTTATACCACGACATATAACTGGCGCAGTCGCAAAAGTTCCAGAAATGCACAGAAAACCCTTCTTACAATCCTACCGACTGCGCCAGTAATGTGTCATGGTAAAAGTTGAAAAAAAAACTTTATTTATTCTTAATACAAAAGCATTAATATGAAACTAAAACATCTACGCTAGGTGAAGTAGTGAAATAGAATGAATTATAATAATACACGTATGTTGGCATGAAAGTACATGGTCAGCAATGATAAGGTTTATCCTATTACGGAGAGTCATCAGCTGTAGGCGATGGAACACGCTTAAGAATCCATTAGTCTCGTCATAAACGGCATGTCGTAAAATGTTAGACACGCGCTCGCTCTTAGGGCGCGCCCGCCGAAAGGTTAATAAAAATATTCTATTTTGAGTTCAAGTAAAATATATTTTACAGTCCTAGCGGTATTGATAATAAAATAGATAATATATGCGAAAAAGCTTCAAATGATTGAAATGTAAATTAAAATTATAGTAGCAAAAATAAGTCGTACAATACTGACTGAATAGACAAGAAAAACTTAAACTAGTTTCGTATCGTCGGCAGCACCAATACGGAGAGATTGTTTGGGATCACAGAATGAGTATAATGTGATAACGACATTCCTTTCCTTTTCGAAAGGAGTTGCTAGTAAATCGCTTGTTTTCTGTTCAAGGCTTGGCACAAATACGCTAAGAGTTGAATACCTATAACGGCATACAAATTAACTATCAAAGCTCATTGTTGGGGCTTCCCAAATTCTGATTGTTTGGAGATGAGAGGTTGTGAAGTTTGATAGTTTTCGGTACTCTATATTGCATTATAATTATAACTTTTCTTTTCCAGGTATTACGGTTACAGGAATGCACAGAACGAAGTGGATCACAGACTGAAGGTGTTTTCCATCCATCGATATTTATTTGAAGGAAAGGATATACTGGATATTGGTTGCAATATTGGACATGTTACTTTATCAGTTGCTAGAGATTTTTGTGCTAAAACCGTAACAGGCATCGACATCGATAATAAACTCATTGGGATAGCCAGGAAGAATATAAAATATTATGTCAAAAGTGTTGATTCTCCAAGACCTGATGAAACTAACACTTCTCGGTCATATGATAAAAAAAGTAGTGAGTTTTTTCCAATATCTATGCCAATATTATACGGAGCAATTGATATTCCAGGCTTCGAAATGGGACAGAGAAGTCGAGGCTTTCCAAAAAATGTCACTTTTAAAAAGGTAATAAAAATTACTTATTTTATTTAAAACTTAGATTTCAGTTTTAGTGCCGTCAATATGGTATAAAAATAGGTCGATTATTTAAAAATTGTTGAATAACAACCGATCAGGCTGAAACTGGATGCGTTCGACGGTGAAAAATATGTAGACAAAAGGACCCTAAATTATTCTTGTCCAAAACTTATCCCCCCCCCTCCAATACCCTTAAATTACCCAATTTCTGGGATAAAAATTGAGAAAATAATTGAATAATACTGCCGAATAGATCTGAAAATGTCTACTCGGGGGGTTTTCAGGGTCGCTTATCACGATCCCGACGTCACATTTTCCCCTTTTCCCCCCTTCTCTGATCCCCCCACTCGGTTCATCCCGCAATTTTGGAAATAAAATTGATCAAATTTGGATGAAACGGTGGACTTGGGGGTTTTTGGGGTCGCTGATTACGATCCCGACTTCAAAATTTAAAAATATCTCATCCCCCTTTCTCTAATTAACCCCCCATGGACTTTTTCGAGTGACAAATTCCGCATTCCAGAAATATCTAGGAAGGAATGGTCAAAAAATGGGATTTTTATAAGATCATTAAAAAAATTCAGTTAATTAACAATTTTATTTGTTAACAAATTAAAAAAAAAAATAATTTTTCAAAATATTCAAGATTAGAGTAATTTTCGGATAATTCGAGCTCGCTGAACGTGAATTTAATGTTATTTTTGCAATTGACGGTTGTATTAATTAGTTAATTAACAATTTATTCGTTAACAATTTACGATTAATAATAATTTGGGGTTCTTTTGTCTACATATTTTTCCCGTCTAATGCGTTTCACCCCGATCGGTTGTTATTCAAAAATTTTATTTAAAAAAGTAAAGTAATTTTACAGTAATTCCAAAAATATTATAACACTCAAAATAGGCAGTTAATCGATTGCAATAGGTGTATTACTAGGGAGGAAAGTAATGTAATGTTCCCTCCCGCGGATTGTTTGAGGCTCGAAGGGAAACGGAGAGCATTGAAATCCAAGGGAGGGAATGATACAGTTTCCTCCAGTGTAATACAATTTATGATTTTTTCTGGGATATCCCTTCAAAGCCTACGACTTAATTGAATAATGGATATTATTCAATCTTACTGTCATTATTTAGTTCATAAATAATACCATTAACAGACGAAAATCGTATAAAGAATGTTTTATTCGATGGCTGTAAAAGTCTGATGGATTCGTGCGTACTAAGGAAACCATTGCGCCGTTCCTATAGGTCGTACGAATTTGAAAATTTGTAAATCACTTTGAAGTGTTGAATATCTATTGTTTTGAGGCGCGATAGCCCCCTTGCAAATGGTACTTTTGGCATACGAGGGCAAGGTAAACAGCAATGAAATTAACGTACCTAAGAAGAAGAAACTGAAAACTCCATTTATATAAGGTCTAAACTATCGCCATATTAGGGCAAGGTGAAAAGTCCCTGAAAAATAAAACAGATGGCGCTACAATCGAAAATCCCATGTGACATTTGTGATGTACCATCTTTAACTAGAACGCATTGAAATTTTCCTAATCATATGTCATTCAGTTCTGTTTTGACACCCATCGAAAGCAAACAACCTTGAAGATTTTTGTAAACATGGAAAAAAGTGATCTCGCGTTTTGGTTGAACATTATTTCTTGAGTGGAAAAAACATTACGCAAACCAAAGCATCGAATGTTAAACATTATGGGGACAAACTCACCATCGATTGGGACGATTCACAAGTGATTTACTGATTTTCGTTGTGGGAGTAAGAGCACAAAGGACGCCGAACGTTATGATCGTCCAATAGTCCAGGCAATAAGCACGGAAAAAGACCATAATAAAGAAAAATATAGTACCTAAGCTAGAATTTCAAAAATTTTTTTGCATTTTGTTCCTAATACCCCATAGATCATTCATGTCTATCAAGACCGCGGGGGTCGACCTTCTTACCCCCTCAAAACGGGGTTTCAACCCTTCGTTGGAGCATTCTTATAAAAACAGTCCAACATTAATGAATTAAGAGCCGAAAATGACCCCTAGCATGTTTTTTGGGTCGCTGATCACGATTCCGCAGTTAGTTTTCTCGAAAAACTCCCTCCAGATGGGAAATTTGGAAAATTCATATGTAATATATAACTTATAATTTTGTTGCAAAAATGACCTATAGTAGATTTTTTGGGTCGCTGATCACGATTCCGCTGTAATTTTTCCCAAAAAAGTCTCTCCAGATGGAAAATTCGGGAAATTTGAGATGTTCCTGAGACGGTTATGAATAATAAAGTATAATTTTGTTGCAAAAATGACATCTAGTAGGTTTTTTGGGTCGTTGAACACGATTCCGATGTTATTTTTCCCAAAAAACTCCCAGATGGAAAATTCGGGAAATTTGAGATTTTCCTGAGACGGTTATGAATAATAAAGTATAATTTTGTTGCAAAAATGACATCTAGTAGGTTTTTTGGGTCGTTGAACACGATTCCGATGTTATTTTTCCCAAAAAACGCTCCAGATGGAAAATTCGGGAAATTTGAAATTTTCCTGAGACGGTTATGAATAATAAAGTATAATTTTGTTGCAAAAATGACATCTAGTAGGTTTTTTTGGTCGTTGAACACGATTCCGATGTTATTTTTCCCAAAAAACTCTCCAGATGGAAAATTCGGGAAATTTGAGATTTTCCTGAGACGGTTATGAATAATAAAGTATAATTTTGTTACAAAAATGACACTTAGTATGTTTTTGGGTAGCTGATCACGATTCCGCTATTAGTTTTCTCGGAAAACTCCCTCCAGATGGGAAATTTCGGATTTTTCATCTGGAGAGAGTTTTTTGGGAAAAATAACAGCGGAATCGTGATCAGCGACCCAAAATACTTACTAGTTGTCATTTTTGCAACAAAATTATACTTTATTATTCATAATCTCAGGAAAATCTCATATTTCCCGAATTTTCCCATCTGGAGAGAGTTTTTTGGGAAAAATAACAGTGGAATCGTGATCAGCGACCCTAAATATAATTTTCTTTCCACGTCTTTAAAATACTAATATGGGGTTAATAAAGCAAACATTGGGTTACTCTCAGCTGGATATAAATCTGAATATAATAAATTGCTTTTTCGCTTATACATTTCCATCCCTTCTAAATTACTTAGATATTTGTCCGTACTGTATTTGAAGTGATACACTTTCTTGAGAAATGGTGTGACCTGTATTTAAAATATGTTAGCTTACGTTGATTTTTCACCATTATTTTCCTTTATGTGTCCAAAATCTTCTTTATACCATGTTCTAGTTTGGCCCACATAGCATTTTGAACACCACTCCCAATCAATTTTATAAATCCCGGATACTGTTTCAAAGGTGTTGCCTAAACGATTTCTATCATCCTTACATCTGAAAGCGGGTTATATTGCAAATTTAGAAAACAAATTATGGAATCCATTAATTATTGAAGGATAAGTGAAACTTTTGAATTTAAAGGCGCTTAGTGCTTCGTACAATTAGTTTAAGAAATTCCGTGCTTTAGTTGATGTGTATAAGTTGTCTAACGTGATCTGATGATGGTAGTCAGACCAAAACGTACGTAACTTCGAAAATATTTTCCAAGAATTAACGTGCAATTCATACCTGGTTCAAGAATAATTTTTACATTCAGATTTATCTCCCACTGAGGGTATTCCCTTTTATACCTAATAATTCCAAATAGTATTTAATTAAACAGGCAATTTTGATTTATAATTTAGTTTTATCTGATGATGGCTACTTGGTCTGAAAGGTCCTGAGTACTTTAACAGTAATTTTATGTGGATTAGGATAATAGTTTCTTCATATAGTGAAACAAAAACGTCTAAATTACCCATAATACGGCTCTAAAATGTGACTTTGGGCTCCAACTATTTATGATGTCATTTGGGCAATTAAGAATTAACCTTGGAATAATGATATTGTGCAATGACTTCCATATAATGTTGTTGAAAACTAGAAATAATCACGATAACTCTACTAATGTGTAAAGACGTGACACCATATCTCAATCTAGCGTCAATTGTTTCAAATTGCGTCACGGGCTAATTCATTTTCTCTCGTCGTATGGAAGCACAGAAGGAAAGAACAGAGTCTCAGAAATCAACATCGTTAGTTATTAGCACTGAAAAGGAGCTTACACTGTAACTTAGCATGCTTAAATTATTTGAATAATACTTATTTATTTAAAGAACCAAAAATTTAGTTTTCATCAGGTTTCTTGCTATTTTTTTCCAATTGGACAATTATTACCAAATACATTAGTAGCCTTATTATTATTTTATGAAGACGTAGTTTTATCTACATAAAAATCCTTACATCTTTCATTTTATTTGGAAATGTATGGAATAAAAAATGTTTCGATTTATTAGAAGAACCAAATTTGGTACATGCATTTGAGTTATTAATTGATGGTAAGTGAAAATCACCTGAAACATTCTAAGGGGTTGATCCACCCTTAAAATTCTATAGATTTTTTGGACAGATTCGAAAAATTAATCTCATTTTATGAGGAGTAAAATGTAAAATATGTTTTATCCTATAAATAACTAAAGAATTGCTTAATAATGCCCTTCGGATCATCACAAAGTTGATAATTGACCATAAATGTATACCTCAAACAATTTATTTCATTTCAGTAATTGTTTACTGATTGTTTTGAAAATGGGGTGATCATTTTTAACAATTCAATTCCTTTAAATTGTGAATACCAACATCCTACTTTTTCATATTGCAAACAGGCATACTACAACATTGTTTAGGTTATTTATGTTTTTCCATTTAATTGTTCTTATTGATATTTATTAATTATCAAATTTCATATTTAAGCAACTATTGACTTTTTGGTGATTTTCTAAGTACCATTCTTGAATATTTCTTTAGTTTTCGAGATTTCCCTGAAAACGAGTTTTTTTAATGAGAGTAAAAAAGTATGAAAATAATAAAATAAAATTGTAATTTTTCAAATCTGCCAACCAAAAACAAAATCTGTAGAATTTTACGGGTGGGTCACCCCAAATCAACCCTAGAATGCTTCGGTTATCTGCCACTTACCATCAATTAAAACTTTTAATACATTCAGTATTCAACAGTGTACCAAATTTGGCTCTACTAAGTAAAGTGTCTGAAGGCCTTACGCAGGGTGTAACTTGCTGTGAAGGTAAGATGCTTCGTTTTGGTTTTATGCGGAATATTCTTATATAGAGGTAAATCCTCTTACACACAATTGCACCTAGAACTGCCTATTTGATTAATTTGTATTCAAACAAAATGTTCTAACACTATTGATAGATATAATCACCCTTATCCACTAAAAAAATACTATTAAAGTAACTTTAAATAAACCAACTATTACAAGTTCGATTTTCACAAGTTTATCAAGAATGTGACTATATTTCGCTACCACCGTAGCTTCTTCAAACGTATTACAAAGTAGTAGTACGTACGTAGCTACGATGGTAGCGAAACTATAGTCACATCCTTAATAAACTTGTGAAACTCGAACTTGTAATAGTTGTTTTATTTCAAGTTGATAATGGATTCTCATCACGTAATGGCTGATTCTATTCAACTATTAAAGTACTGAGGACCCTTCGGCTACCAAGTAGCCATCATCGGAGCAAACTTTAATAGTATTTTTTAGTGGATAAGGGTGATTATTTCTCATCAATAGTGTTATAATATATCCACAGTGGAACTCTTTTATTTTTATAGTTTATCAAGATGTTCTAACACTTCTAACATGACAAAGAAAATTTTCGAATGTGAGATCCAAATTTGGAAAATATGAGCAATATTTTATTTTAATTTATCAATGAAATTTGAAGGTACGTTAAAATGCACAGAACTCTATATGACAACCACGGTCGTCTACACAGGTCTGGAAACTCGAGGTTGTTTCCTATGTGAGCAGTGAGTCCGCTAAGCGTCGACTGGCCCGTAGTACCAAAAGTCGTCACGTAGGAGTATTTTCTGACAACTGTCAGTTGACTTGTCAACACAAGGAATACCTGCGTTTTTAGAAACAAATTACGAAATCGTGCATTGTGCCAAAATGCAAAACGGGGTACAAAATTGTAAAGCAAGAAACTTCTGTTTTTAAAGTGCCGAAAGATGCGGAAATGCGAAAAAAGTGGATGCTTGCGATTCCGGATAAAAATCGTTTTACCACTTCGTGATCCAAGCGCTAGCTGGTGGCTGAGCGAGGGACTATGAGTTAGGCGACCCGTAAGAGACTCAAGTCAACCATAGAGTTTCCAGACCTGTGTATATGACCGTGATGACAACCAACATATTTCGACTTCTACTTAACTACATAATTCCAATTGCTATGTAAAAAACATAGTGATGAATAATTGGGTCTATTCAGTGTTCACACAAAAAAATAAAGTCTCACCCTACATTATCAGTACAAAATAACATGAATAAATTAATAAATAAGTCGTACAATAATAAGATAATGCCTATTGAATTGAAAAATAAATTAATTTGCCATAATGGGCAAGCACCTTACATCTATGGGCTTCCAAAACTACATAAAAATGATATACCTTTAAGACCCATTGACCCATTGTTAGTAATATTGGAGCGCCTACCTACAATTTATCAAAATCTATCAACAATATAATAGGAAAAAATTGTATGTGAAAGACTCATGAGTCATTCCACGTCAGAACAGCAACGCTCAATGGGTCAACATCTCCGATTTCGCTCAAATTTTGGGGATAGGTTCTCATTACCGAAAAAATAAGATCCTGAAAATTTCAGGTCGATAGGAAATGAAATTTTCGATATATCGGGCAATACAAAATTTGGCCAATTTTAACGTGAAAAAATTTAAAATCAAATTTCGGTAAAAATGAACTTTTAGGACCAAAAAATATTTGGAAAAGTCCAAATTGATAGGAAATTTTCCCAGGTATCTGAAAAACTCAAAAATGTGTGCTTCACTGATTTCTGAATTCCGGATGAGGTGGATTTCTGTTCTGTCAATCAAGAACGGTTCTATTGATTTCATATCATTTTTACAAAAATCATAAAAATCTCTTGCTGTGAGGATTTGATTCGTCTTCGGACGTCGCAAGTTTTCACTTGCTGCTTGTCATTTTAAACTGCCACCAATACCATCACAAGCAGATTTACCATATGCGATGTGGCAAAAAAGTTCCAAATTCCTGTCAGACCATGTTTTTTTTAACTAGTTAGGCACATCCATCCGTGAAATATTCAAGTTGAGTAATTTTTGGAAAATGATTTTTGATATAATCAATCACGTATTTAGTAAAAGTTTGCACCATTGCATTGTCATGCTTCAAATCTTCTATGAGAAAACAAAGAGATTTGTATTTTCCATAGATATTCTTGAAAATGGATTATAAACGAAAATGTATATGGTGTCATCAATTATATTATTTAATATAATTACATATAAGAAAATTTTGGATTTTAATCCACATTTGATATACAAGAAAGTGATATACTTACAATAATTTCAAAGAAATTAATTATTATACCTTCGTTTCTTTTACGTTATTCTGATGAATGAGAAATTAATTACTTCTTGGATATGTACATTTTTGTTTAATGAATCAGAAGATTTACATGGTTACTTATTTCAAGTCCAAGCGCATGCACAGAACGGATTCTCCAATGCTCATCGTACCAAAATATAACGAAAAAAAAATAAAAAATATCAAATTTCCGTATTTTCGGTCTTTTGACGAAAATTTTCATATGAAGAGCATGGATACTTGAGTTGGGTATTACTACTCTCACAACTGTTTCTCACTTGCATTAGGATATTGTTAATTTAAAAAAGGCTCATTTGATTATTTACAAAAATTGATATTGAATTTTTAAATGTAGGTATTCATAATATCACACAACATTGTTGAATAAATTTTCCTGTGGGAAATTAAACCGAATAAAAAAATATGAAAATTATTTAGAAAAGTTTAAAAACATCAAATCTATAGACCTGTGATTGCAACTTTTTTGGATTTCAATATTTTTTTCACATTCTGCTAAATTGAATTAATTAAATAAAATTAATTTCAAATTTTATTAACCTGTTTTTTTAATTCTATTGAAATATGGTTCAATGCTCATCGTACCAAAATATAACGAAATAAAAAATATCAAATTTCCGTATTTTCGGTCTTTTGACGAAAATTTTCATATGAAGAGCATGGATCCGCATATTTTACATGAAAGTACATGGCTTCAGCTACCTTCCCTGAAAATTTTGGAAAAATCGAAGTGGCAGCAGCTGAGTTATGATTTTTTAAAGAAAAAGTGACATTTTTTAGTTTTTCGTGTTTTTTGCGCATGCGTCAGCTAAATACGCTAGATATTGTGATTTAATCGGATTCCTGGGAAATTTTCCTATCAATTTGGACTTTTCCGCATATTTCTTGGTCCTAAAAGTTCATTTTTACCGAAGAAATTTGATTTAAATTTTTTGACGTTAAAATTGGCCAAATTTTTTTATTGGCCGATATATCCAAAATTTCATTTCCTCATTTCCTATCGACCTGAAATTTTCAGGATCTCATTTTTTCGGTAATGAGAACCTATCCCCAAAATTTGAACAAAATCGGAGATGTTGACCCATTGAGCGTTGCTGTTCTGACGTGGAATGACTCTCATGGCTTTTAATGAATTTATAAAAAATCAATCCGTACCCGTAGATCATCAACTGATTTCTTTGGACGTTGTTTCTTTATTTACAAATATACCACTCGTTTTGGCATTGAATAGCATCAAAAAACGGGCAGAGATTCAAAACTACACACCTCTAGATCAATCTGAATTTATAAATGCAGTACAGTTTTGTTTAGAATGCACTTATTTTCAATACGGTGAGCAATATTTTAGACAAATATTCGACACAGCAATGGGTTCTCCTATTTCAGCTACTATCACTAACCTTGTTATGGAATGTATAGAGGAATCTGTTATTATTAATTCATTAGATTTTAAACCCGTATTCTTTAAACGATATGTAGATAATTGTCTTATGTATGTTCCCAACGATAAAATTCAGTAAGTGATTAATAAATTTAACAATTTCCACTGTAAACTTCAATTTACTTGTGGAATAGAAGTGAACAAAAGCATAAGTTTCCTAGATATGGACACAAAAAATGTTTAAAAAAAGTATGATATAAATGTCGCGCATAAACCTACTAATTGTGTTGGACAATTTTTCTCAAATCTAAAACCTTTAATACCTAAAGATAAACAAACCTACACAGTATAGAAATTAAATTGTTTAGATTGCGATGGAACTTATACTGGAATCTCTAAACAATATTTACAAAAAAGAATGTAGGGCCATAAGTATAGCACAAGAAATAAAAACTTAGAAAATTCCATCGCCCTTGCTAAACACTGCTTTGATTATAACCATCAATTTGATTACAAAAATGTTAATATTTTAACTAAGGAAACCAATTATTATAAAAGATCTATTCTGCAGATGATTCACATAAAACGTGATCTGTAAATCATAGGACTGATATTCAGACATTACGTCAAATTTATACTAACTTAATTAATTAAAACTATTGCAACTTCCTACATGCGTCTTTATAATGTTAAAAGTATATTTTAGGAAGAATGCTCAAAAGTAATATTCCAATACAGGTCTGCAACCTTTTTCAAGTACCTCATAAATCGTTACATCTGGTTCGAGAGTAGATACTTAACATAATAGCTTTGATCTCCAGTCGTTGAGACACTAACCCAACATGCGCTTGTATATTATAAGAATATTACTGAATAGTGGATTCTTGTTATATTTTATACTTGAAATATTGACGGTACAATTTCGATTATTCGCGGTTCTGTTCGTTTCAACGACATGGGCATTTTTGATTGAAATTGGTGCGATATGGACGCTTTGTGCTATAATTAGTTTTAAAAAACCCTTTCTGACATAATAAGTCTTCTGATGATGGTCGTGAGACCGAAACGTACGTAAAGACGAAAATTATAAGTGTTCACACATGCAATGCTTATTATTTTTTTTATATACCTGTATTTGGTACCACTAACAAATATGAAATAATACATTTTGGTATCGTAATCTTTAAACTGGTTAGGTTTTTCTGATAGCCAAGAAATTTATCCGAAAACTACCATTAATGCGGCCCATCTAACTTAAATTCAAGGGCTGCATATAAATACATGTAATGTGAATTGTTGGCTTACCGTTTGTTCTTATTACAGTGCAACTATATTTTGGATGATGACACACTTCTAGCCTTAGAACAGCCTCAATTCGATGCAATTCTTTGTTTGAGTGTAACAAAATGGATACATTTGAACTGGGGAGATGCTGGATTGAAACAATGCTTTCGACGGATGTATGCGCAGTTGAGGCCAGGAGGGAAGCTTATTTTGGAGCCACAAAATTGGGCTAGTTACAAGAGTAAGAGGAAGTTAACAGTAAGTGAATTATTGTTTGTTTTTTGGTGATTTCTCTTATAATTAATTATAATTAATTTCGAAAACAAAACCAGGATTTCTCACTGGTGAATGATTTAAGATTTATTCACTTAAAATTGTTGATTCACGTATTTTGAGTTATTGAAGAAAATGTAAATATTGAGTTCGTTATTGTTATGGATACCTGCAAGTGCAAATACATATTTGGTGGTCTCCTTTATTAAAGGGTTTGTTATTCTTGTCCAAGGAACCCCTTCTGGAAGGAAGGAAGGACGGATGATTGTGAAGTAGTAGTATTTTCATTTACAAAACCTCTCTTCCTGCCTTACCCAGAGATGACAAAGAAAGAATCCATCTGTGCCGCCAAATAAACTGTAAGGCTTGGTCAATCTGTTATTAGAAATTTACAAAAGAATCATTCACATCGTGAAGTTGGTGTTATTATTAGTACCAGAAACAATTGTAAATTTCGTCCATCGCCTTGCAAATTAAACATAATCGGATGCACTGTTCACAAGATTACGCGCAGGATGTAAACTCTTTTTTTACATCTGGAACTTGCATAATGAAATATTAGGATCTAAAAACATAATTTCGATTCTGATTCGGAAAATTTAGTTTGTGAGGAAAAGATCAAGAATAGGAAATCAATTGAACCAGTGAGCTGGTGCGAAGATAACTGATGGTATTTCTTATCAATGTTATTGAAAAATTTAAAACTAAATTACATCTCAAGCGAATTCATCAATGGCTAATTTGAAAAATATTTGATAACATTTGTTGAAGGTTTTAGTTATTTATTCTATCTGAAGTTGACCTTTAACATAAGAATACTTTTTATATGTTTTATTTAGTGTTTATAATAAAGATTCTTGACCCAGGTATGGAATTATACAGGGTGAGTCAGTTTTTTGTAGACAAACTTCAACAGGAGATAGAACAGATGTTTTAAGGAGAAAAGTTCCCATAAACATATGTCGTAGAAGGCTTCGTTTTCGTTGAAATTGAAAAAAAAAAATCGTTTTTTGCGAATATCTCCGGAACCGTTCATCGTACAGAAAACAGCTTTTGTGAGCATTTTTTACTCATAGTAAGCTATGTTCTGTGCGGTGAAAAAAATTTTTTTAGTCATAATTTGGTGAAGATTTTGAAGGGGTAGTGGGTGTTTTTCTCCCCAACTTCTACGCCACTGGAAAAAGTACGGTTTTGAGACAACCATTTGAACCGCCAATGTTTTCTGCACAAAAAAAGTACTCGGTCATAAGCTCTAAAGTTGACCGTTTTCGAGAAAAATCAACTTTTATGTTGAAAAAAATGATCAATCCTTTGGTTTTGTTACTTGTTCTAACGTTTGAATAAATTTTGTTAAATTAGTAAGAATTGACCATGTTTTTCAACATAAAAGTTGATTTTTCTCAAAAACGGTCAACTTTAGAGCTTATGACCAGGAGTACCTTTTTTGTGAAGAAAACATTGGCGGTTCAAATGGTTGTCTCAAAACCGTACTTTCTCCAGTGGCGTAGAAGTTGGGGAGAAAAACACCCACTACCCCTTCAAAATCTTCACCAATTAAGAGTAAAATTTTTTTTATCGCACATAACATAGCTTACTATGAGTAGAAAATGCCTACAAAAGCTGTCTTTTGTACGATAAACGGTTCCGGAGATATCCGCAAAAAACGAATTTTTTTTTTCAATTTCAACACCCTGTGTCTCGAAAACGAAGCCTTCTACGACATATGTTTATAGGAACTTTTCTTCTTAAAAACACTTGTTCTATGTCCTGTTGCAGTTTGTCTACAAAAAACTGACTCACCCTGTATATAAATTCTCCGGAAATAGATCACATTAACACTTATGCTTTATGACGAGAAAATATAGACCATAAGTGTTAATGTGACCTATTTTCCGAGAATTTATATATAATTTAGTGTTTATGTAGAGTAAAATAGTTTTAACTTTCGGAAGTTGGAGAATTGAACTCAAATTTGCACAAAACTTGTAACATTTATTGTAGAATTAATGATGACACATTGTTTCAACACACTGGCACTGTGGCATTCTCAAAGCTAGGAGTTTATAATGACTGATTCTACGCCAATTAGTTTTCTTCGAAGTTGTGGTAAAGTAGTAAGGTGGTAAAAGAATTGACTTGAAGGTTTCGAATGGGACAGGAATTCCTGGATGACTACCTAGAGCAGCAAGGACGGTGCATGTGGTGATAGACGACAAAATTGTCCTTGTTGAGGATCTCTTATTAGGCGATCGACGCTTGAATGTGTAAGAAATGGCACAATTGTTCGGCGGCTTTCAGATTCATGCGTTCGCCGAATCATCCACGAACTTTTGGGCATGAATAAAGTTTCTGCAAGTTGGGTTCTTAAACAACTCTTAGCAGTTCAGCGCCAGCGTCGGATTGTATGTGCTCAGTTCTTTTAAAGCTATGTGGAGAAAACGCTGGATATGTTGAAGACAATTGTCACAGGAGAGGAAGCCATGGTTCTTTGCCCAAAAGGGAGTCGATGGAATGGATGCGAAAAGAAGCATCTAAAGAAAGTGTAGGTTCTGTCAATCGACAAAAATGGTGACGGCTACGATCCTTTGGAATTGTGAAGACTCTTCTTATAGACTTTGGAGAACGCAGTACCACAAATAACGGACATATCATGCAGCACTTCTACACAAATTACGGCAAAATATTTGGAAGAAAAGACATGGAAAATTAACTAGAGGCATTCTAAGTTGGAGAATTGAACTAAAATTTGCTCAAAACATGTAACATTTATTGTAGAATTAATGATGACACATTGTTTCAACACACTGGCACTGTGGCATTCTCAAAGCTAGGAGTTTATAATGACTGATTCTTCGTCAATTAGTTTTCTTCCAAGCTGTTATGAAATTTCTTACTCTTATAAGGTGGTAAAAGAATTGACCTGAAGGTTTCGAATAGGACAGGAATTCCTGGAAGACTACTACTAGAGCAGAAAGGACGGTGGATGTGGTGATACGACGACAAAATTGTCCTTGTTGATGATCTCTTATTAGGCGGTCGACGCTTGAATGTGTAAGAAATGGCACAATTGTTCGGCTTTCAGATTCATGCGTTCGCCGAATCATCCACGAACTTTTGGGCATGAATAAAGTTTCTGCAAGTTGGGCTCTTAAACAACTCTTAGCAGTTCAGCGCCAGCGTCGGATTGTATGTACTCAGTTCTTTTAAAGCTATGAAGAGAAAACGCTGGATATGTTGGAGACAATTGTCACAGGAGAGGAAGCGATGGTTCTTTACTATGATTCTTTGCCCAAAAGAGAGTCGATGGAATGGATGCGAAAAGAAGCAACTAAAGAAAGTTTAGGGTCTGACAGTCGACAAAAATGGTGACGGCTACGATCCTTTGGAATTGTGAGGACTTTCTTCTTATAGACTTTGGAGAACGCAATACCACAAATAACGGACATATCATGCAGCACTTCTACACAAATTACGGCAAAATATTTGGGAGAAAAGATATGACAAATTAACTAGAGGCATTCTAGTCCAAGCAATAGACGACGGCCTGATGTTAAATTTGCAGAAATTAATACCTGAACAAAAATAATATGAGCGTATAGGAAATTAAATTTAAAGGTAAAGGTGAGTTACTGTTTCGTGCAACTCGATCCGAAATGGCGAACATAACCTAAAAAATTGGCAAAGTAAAAAACTGTATCTCGAATCGGAAAAAGTTAAATGAGAAAGTTGAAGGTATTAAATCGATATCTTTCATACTTTTCGAGTTATATTGAAAAAACCGTTAAAAATCGGGGTATCGAGAAATCGTTTACTATTACGTTTCCATACTTGTTATTTGCTGTACGTATAGTCCATGGCAAGTTTAAAAAGAAATTTTCTTTTAAATTCAAAATATTGATAGTTTTTCGAGATATATCGATTTTTCGAAAAAAAGACGCTCTCATAAATTGGCTAGATCTTCTCGGCGGATGGTCCTAGCGTAACGATTCCGGACTTATTTTCTTCTTGAAGAGTTGTGGTATAAGGTTATTGAAGAAATAAAGCGATTTTTAGAATTTTGAGGAAAAAAATTCCCTTTTTTTGAAAAAATTTTTTCAGATAAGTTCTACAATTTTCATTTTAGGGAAAAGTCTTTGACGGAAATCGATTCCTGACATTTTTTCACGAATTACCAAAAACATTTTTCGTCTACGACCTTCTGGACCAGAGATAATTTTTGTTATTTCAAAAAAATCTGTAAGGCGCAATAAACATTTTACAGAAGTGTGCTTTATGGATGCTAATGTTAAATACCTACATTTTCGATGAAAAAATACTAGGATATGTTTTATTGATTGATAGTATTAGAAATTGAGTAACAAAGTGAAGCGTACGCGGCTGCCGGAGCGTGCACCGGAGTGGGGAAGCTGATTTCGTTCACTCAAAGTGGCTTATGCTTGCAAAATCTTCAATATCTCAGCTTTTGGATCACGTACAAAAATCGAAAATAGACTCGGAAATATTTTTTTTACATTTCTAATATGTTTTAGGTACTTGTACGTCAATTAAATTATTATTTATCATCAAACACCTCAAATGTTCTGCTTAGTGAATCATACGGACCTTATGGTTGCGGATCTCTTTAACAATTATTTAATCATTTCAGTAAATAATTTTGCATGATACAAAATTAAATAAATGCAACATATTAAGATAACTTTGAAAATTTATTTATGTACAAAATTATTATAAAATATTTATAAAATCCTTACAATCAAAGTAGCGGTATACAACAGTCTTAGATTAGTTTTCATAAGTGTCGCACAACAAGCGTAACGTCAGTATGATTCACTAACCAAAAAACGATATTCCCCAGATTAAGTACAAAAGGATTTTTGTACGTGATCCAAAAGCCGAGGTATTGAAGATTTTGGCAAGCATAAGCCACTTTGAAGCACGAAATCAGTTTCCCCCACTCCGTCGTACGCTCCGGCAGCCGCGTACGCTTCACTTCGTTATTCTATTTCTAATAATGTAAATCAATAAAACATATCCTAGTATTTTTTATTGAAAATGTAGGTATTTGACATTAACATCCATAACGTATACTTCAGTAAAATGTTTATTGCGTCTTACAGATTTTTTTGGAATAAAAAAAATATTTCTGATCCAGAAGGTAGATGAGACATTTTTTAGGTAATTCCTAAAAAAAATGTCAGGAATCTATTTTCGTTAAAGATATTTCCCTAAAATAAATATTGTAAAACTTATCTGAAAGAAACATGTTCAAAAAAGATGCAATTTTTTTAAAATTCGGAAAATCGCGATATTTCTTTGATAACATTACAAGCACAACTTTTAAAGAAAAAAATAAGCCCAAAATCGTTACTCTAGGACTATCCGTGAGGAGATCTAGCCAATTTATGAGAGCACCTTTTTTTTCGAAAAATCGATATATTTCGAAAAATTATTGATAAATTAAATTAAAAAAAAATACTTTTTAAGCTTGCCATGGGCTATACGTACAGGAAATAACAAGTATGGAATCGTAATAGTTAGCGACTACCACTATTTTTAACAGTTTTTCAATATAACTCGAAAAGTATGAAAGATATCGATAATTATCATGGAAGCAAATCGATAGATCTATTTGATACCTATAACTTTCTCATTTAAGTTTTTTCGATCGAGCTATAGCTTTTTACTTATGTTCGTCATTTCGGATCGAGTTGCATGAAACATAAACTCGCCTTTAAATTTAATTTCCCATACGCTCATATTTTATTTCCCAGGTATTAATTTCTGCACGCACTTCTGTCTATTGCTTGGACTATTCGTTACACGTCAAAGCAGCCGTGCATACTGCTGGAATTACGCAAGCCGCAAAGTTCCTTCGGGGACGCCATTTCAGAGATGACAAAGCACATTTTGAAGACAAACCAAAGGAATATTTTTTTCAGGAGTATTGAGTTGTTGCTGAAACGATGTAATAAGTGGTGCATTGATGTCAGAGGGAATTAATTATATTGAAAAATAAAATGTAATTTTTCTCTATGTCGGGCCGGGAATTTTGGGCCCTGCCTCGTATACCCTGCGGGGTCTTAGGTTCACATCATATGATTTTCCACTCTAATACATTTTTCACAGATGTAATAGAATTAGCATCACTAGAATAAAATGAAAAAAAATATCATCAATTACTTTCATTTTTATTGGGATGCCCATAATGTTGCTTCGTGGGTGAAAGGAATGATTCTGTAAATAACAAATAATCATTCTCATCTAAATACTGTTAAAGAACTGAGGAGGACCTTTCAGCTAGTAAAATCGTTTACTCTGATGATGGCTACTTGGTAGCCGAAATGTCCTCAGTACTTTAACAGTATTTTTAATGGATAAGGGGGATAATTTCTTATTCATAGTGTTACAGTGTATCCACAGTGTGAACTCTTTTACAATTTATTAGAAGAGAAAATTTGTTTGTAGAGCTCTTATATTCAAAGTTTGATAGCTTCCGATAAATGTTTTTTTCAATGAATTTCAATTCTTCCCAAAATTAATATTTAAAAAAATGAATAATGAAAGTCTTACATGCTCAGAGTAATATTTCATTTGCATTTTTGTTGTTCCATTGTTCAATCACTATTTAAAAAAAAATTATAGAGAATCTGAGTTTACCACATGAAATGTCAAATAACTATTATATTAGCAGTTGAATAATAAAATTTTAATATTTAAAAATTGGTAGATACATATTTGGTTTTTCTGAAGATCAACTTATAATTAACAACCTTACGTTACTTGAATAGTAAAACAATTTACTTTGTTTTACTATCACTGATATTTAATATAGTCGTTAGTATAGTTTCAACACTAAACGTGTCATCTTCAGACGAAAAATGAATTTAACAAATATTACATCTACTATATATAGGTTAAAGAAGGATTACAAACAAAGTTTATGGCTATAGGAAATAGTTTTAGGAAAAACGAGAGAGGGGTAAGGTGATTAGGTAATTCCGAGAGGACCTTAGTGGTGCGGGTATATTTACTAAAGGACTTTAAATACTAAAATCAGGTTATTAATACATTGAAGAGATTACTGTAATATAAATCTAGTTGATCGTTTAGCATCATGTTTTCAAATATCCCTCCCATTGAATGTCAAAATTTAATCACAAATATCTTAGAAAACTCACATATTGATCCTTTGATAAAATCAGAAAGAACAAGAATTTGATTTATGCCTCAGTCAAAATTACTGTCAGTTTAATAACAAATTTTATACTCAAAATAACGGATTAGCTATGGATTCTCCATTAAGTCCACTTCTCGCAGATATTTTTATGTCTCACATAGAAGATACTATAATGGTTCTGCCATAACTAAAAAACATATTCAATTTTGGTACAGATAAGTAGACGATATTTTAGCTCTCTTTAAAGGTACACCTAGACAATTAGAAGTTTTCTTATCATTCATCAATAATATTCACCCCAACATAAAATTCACATTAGAGACAGAAAAGGATCATAAAATAAATTTCTTAGACTTAACATTATTACATCATAATAATGGCATCTCATTCGACATTTACAGAAAACCTACTTTCACAGATACAGTAATTTGTACCTCTTTACATATCCCCTATAGTCATAAACTAGCTGCCTTTCATTGAATGATACATAGAGCATTTACCCTTCCTTTATCTCAAGAAAATCTTAGTAAAGAACTAGATACAATTAAAGTCATTGCTACAAATAACGGTTTCGGTCCTCAAGTAGTTTCTAAATTAATAAATAGAAAAAGTCAAAAATTAATTTACAATAGCATTTATAAAATACAAAGATAACTCATTTAAATATGTTTCTTTAACCTATTTTGGTCCTATAATTTTGCTAAAAATTGCAAACATGTTATCCCATCATAACCTGACCATCAGCTTTAAACCCCCAAACAGATTATCTCATATTCTGTTCAATGCGAAAGATAAAACTGACAAATTTAAAAGACCCGGAGTTTATAAACTAACAACTTATTCAGAGTGTCATAGTTTTTACATAGGTAGATCTTGCGGTAACAAATCAGTTAGAACATTTTCGTTCCTTTAAAAATAATAAAACCGATTCTTCATTTGCAAATCATATTTTAGAAACAGGCCATACCTTTCCTAATTTGAATAATGTCCAAATTTTACATAGTCAAGATAAAATTTGAAAGTTAAATATATTAGAGTCAATGGAAATTTTCAAAGGAATGAAGATGTATGATAATAAGATCCTAAACGATCAACTAGATTTATATTACAGTAATCTCTTCAATGTATTAATAACCTGATTTTAGTATTTAAAGTCCGTTAGTAAATATACCCGCACGACTAAGGTCCTCACGGAATTACCCAATCGCCGTACCCCTCTGGTTTTTCCTAGAACTATTTCCTATAGCCATA
This sequence comes from Endomychus coccineus, assembly GCA_958510875.1. NCBI lineage: Eukaryota > Metazoa > Arthropoda > Insecta > Coleoptera > Endomychidae > Endomychus > Endomychus coccineus. The sequence goes on from OY294069.1 coordinate 120,992,826, forward strand.
AAATTTGTTTGTAATCCTTCTTTAACCTATATATAGTAGATATAATATTTGTTAAATTCATTTTTCGTCTGAAATGACACGTTTTGTGTTGATACTATAGTAACGACTATATTAAATATCAGTGATAGTAAAACAAAGTAGTTTTATTTATTATTTCCTTAAAATGATAAACTATCACAAAGTAACCGGCTTCCACAATTGAATTTTTAAAACAATTTACACTTTAATGACTATATATTATTAAAAGTTCCTCCACACATTTCCATCATCAGTAGTTATCAAGAAATACATTCCCATGATGCCATTTTGTGGTAAAACATTCTCATCCTATTATCCTATTTTATTATAGTTCGGAACTTTATATCAGAGGTCCTCAAATTTTACTTTCATCTAAAACTTATTATTGATAATGTTTGAAGGAAATCGGAAGTAAATAAGCGTTATTTCCTACTTGTTATATATTTAGCATTCCCTCATATCATATTAATTTTAGTTTGTTCTTTTTCAGGAAACTATCTTCAAAAACTATAATTCAATCGAATTTTTCCCAGAAAAATTTACGGAGTATTTATTGTCACCTGCAGTGGGATTTGCAAAGAGTGAAATTCTGGGCTATCCACAGCATCAGTCAAAAGGTTTTCGGCGGCCTATCCAAGTCTTTACCAAAAGTACAATGTATCCTAGTGAAAGAATAGAGGCTACACCAAATGATATAACACCAAATAATCCTGTCTATAGTGATTCGGTTTACCAAGGCGTCATGCGAACTCAGAAGTATGAGACTCATAATCAGCACATATCAGATTCTGTGGAATATGTGTACAGTGGTATTGTGGACAGGTATAGCATTTGCGTAGAGGATAGTGTAGAGGCGAATATTCTGATCGACACTAATTTGAGAAAGATAGCAGAGATAAACTCTAGGAATTCCAAAATCAAAGAACAAATGGATACTAATGACTCTGAAAAAGTTATAAATCGAACCCAAACTGTTTGTGAGCCAGAAAATAGATCAAAAGATAACACTTAAATACTTACATATTCCTGTTTTGTTGTTACATAATTTGTAAAAAGTGTTATTATATCTAATTGTTTTATATAACTCTTGCTTTTGTATATAATGTACATGCCTATATTAAAATTCTTTAGATTATATCATTGTTTCTGGAATAATTGCAAAGTCTATTGAATAGTAATATGTAGACTGGACTTGACAGTTTAGTGAATGAAGTTGAGCTCGAAAGTTTATATTTTTAAGCTAGAAGTGGTGTTTAGTATTTATTCTACATTACAGTCTGTAGAATACTACCTTCAGAGACATGAATAAACTATATTTCTGTGGGAATTATCTGAATATGGATTTTTTTTCATTTGGTTCTGCCAAAAAAGATCTTCGGGTCGGTTCGCACCAGAAAATGATGAAAAAGTCTTCTCTTATTGCCAAATGTTTTCTCCAACTGTAGATGACGACTTGATAGTTCAATGAATGAAGTTGAGCTCGGAAGTTTATATATTTTTTAAATAACTAGAAGTGTTGTTTAGTATTTATTCTACATAACAGTCTGTAGAATACTACCTTCAGAGAAATAAATAAACTATATTTCTGTGGGAATTATCTGAATATGGAATTTTTTTTATTTGTTTTTGCCAAAAAGGATTCATGGGTCGGTTTGCACCAGAAAATGATGAAAAAGCCTTCTCTTATTGCCAAATGACTTATTTCTGTTTTCTCCAACTGCAGATGACTACTTGATAGTTCAGTGAATGAAGTTGAGCTCGAAAGTTTATATTTTTTTAAATAAGATAGAAATGATGTTTAGTATTTATTCTACATTACATTCTGTAGAATACTACCTTCAGAGAAATAAATAAACTATATTTCTGTGGGAATTATCTGAATATACAGTATCGGAAACAATTCTTCTGGGGTATAGACAGAAATCTACACGAGCAACGAGGAACGCAATGATATGATAATACCACATAAACAAGAGAGACGCACTGCTGTGCGCCCCTCCTCTTACGCCACCAGACGCGATAACTGACCACGTGACAATGCGACACAACGACTCGCACATTCTCCCGACTGCTGCTGGTATGATACTGACGTCTTACGTCCTGAGCTGACCGACCTGACCACGGCCGTACATACAGGTCTGGCGACTCGTATGTTTGACATGAGTCTCTTACGCGTCGCCAAACTCGTAGTCCCTCGCTCAGCCACTAGCTAGCGCTTGGATCGGTAAAACGATTTCTTTCCGGAATCGCAAGCAGTGTTACTAAGTATTCTGATTTGGGAGAGGAATAGAACTGTTACTCTTGTCAAAATGTATTACTCACCTTAAAAATAACCTCGTTAAAACGATTTCTTTCCGGAGTATGTACTTATTATCTAAGGCTTTTTTTGGTAGTAATTTAAAAAGGAAATTTATGAAAATAATCGATCACATATAAATTTTTTTAAAATTAAATTAGGATTACAATCAGAATACATGTATACTAGTTTAGTATGTTGTCTTTCATTATGTTTACAATATATACATTATACACTAAAACCTCCGGTACTGTACACTCGACGGGTCCGGAAACCTCGGCTATGTTAACACTGCCAATTTTTTTCGTAACGCAATATTTACTATTCTGATTTGAGAGAGGAATATAACTGTTACTCTTGTCAAACTCACCTTAAAAATAACTTCATAAAAGACCTCGTTAAAACGATTTTTATCCGGAATTGCAAGCATCTACTTTTAACGCATTTCCGCATCTTTCGGCACTTTAAAAACAGAAGTTTCTTGCTTTACACTTTTGTACCACGTTTTGCATTTCGGCACAAATTCGGCACGGTTTCGTAATTTGTTTCTAAAAACGCAGGTATTCCTTGTGTTTACAAGTCAACTGACAGTTGTCAGAGAATATTCCTACGTGACGACTTTTGGTACTACGCGACAGTCGACGCTTAGCGGACTCACTTCTGACATAGGAAACAGCCCCGAGTTTCCAGACCTGTATGTACGGCCGTGGCCCTGACTCACTTATCTCTGTGTCGTGACGTCGATATCCTATCCCTTCCTCGAGCGAGTCGAGGAGAAATTGTAATGCTCTCTCAACATATAGCAAGCTATTCTTTACGCTCTCATGAAACCACCATACCCATATAAATATTTTCCGATACTGTATATATAATTTTTTTTATTTGGTTCTGCCTTCTTTCATTGCCAAATGGCTTATTTCTGTTTTCTCCAACTGCAGATTGTAGGTGCAAAAAAAGAATACCAGGTTGTGATTGGATGATGAAATTGACAGCTAGAAGCTGATCGGATAATTTGTAAATTAAAATAGAAGCTACTATTTTAATGAATAACTGAACCATTACTTCAAACTGCGACTATCAAATCTATTACAATAACTACTTCAATAGAATATGAAAAATTCTCGAATCTGGTGACATATGAAGATTAAATTAACACTTGGAAATAAAAAAATTTAACATGGCTTTTTTCCGATTTTTCTTATAGTAAACTAGCTGTTGTCCGTGGAAGCAGCTAGCGGCGGCTGCCTCTAAAAATAAGTTAGGGGGCTGAGAGAATGTTCGATGCAACATTTTGCTAACCAACAACGCCTAATCTAATGTTATACAGGATCCTCCTTATGATATGCGAATATTTTAAGGGGTGATTCCTGGGTCAATTTTAAGTAATTAAGTTCCTATAAACGCTATGTTTTCGATATATATGGTAGGAAAGTTTTATTTTTTTAGGTTTTTTCAAAAATCTAGAAAATTGTTTGTTTGAGATATTGAGCTGAGTTTTGGGACAGATTAATGTGACTTAGGAACAAGCTTTTTCACTTGATAAGTTTGTTTTAAAATTTAATCAGTGTTTCAGTTATGGGTTAGCCTTACAGCAATTTTAACAAAAAAAGTGATACGCCACCGAGCTTTTTCGATAGCCTGGTCAATTCTGAATGAAAAAGTTCTTGAGATTTTTTCACCAAATGCCAGTTTTTGAGTAAAAAAATAAAAACCGTTGTATTGACCGAAAAAATTAATGGAATGAATTTTATTGAAAAAATACATACAATTTTGCAAAAATCTAATTGGCCTAGGATAATGACAAAATCTAACAACATTAACATAACATTAAAACTTGACTATTACAAAAGTTGCTGAATATGGCCCCCTCCGGCTAATATGAAAGCTTCCGCTCTCCTCATGGAATTACGCACTCGTTGAAATATTCCTGGTGTTTTTTTTATTGTATCACATGCTGCAATTATTCTTTCTTTTAATTCCTCTACAGTGCTGATGAGAATTGTGTATACTAGCGTCTCAAGGTGACCCCACAAAAAGAAGTTAAAATATTGAGGTCAGGAGACCTTGGTGGCCACTCTTCCGCCCCACAGCGGCCAATCCAACGATTTGGATAAACAGTTCGTAAATAATTGCGAACCGTTCGACTAAACCAGCATCGTGCATGTACCACATTTGGTGTCTTGTTGCTAACGGAACATCCTCGAGTAGCAAAGGGAATTGCAGTAAGATTGTTCGTCAAATCGCCCCGGTAGAAATAATGGGCGGAAAGAATAAAGTAGTCTCCAATGATTCTTGCCCATACGTGACTGAAAATTGGTGGTGGAAATGGCTTTCGGGATTGACGAGCGGATTTTCATCCACCCACAAATGATTGTTGTGGGAACTTTTAATTGCATTTCTTGAAAAATTAGCTTCATCATCCATAAACAGAATGTGTGATTCAAATTGCGGAATTTGAACAACATTATGAAGATACCACTACAAAAGTACACATGCTTTGGAAAATCTGAGAAGTACTGCCTATACTCTTCAAATATGGTACGGATAAAACCAAAATTTCCCAAACAATTTGGTGGCAAATGTTCAAGTTTCTACCGATCTTGCTCGAACTGGTTTCAGGAAGTTTATCGACTTCGTGCAGCACCGTTTCTTCAATTTCTGGTGTTCTTGCACTTCGAGATCTACCTTTATGGAAATTTCCAGTTTCTACATGACGATGAATATTAGAAAAGGTTCGACTATCTGGCAAAGCACGATTGGGATATCTCTGGTGATAAATACGTCTGGCTTTTTCTGCATTACCGTCGGCGAGGTCATACACGTAATGCATTATTGCCATTTTCACATTTGGAAATTCACCATTGTTAACCAAATTGTAATAATAAGATACTTACAGCGAACAGATTTGAACGACACAGACTTATTGATTGAAAACGTGAAATGTCAAACTAAAGTGACAGCGGCCAGCTAGATTTATGCCACAATTGTATTCATCAATAATTCCATACATTTTTTCGGTCAATACAACAGTTTTTATTTTTTTACTCAGAAACGGCGTATCTGGCGAAAAAATCTTAAGAGAGGTTTTTCATACAGAATTGACCAACCTATCCAAAAAAGAAAAAGCTCAGTGGCGTACCACTTTTTTTGTTGAAATTGCTGTATGGTTAACAGCCAAGCTGCCCTGGGCGCACTTCGCGCCCACAGAGTGACTTCTAGGCTGGTCTTGGAGTGCAGGGAAACTGGTTGAATAAGCCAGAAGGAACAAACTCCAGGTTGTGTGGGTACCTGCCCATTCTGGCGTGAAGGGAAACAAAGTGGCCGATGAATTGGCCAAATGGGGTTCCTTGAGCGCCCCCGGCCCAGATTCCACTATCGGAATTTCATCGACCAGGGCTCCACGCCCTCAAGGGGCTACTGGATAGTGGCTCTCGGTCTGGCGTGGTTCCCCCGGAATGAGGCATGCGAAGCTCCACATTAGGGAGTTCTCGCCTAAACTCTCTAAAACCATACTCTCTATGAGCAGGAAAGGCCTAAAACTGTCATCTGAATAAACATTACACACAATGGGCATTGTTGAACACCCAGCTTGTAGTAGATGTGGAGAGGCGGATGAAACCGCTTCTCACGTCCTATCAGAATGTCCAGCACTTGCTTCTCTTAGGCTACAACACCTCGGCAGCCCACATATGCCGCTTTCAGCCATACGAGACATTTGTCCATGCAAAATCTTAGCCTTAGGCCTGCTAAACTGATTCTTGTATCAAGGGGTGCACAATGGAGCCAATCAAGCGTTCTATGTGCTCCGAACTTGTCCGTCCCCGCTTTGATAGATTGATTGAAGGTTAACTCATAAGTATGACACTGATTAAATTCTAAAAGAACTCATGAAGTGAAAAAGAGTGTTCCTAAGTCAGATTAATCTGTCCCTAAACTCAGCTCATCATCTCAAACCATTTTCTAGATTTGAGAAAAATCCTAAAAAAAAAATAAAACTGCCACCCTGTGTATCGAAAACATAGCGTTTTAGGACAGGTTTATAGGAACTTCTTTTCTCAAAATTGACCCGGGAATATTCGCATATCATCAAGGATATACAGTATATTACTAATAATTGTTATATTTAGAATAAGAAATGACAACTTCAGTTCCATATTTTCAAAAACTATTTACTATATTATAACCAGCTAAATAAAAAATTATTTTCATTGTAGATGACCAAGGTTACGACACAGTTATTCGTAGAAATGGGATATATAGTTCGTAAATCACAACATTCTTCCCCACTAATCCCAAAAACTCAAATATACCGGGATATCTTGGTCAATGGTGGTTGTGGAATCTAAAACGTGTGTCTTACTTTACGTTTGAGTTAATTATGTCATAATTAATTTGAAGTCTCTAAAAGTGCGAAATTTCGCAATTTTATACGACTATTGTAACACTCGGAAGTCTTTGGACTCCGGGATTTTCACGTGGCCTATCGAAATTAGAAGGTTCGAATTATCTAAAAACATAATTGCATGAACGCCAGACGTCCTATGTAATAAGCTACGAACGAAATCATTTTGACATATGCCTCGAGGAGCTCGCTGCGCGTAAGTTAGAGTTTATACATTTTACCTCGGTCTTGTTAATTTGGGGCCGTTTCTTGCCCCGTGCGACCGGCGCCAGTTGTAATAAAGTGTTTTTGGCTATAGGCCGCTAGCTTTTACCCGCTTCGTGTATATTTTAGTCGCGAGAAAATTCCCTTTGGTAACTCGCACGTTAGACGCGCGTAGCTGAGATCTGAGAATAGCTCAAACTGTTTTAATTAAATTTTCCTATTTAATGGACATTTATCGAAAAAAAGAAGGGCCGTCGGGCACGGTCCGATACTAAATCTAACTACATGGAGCGAAAACGGCACGCGAAAAGTCGTCGTAAAGCCGTATTAGGTACAACCAGTTGCATTTTTCTAACTCGGGTGCTACGGGCTTCTCACGTGAACGTCATTCGATTTACGGAAAATTAACTGTTTCAAAACAGTTTTTGACCTGGATTGTGGCTATCACGACCTCTGAAAAGGTTCAAAGTTCACATAATTATTTCATAATTTGTAGTTCATTATTGTTTTACAACTGAAATAAATAGGTATGAAATTTGTAGGTTATTGATGATGTCAGTGTGACAGTGACATAATTATTTCAAACGTAAGGTAAGAAACACGTTTTAGATTCCACAACAACCCTTGACCAAGATAATTTTTGATATCCCGGTACAAAATAATTATAAACTTTTTTCAATTAGTCTTTTGAATCATGAAGCAGAAATCAGTAGTGTAACAGTATGTTGGAGGATGTTTTTTACGAACTGGCCCGGTATCAGGACGTTGAGGCGTACTAGGAATTGGTTTAGGTCCTGGGAAGTGACGTGGAAGTGTCACCTGGAGATTTTCAGGGGACAGTCGAAAAACTTCGAACGATTGAGAGAAGGTTCAAAATTTTTCTTGGATTCCACCAAGGTTTCTCGCAGCTGGTTGATGTTGCATCCATCCCGAACTGTCCAATCGAACAAGATAATGAGTCTGAACAACTTCGCCAAACTTCCAAATTTATTCATTAGCCTTGTTAATAAGATTCTGCACCACATTGAAAAACCTCGTCGTAATTTGTGAGGATAAGGAAGTCAAATCCCTGTGACTCGAAAATAAGCGTTAACACGAGTACGGAATTTACGCTTCAACTAAAGCTCGGCAGAGGATGCTCCGCTAGCAATGCCATATCTCATCGGTGGCAGCACCTAATTTGTTTACAGGACTTGCAAATTCCTTTCAGCAATTCAGGGGGCAATAAACTTCTGAAAATTTCCACACTATTTTTCTTCCCTCACTAAGTATTATTATAGTATAGTGGTAATCTGAGCAAAAAATTTTTTGACGGATTTTCGCGGAGGTATCCGTTTTGAGCATTTTTGAATCGATTTAGACTACTTTTGGAATGTGTGTGTGAGTGCCGTTCCTTTCGGTCGTATGGATTTGACATTTTGAAGATCGCTATAAAGTGGTCAAAATAGGAACTGTATTATTTTTGGGCGCGATAGTATTTCTGGCATGCATCTTCGGTATTTCAAATGGAATTATAGTATTTTATCGAACCATAAGAACAACCGTGTTTTTTCGGTTATAAATATATATTTCACCGGCAGAAGTGTCCGAAATTCTTCTTGTCACCATCTATGTTATTTCTTTACTGTGACAAATTTTGATAGTTTATGTTATAGCCATCAGTATAAAACAAGGTTATATTTCGAAAGTTAGCCTGGCAGTAAGTGTCAGTATAAAACATGTAATTGTGAAATACATTATAATTTCAATGTGACATACCGGTTGCTAAATCATTACAAGGTTTTATTTAACTTGCCTTTTTATCTATCGATTTATCTATATTTACGTTCGGGTGAAATTTTGCAAGTGAATATTGACCCACATCTAGTCGTCCGATTTACTTGAAATTTGGCAGGTGTTCATCATTCGGGTGACAATGTATTAAGCATATTTATAAAAGAAAAATTATATGAGGTCTTTGGGATCGGAGATCATGATTTTTTTTAGTCAAAATTCAAGATGGCGGACTAGTTTTGTGTTTATGGTCAGATTCTATTCAAAATTAGTGTAAGGTGGTCTTGGGATCGGTGATCATAATTTTTTAGTAAAATTAAAGATGACAGACGAGTTTTGTAATTATGGTTATATTTTATTTGAAATTATGTTTGATATATGGAAGTTTTAAGGATCGGAGTTCATGACTTTTTAGTCATAATTGAAAAATTCAAGATGGTGGACTAGTATGGTAATTATGGTTCGATTTTATTTAAAATTGGTATATGGGAGTTTTCGAGGTCGGAGATCATGATTTTTGAGTCAAAATTCAAAAATTTGAGAGGGTGGACGAGCTAGGAGATTATGGTCAGATTCTCTTCCAAATTGGTATTATTATGTTATTGGGTTTGGAGATCATGATTTTTATTTCTTTTTAGTACACATTCAAATAAACCTAGTCTTTAAAAAAAAATTCACAACATTTTAGTCAATGCCCTTGGAATCATACATGTATTCTCACTGTTGAACATTTTCAGCATGGGTTAGGTTGTAACAAATTTTGGCAACTACCAACCGATCCAAATCGAGCGCGCAAAATACATTCAGCCGTGATTATCTACAATTTGTTTCATATTTTATAATTATAATTTTCGAATTTCAGAAACACCGCTCTGCTGCGGCATTGTTTTAGTCATTAAAAAACCCTAAATAACTACCACCACACTCGGTGGGAGGTACACTTTTCGTTATAGCCTCTCGTATAGTTTGAATATCTATTACCACCATAGACCTATTATTTCGATAAGAATTCTATGATTATCACTAACTTAACAACTGCTTTATCAGTCAAAAAAGGAATAACTACTCGAAGTTCTCCATTCTCTAAAATAAAGGACCATAAAAGATTATGCCAAAATTCATTGAAATCAGTAAGCAGATTAAAGCTTCATCTGATCTTCGATATTCTCAAAGAAGGAACAGTTCAAAGAAGGATCAACAGGTCTTCCTTCTTCGATTTTTTCAAAGAAGTGACATCTTAGAGCAGTTGATCATTTTTTAAATAAAGGAGCAGAAAAAGGTGTGTTAAAGTTTAGGAAAACCGCAGCTTTATTTGTTGTTTACTTTCTTTAAACATACAACATGACATAATCTTTTTTATTTGAGACAAATTTGTTTTCGAGTTATAAGCAAAAGTTCGATTTTTCGACTTTTAGACACATATCGTGGTTGTTTGTAAAGGTGGGAGTAAAAACTTGTACATTCTTGAGGCTTTTTTCTGCAGTGGCGTCGAGAAAATTTAAAAAAATTTAAAAAAATTTGCAATTTCGAGCCTGAAGTTGTATTATTCAAATGGGAATCATAGTTGACTATGCTTCAGTTAAAATGGATTTTTTTTTCTATTTTCATCTACGTATCAAATTTTCGGTCGCTTTTGATGTGTAAGTCTTTAAAAGCGAAAATAATATATTATTATATTACTTTTGTGTTTTTTTTATATTTATCCCAAGTAGGCGGGTGTCATCTATGACAGTGTTTATCCGTTTGTCAGTAAATTGTATATTAACGATTTTATTTCCATCATAATGACAATTAATTCATTTAATCGTAAAAGTAAGATGTCTCACGAAAATTACGAGAAATATTATAGAAAGCTCTATTCAAAGTAAAAACAATTGTGATATTTCATCTGAAATATATCAATCGCTATACAGAAAGAAGACAGCCTAATAAAGTTATTTTAAAGAGGTAAACTTTTTTTTATTAATTGTGGATCCTTCTATAAGCCAAGACCAAAACCTTCATTAGGTTGTCTTCTTTCTGGATAACGATTGAAATATATTTCAGATGCAATAACATAATTGTTATTACTTAGAATAAATGCTTCTAACACATATTTCTCGTAATTTTTGTAAGACATCTTCACTTTTATTATTAAATGAGTTAATTGTTATTATGACGGAAACAAAATCGTTAATATGCAATTTACTGGCAAACGGATAAACACTGTCACAGATGACACCTCCTATAAATATAAATAATAGTAAAATATTATCGCTATTAAAGACTGACACATCAAAAGCGACCCGACATATGATACATACTTAGAAAGAGAAAAAAAATCCGTTTCAACTAAACCATATCCAACTATGATTTCCATTTGAAAAAATACAACTTTAAGCCCTAACACGAAATTGTAACTTTTTTCAAATTTTCTCGAAGCCACTGGATTATACAGAACAAAGTGCATTAAAAGAATGTAAAAGTTATTTTCTCCTAACTTTACAAACAACCACAATATTCAAAGGGGTTAAAAGTCTAAAAATCGAACTTTTGTTTATAATGAAAAGAAAAGACGATAGCAAATTTTTGTATCCGCCAGTGAATTTGCCTCTAAAACAGAGATCGAGAATGTTGGCTTCCGTTTTTTTGTATCTCCTATTACTGAGTTACTCTATACAAAATCGGAATTTACCTATTCTGTACTATGTGTGTGAAGTGAGCCTGTGTAAATCCCAGTTTCATTTCGACTTGGCAACACTGCGCGCTTTTAACTTAAAGCTTCTCACACATGTTTTACTTAAATACGATAGGAAATGTAATACTGAATACTTCATTCTAGGACATATCACTCTCTATTTGAATGCAATTTGTTTGTACCACTATTAATTTACCACCAACGAGTTGGATACTTGGAAAAAATAAAAACTGAAACTTCTCATACATTTTTCTTTTTAATTTTTTTTGCGTAAAGGCCCATTCAGCTTCTGTGCAATGATCAGTTTACATTCCTGATGATGTCCCCTTCAATTTGATACTATACCCAAAACGGCACAAAGGAGATATACTTAGAAAAAATTAAAGCTGAGACTTCTCATGGATTTTCAATTTTTTTTCAATTTATTTTTATGCTTAAGGACCCATTGATCCTCTCTGTGCAATAATCAAAAAAATGGAATCTAACGTATTAGATTCAATTTCATACTATACACAAACGAAACTTACAAAAAATAAAAATTGAGACTTCTCAAGGATTAAATTTTTTTTTCAATCTCTTCTTGCGAAAGGTCCCATTCTTTCTCTCTGTGCATTGATCAACTTTTCAGTGCACATTTCTGATGATGTTACAGCTTCAAGTTGATACTATACACATTACGACACAAACGAGATAGCGTTCTTAGAAAAAATAAAAATTGAGACTTCTCATGTATTTTTAAATTTTTTTCAATTCCTTTTTGCGTAAGAACCCATTCAGCCTCTCTGTGCAATAATGAAACATCTAGTGTACGTTCCAGATGATGTTAGCTTCAATTTGATACTATACACAATACGGCACAAACGAGATAGCATACTTAGAAAAAATTAAAGCTGAGACTTCTCATGTATTTAATTAAAAATTTTAATTTTTATTTCAATTTATTTTTGCGTGAGGACATATTCAGCCTCTATGTGCAATGATGAAACATTTAGTGTAGATAATAATAATAATAATTTATTCAAAACAAGACTATACAGCAATACGAAATAATACAAAAATCATAATAATAAATACAGTATGCTTGTGAATAAATAAGAAGCTCATTATATTCTTTAAGAATTGTTTCTGAGCGATATGAATAAGTAATATCAATCCACAGAGAAGTATAATATGAATCCTAATACATAAATACTTAAGACATAGTTTCTATGAACTAACAATTGAAAGGAACCTGGCAATTTGCACCATTAGTGGAATGCAATACAATACAGTCGAAGCCCACGGCACCACCAACCCTCCTCCCAAACCATAACCCATCCAAACCACCTCCGGCCGAGACGCGTCCACCATAGAGATGTTGGAAAAGTAACTATTCGTTACTCGAGTACTCGTTACTCGAAGATACCCGAAGTAACGAATACCGATTTGAAAAGTATATGATTACTTTGATTACTATTCCTCATTGTCAATACCATATACTATTGACCGGGAGCGTGTATCGTGTACCGATACCGATGAGGGAAGAGAGTATCTACTACCTAACCTAATCTAACGACACCGATACCTTAACGAGTTGCACATTTGGAAGCTGTCGACAGGCGGCGTTGTCGGCGCAAAGGATCGACACTGCTTTTCATACAGAGATGTACGAAAGTAACGAAACCTATAAATAAGATTATAGGAATTTACTTAGAGCGCGATACCACAAGAATAATGAATAGTTTATTATTCTTCTGGTCCTACCAACTTACGATTATATTCCTCGGAAAATTTACTACATTAGGTAACAATTATATATAAAATTCTCGGGAAATAGATCACATTAACACTCTGTTTTAAATTTTTGTCTTTACGTACGTTTCGGTCTCACGACCATCATCAGAAGACTTATTATGTCTAAAACTTGATTACTTAGAACTAATTGTATTACACAAAGCGTCCAAATCGCACCAATTTCACTTAAAATGCCCACGTCGCCGAAACGAACAGAAACACGATTAAACGAAATTGTAATTGTTTCAAAATTTTTAATTTTTTTTTATAGGTCGAGTGAAACTTGTTAATGTTGCGAACTTCGGATGCTGTACTATTTCTCTTCATTATCAACTAAAAATAACTGACACAATTTGCATTAATTGATTGAGCGAATAGATATTAGCATTTTTATAGGAAATTAAAAATCATGCTACATGAGTACATGTTCCTTTGCGTTTGATTGTAAAAAATTTTCATCTGACCCAAGTTGAGGTTCAATTCAATTAATGAATCGATTTATAGAGTAGACACAGTGCAGTTCAATTAATAGTACCTAGTAAGCATTTTTAAGCTATTGGTTGGAACCGAGTTACCGAATTGCTACTCATATAAAGCTTATGCTCATATATTTCAGTGCATTTGTATCTATGATACAGTAATCATAAGTAATCAAAGTAACGAGTATTATAAATGATTACATTATACGAGAGTAACGAATAGTAACGGATATTCGAAAGTAACGAAAATCAACATCTCTAGTCCACCACCAAAGACACATGCAAACCGTTTTACGGACCTACATATATCCCCGCCAGTGGCCGTATCGCAGCCGACAAGCACCCTAGACAAGCTACAGTCCGTGAGGAGAGGGGCGAGACAGCGCAAACCAAAACTACATGTGCCATCAAACCTAACTGTGGTTTGTTTGAGTTCAGAGGCGGATTGAATTCACTCGGCAAACCGATTTAAAAGAAATTCATATAGAATGTATCACTCGAGAAAATAGTTATATAAAGATTACAGGTTCCTGTTAATTGTATGGTATACAAATTAGTGTTCATGTTACATTACTGAATATTTATGGGCATAAATTATTCATCAAATAAATGATCTTTATTATAAATTAAAGGGGGAATGAAAATATTCTCTATCGTTTTGAAGAATCCATTTATTAATGAGTATTTAGTATAATTATAGCAGCATCGAATTTCATATTCTTTATGATGTTAGCTTTAATTTGATACTATACATAAAACGGCACAAACGAGATAGCATGAAATGGGTCCTTAAGGAATAAGAAATTGAAAAAAAATTAAAAATCCATGAGAAATCTCAGTTTCAATTTCTTCTAAATATGATATCTCGTTTGTGCCGTATTGTGTACAGCATAAAATTGAAACTAACATCATCAGGAATGTACACTGAAAGTTTGATCTTTGCACAGAGAGGATGAATGGGTCCTTACCCAAAAAGTAATTGAAAAAAATAAATCCATGAGAAGTCTCAGTTTTAATTTTTCTATGTATGCCATCTCGATTTTGCCGTATTGTGTAAAGTAACAAATTGGGAAAAAATTGAAAATCCCTGAGAAGTCTCGGTTTTAATTTTTTCTAAGTATGCTATCTCGTTTGTGCCGTTTTGTGTATAGTATCTAATTGTAGCTAACATCATTGCACAAAGAGTCTGAATGGGTTCTTAGGCAAAAAGAAATTGAAAAAAAGTATGCTAACTCTCGTTGGTGCCCTATAGTGTATAATATCAAATGAAAGCTCACATCTTCAGGAATGCACACGGAAAGTTCTATCGTTGTACAGTGAGGCTGAATCCTTTTTACGCAACAATGTAATCGAAATAAAGTAAAAATCTATTAGTATTGTCAGTTCTTATTCTTTCCAATTGACTATTTCGTTTAAGTCATATAATGTATGGTTTCATCAGGGTGCAAATTAATAGTGGTACAAACAAATTGCATTCAATAAGAGAGTGATATGTCCTATAATGAACCTATTACATTTCCTATTCATGTAAAATATGTGTGAGAAGCTTTAAGTTAGAAGCGCGCAGTGTTGCCAAATCGAAGTGACGCTGAGTTTTACATAGGCTCACTTCACACCATAGAGATCATATAGTTTAGAGGAGTAAAGCCCCGTCTTAACGCGAGAAGGTTTCAAAAACTTATCCGTTCCCCACTCACATTTGAAATATGAAAGTAACTATAGTTACACGCGGTCATCTAAGTGCGCGGATGTAGGAGAGTAAGGGGAACGAGTTAAAATACCGCAGAGTGGTGTACGGATAACTCATCGCGTAAGATCTAACATGGTACGCAACGAATACATAGGCTATATAGGGGCTTTACTTCTTTATACTATATGATCTCTATGCTTCACATACATTTCTGTACATTGAATTCGGTATATCAACAGTTAATTCGCTCGTCGCTAGGAAGAGCGAATATGGGTGAGAGGAACGATACCTGGTCCCACTACCTGGTAATTTGACTATGACCTGGTCCTGGTCTAGATAGATCATAGATAACTCTATTATCTATGAGATAGATGCTCTCTCTCTCTCTATCTCTCTCTCTCTCTCTCTCTCTCTCTCATGAAGTTACCTAGTTACTTAGTTTGCCTCCATAGAGATCAAGAATAGAGTACTCGAGCAGCCAATTTCGTGACCGGCTGTAAATTTCTCTTACAGCCGGTCAACCCAATAGCATTACGCTTACGGGACTCGAGTACTCGATTCTTGATCTCTATGTCTGTCTCATAGATAACTCTACTACCGTTAGTAGAGTTATCTATGGTTTGCCTGAAAATATTTTCTGATGGGTCGATACGATAAGAAAACTTGATAAATTCATGTCTGTCGGTGTCGGTAGTGAGTTAATATAAATAATATAATTATCTAAGAACATGGTGGAACTAGGAATCTCCGATAATCTTGGTTATTTCTCAGAGTTGATAAACTGTGATGTCCCATCAATAATAAAGCAAGAACCTGAATTGGAAAGTCATATTAAAATTGAAAATCTAGATATTCAAAAAGTTAAACATGAATTGACTGATCAGGAAATGAAAATAGAGTAAGTTCATTATCTATGTCCTTGAATTCATTCCTCACTGTAGTCCCATAGTTGTAAAGATCTTTGCAGATGATTTCAAAATTGACATAGCCATCAAAACCACTAATGATTGTTTCATACTCCAACAGGAAATAAGCAAGATCTAGAAGTGGTGTAAAACCAATAAACTTGATCTAAATATTGAAAACCGCAAGATTATGACCTATACACGGAAACGCTTCCCATTATTGAATAACTACACGATTGATAATACATCTATCAATAGAACGAACTTGATTAAGGATTTAGGTGTTTTGTTTGCCACAAATCTAAGTTTCTCACAACAATAAGGACTAACCACGTTGACAAATCTCAGTTTTGTTCTAAGAATTAGTAGAGAACTTGTAGATACTCATACAATTGAGTTATTACATTACCCATTTATTCGATCTAGACTGGAATATTGTTCCCTGGTATGTTATCCATATTACGAGTGTCAAAAGGAAACCCTAGAATCTGTTCAAAGGAAATTTTTTAAATACTTATATTATAAAACTGATAGTATTTGACAGGTTTGATTATCAATCTCTTGACCATCAGAGGTTCTTTGCTTCCTTACAGTTTCTATATGCTCTTCTACATAATTGTATTGACTGTCCTTATCTTCTTTCACAACTTCAATTTCATATTCCTAATTATTCATCTAGACACAATTTTGTATTTTACTTCAGTAGGGCCAAAACTAATTTATTATTAAAGTCGCTCATACATGTTTTAATTAAACATTTTAATAATATTAGTAATCTATGTGCAATGTATTTTTCAATAGGATTTAAATTTATTTATACTTTAATTGTTCTGTTATTTGAACCTGTTCCTCTTGAACAAAAAAAACACCTGATTGATACATATATAATTTGTGATATAGGTATGTAATGGATATATATATTAATCTTCAAATATTCAGCATTTACCTGTAATTGGATGTTTGGCTGTTGGAAATAAAGATTATTATTAATATTATTATTATAAAGCCTCTTAAATGTCATATTCAAGTAGGCACACTTGGTACAAAAATGTAAAAAAAAAGGGAATATTGTGATTATGAAACTGCTCAAGCTTCAGTTTTGAGAAACCTGTGTTTAATTTTTATCAATGACCTACTGGACCCAAACATTTATAAAGTTGAAAGGATAATAAAACCAATGGAATATGGTTTACTTTAGATATTGAGTTTTCCGGTTGAGATAAATGATTAGTTCTTTATATAGCATGGCTTATTAATAATGATTTTTGACCCAGGTATGAGTTATATATAAAATTCTCGGGAAATAGATCACACTAACATATATGCTTATAAATTTCGTCTTTACGTACGTTTCGGTCACACGACCATCATCAGAAGACGTATAAAACGTGATTTCTTTAAACCAATTGTATCACCACAAGGCGTCCTTATCGCACTAATTTCAATTAGAAATGCCCACGTCGCCGTAACGAACAGAAACAAGAACAATCGAAATTGATGTTTTAAGTATATGAATTAAGAATTGGCTGCTAATCAATAGTCTTATAAACCCTATACATATCGAATCACAGAATGTAATACGACTGAAGGACTGAACTAAAAATATAACGTTCGAGTATCCACTTTCGAACCAGATGTTGAAGATTTATGAGGTAATTGAAAAAGGTTCTCAGACCTTATTAGAAATATTGCTTTTCAATATTCTACCTAAAATATAATTTTAACATTATAAAGACGCATGTAGGAGTTTGCAAAGGTCTTAATTAATTAAATTAGTATAAATCTAACTTGATGATTGAATATCTGTTCTATGATTTACAGACTGGGAGTCAAAATAGATATTTTATAATAATTGGTTTCCTCAGTTAGAATATTAACATTTTTGTAATCGAATTGATGATTATAATCAAAGGAGTCTTTAGCAAGGCGGTGGAATTTTCTAAGTTTTTGTTTCTTGTACTATACTTATGGCCATAAATTTTTTTTGTAAATATTGTTTAGAGATTCCTGTATAAGTCCCATCGCAATCTAAACAATTTAATTTGTATACTGTGTGGGTTTGTTTATTTTCAAGTATTGAATGTTTTAGATTTGAAAAATATTTCCAAACACAGTTAGTAAGTTTATGCGCAACATTTATATCATACTTTTTTAAACATTTCTCAATTTTCTCTGAGGTCTTTGAAATGTTTGGTAATGTTATAAAACAGGGTTTATGATATATTGTTTTTGAGCTGGACAGTGATGGAAGAGGCTGTTGAAATATCTATCAGTGTGATTGGCTTTTTGAAATAGTGTCCTAGAATCTATTTCAAATGATTGAGGAAGGAATTTATGTTTCAACAACAATGTTTCAAAATTGCAAAATTGTCATTGACATTTAAAGCAAGATCTCAACAAAAGTTGTTGGTATCATTTCATGTTTCTGTGGCAAAGTCTACGTGGAAGAGAGAGGGGCATGCGAGATTTTGGTTCTTTTGAGGAGGATTGCGTGATAAGTGTCAATCATATATTATACGAGTAGCTAATTCACAAAGTACATTTGTGAATCGGCTACTCGTATAATATAAACTTGACACTAATCATGTAATCTTCTTCGACAGAACCAAAATCTAGCATGCCCTCCCTCTTTCACCTTATATTCATCAACTATCAATTACCAGAACAATAGAAATCTTGATACAGGTTACTATCTGTCAATATTTAAAAATTCTACTATTGGCAATGTATAAAAGCATTGCCTGCAAATATTGATGCTTTTTCGAGCACATCAAATTGAAATCTATCATTATTATTATTTGACTTTTTCTCTTCCAGAATTGAATATTTAGTTGTTGATGAACCTCCAAATGATGTGCCTCAGGAATGTGTCACAAATGATATATATTCAAGCGAAGATTACTCGAACAATAAAAATTGGGATCATTCAAAGATAAAGTATTGTAAAGATGAGTGTGATGAAGCAACAGAAATGAAAACTAATGTAATGGTTATACACAATGATGATTTTGAACATTCAATTTATGAAAAGGATCAGTCTTCACACTCTATATCTTACATGAAAAAAAGGATTCTGAAAACTCTAACCAGTAAGCATCACAAACAAAAGAAGTTACACACAAGAGAGAAGATACACAAGTGCGAGTATTGCGATTATGAAAGCCCGCTGATATCAAATTTGAAAATGCATATCAACTCTAACCACACAAAAGAGAAGATACACAAATGTCAGTACTGCGATTATGGAAGCCTTCAGATGTCACATTTAAAAATTCACATCAACTCTAAACATACAAGAGAGACGATGCACAGTTGTCAGTATTGCGATTATGGAAGCCCTCAGATCTCAAATTTAAAACGACACATCAACTCTATGCACAGAAGAGAGAAGATACTTAAGTGTGAGTATTGCCATTACGGAAGCCCTTGGATGTCGGTGTTACAATATCACATCAAATCTAAACACACAAGAGAGAAGATACATAAGTGTCCGTACTGCGATTATGGAAGTCCTCAGATGTCACATTTAAAAATTCACATCAACTCTAAACACACAAGAGAGGAGATACACAAGTGTCAGTATTGCAATTATGTAAGCCCTCGGATGTCAAATTTAAAACGTCACATCAACTGTATGCACAACAGGGAGAAGATACACAAGTGTTAGTATTGCGATTATGGAAGTCCTCAGATGTCGCATCTAAAAATTCATATCAACTCAAAACAAGAGAGAAGATACACAAGTGTCAGTATTGCAATTATGTTAGCCCTCAGATGTCAAATTGAAACGTCACATCAACTGTATGCACAGCAGTGAGAAGATACACAAGTGTTAGTATTGAGATTATGGAAGCTGTGACAAGTCATTTTAAAACATCACGTCAAGTGTAAACATGTAGAAGTCAGAAGAGAACATATATATAAGTGAATATCTTGACTTAATGTACAGAAGATATACTCATTCCAAAATTATGGTTATGAGAACTCTTTCCTTTAAATGTACTATACTGAGATTGTTGAATATATATTGTTATTATGAATTACTTAATTTGAGATCCTAGATTTTTAGAGAAGGCCCAAACGGTAGTCACCTCTAGTCCAGTCAATGGCAGCTTTGATTCGTAAATTCTCCGTGAGTTACCGATTTTGATTCGTAATCACCTATAGGCAAAAGCCCACCACATCCCGACTGGGGGAAATTGTTTATACGGCTAATAAACATAAACAACAATAAATGAACGACGATTCTAGTACAATATTTAAAAAAATTTGGAAAATGCATAAAAATGGCTGATTTGGACTGTATGGTAATGCATACATATTCATTCAATTGAACGGCAGAATCAACATTTATAACAATTTGTTGGTTAACAATGAAAACGCAAAAAGAAATGGCGCGAGGTTTGAGTTTACAGTCGATTTCGGATAATTTAGACTTGATAAGCACAAATGTTCAGTCAATATGTTCGTCAATTGCTTATAAAACATATTATTAATTAACAAATTAACAAACCAAAAAATTTGACACGAGGTTAAGTTTAAAGTTAATTTCGGATAATTTAGACTTGATGAGCAAGAATCTTTGATCAATATGTTCGTCAATTGTTTATAAAACATATTGTTAATTAACAGTTTGTTATTAACAAATTAACAAACCAAAAAAAGTTGACCAGAGGTTGAGTTTAAAGTCAATTTCGTATAATTTAGACTTGATGAGCAAGAATCCTTGGTCTATATGTCCATCAATTGTTTATAAAACATCAAATTGACAATTTGTTAATTAACAAATTAACAAACAAAAAAAAGTTGGCGCGAGATTTGAATCTCCAAAACTATTACTGCACGCACCCTTGGGATTCTCAAATCGTCATGGTAACGCATCTTCCTAAGCATTACCGAGGCCCCTCCCCCTTCCACCGATATGAAATGTGTATATGAAGATGCTGTGCGTGAGTGTGCGCGTTTTATGCATTTTCCAATTTTTTTAAATATCTTACTAGAATCGTCGTTTATTTATTGTTATTTATTGTTTATTAGCCGTATAAACAATGTACCCCAGTTCGGATGTGGTCGGCTTTTGTCTATAGGTGATTACGAATTGAATGAGCCCTATTACATCAAAATGGGTGAGTAACGAGAGAATTTAGTTAGTCCGGTTGATTTTAGCCTTCATTGACTGGACTACTCAGACTAATACTAAAATAGACCGAGCACGCAAGACAATTTGTTTGAGTAAATCATGTTCTCCTTGCTGCTAGCTTCAAAAGTTGTCTATTTTAAAGTTTGATGTGTAGTGAAATTGTTTTGAAAGTAATTCAAGTGCGTAACGAAGTTCTTAAATTCTAAATGAATGTTATAGATTGTCAATTGAGGCATGCGCATATTAATTATAATTCAGGGTAATTGAATATTCTAAATCATCATAAATGCATATATAGAGGTAGGTAGAATCCAAAAGTTCCGAATAGATAGATCGTCATAAGGTAATTAATCAAGGGTATTATCCGGTGTAGACATATTTACATTATAAAAGTCAGATTTTCTTTCGTTTGAATCCATAAATCGTGTATAGTGGATTCCATTCAAATCGTAGTAAAACCGTGTCATTATCAGATAAAGAAACAACCGTCATAAACCATAAGTAAAAAAACAGGATTTCAGCAATTCCGCGCCGGCGAGGAACTACCGGAGCAGGCTGTCCACTAGCTGGGAGCATATAAAAGCCAGTCGGTGGCTGAGGAAAGGCAGTCTAGTTTAGACAATCTTGCAGAACAAGCGAACATCTTGCGAAACAAAACAATTTGAGAAGATAATTAGAAACCGAAGTTTAACCTTAAATTTAAAACCGAAAGTAACAGTCAGGTAATTATAAGTCCGCTTAAAACAGAGAATCTCACCGTTTCCTCAATTGAGTTTGAAGTATTGAATTTTCATTGAATTAAAGAGAGATAAAACAAAGGTATTGTATCGTAGTGACCGATCGGGTTTCTGTTGATTGAATAAATTTGAAGGTGAAGTTAACACCAGTCCAGGTTTTCGGGAACCAACGTCTAATCGCTGGAGGTGGCTGTATTTCTAGCGCGACTACCCTGGTGTACAGTCATTAAAGGTGAAAGGGCGGGAACTCCTGACAACTGACGAGGTGATAATTTCTATTATATTATTTATAGTGGTGCGAAGATCACTGTCTGACGAAACGGGCGGGCGGACATTCGGATCTGAAAAGGGCAGAATTTCTAGCGCGACTACCCTTGGGTTCTGTCTGAAGTAAGTGAAGGGTACGTCTCGGCAACGTCAACAGACGGTCGGTTGGTTACACCATTCCCGTGAATTGAGAACCTGCAGTCTGACGAAACGGGCGGGCGGACATCCGGATCAGAAAAGGGCAGAATTTCTAGCGCGACTACCCTTGGGTTCTGTCTGAAGTAAGTGAAGGGTACGTCCCGGCAACGTCAACAGAGACAGACTGTCGGGTTTTTCCGCCGGTATAGTAATCAATATTGTCTGAAGTCGAGGATTACGAAACAACACTCTTTCTTCTCTCTCTCTCCGCAGTAGATATTTTAGGACTGGCCTGTAATAAGGCGTATATTAGTTGAGAAAACAGAATGAGATTTATGCATTAGATTTGCTTGTTGCTTTACCGATCTTGCTAGTGTTTTCCCGACCGGAGCTTATTACCCGCCGTACAGTTACCCGCTTTGCACGCTTTGATGTCCGTAGTTTCTTTTTAAGACTTAGTTTAATTCCCGGGCTTAGTAGTTAAGACCGCTTCCGTTATTATTTCCCGCTTACGTCCCGTTGGTGTTGGTTATTGATTACAGTAACCCTACTGAATAAATGTTTGAATAACCTTAGTTATATATTAGTTATATATTACATCTTCTCTGTACTATCCCAATTGAGAAATAACCCAGAACCCTACGAGTGGTAAGTAAAATCTACAACTCAGTAGCTACTTCGAGCCATCTCGAGGACTTTGACCCCTGGAATTTATTTCTTCACCGAAGTTGCCCTGGCACAGGCTGTATGAGCAGTCAGAAGAGACCTCTTCTGGGGAGTAAACCTCGCAAATAAAATCTGGCGCTCGAGACAAAATACCGAAAAGTGGGTTACAAGTGTATCAACTTTATTCCATCGATAAAAACTTCTACCATATCTCGTTAATTTTTTTCTGGCGATATTTCCTGACACTCATCGGCGACCATTCGCGTTTTACCGTAGTGAGACTGGTCAAGTCCAAGAATGAGGTGACAGGCGTTGTTCGGGAATATTTTGCACAGATGTCACAGAGTTGACAGGAAGCCCATACCCTTCGCACAGACAATGACAAAGAGTATGTTCCTCGGCAGTTGAGGAATTTTCTGAAGTAAGAGGGTATACAGCATCCTCAGGTCACCGATCCTTATTTTCCGCAACAGAATGGAGTGGCGGAGAGGAAGAACAGATTATTGACGGAATCTAAATTCTAAATACGTGCTGGAAGCATTACTTCACAACCGGTCCTGGGAAGAAGCAGTTTATACAACATATTTGCAGAACCATTCTAAGGATAGAAGCGTAGACAAAACTCCGGTTGAGCTATTTTCAGGTGTGAAACTAGCTATATTCGAGTTTTTGGTTGGAAATTTTCTCACTCAATACCAACAATTTGAGTCCAATTTTTATTGAAACCAGAAGTCTCTATATGCTAATAAACAATTGACGTAATTTGTTTATTTATTTATTTACTCGAAAATATAAACAATCGTGTCGAGAAAAGAATATGACGTAATCTATCGCCAAAATGTTGTTCGTGACGCTTAAACCCATATAGTCAGAGAAAAAAATTTGTTTATAAGCACCATTAACTTGTTGATAACAATTTATTGAAAAAATCAAATGAGTAATTGGTATTAAATGACTTGTTATGTAGATATCTATTATGACGTGTACCTTGTGACTTTTCGGTAAACTGCTTACTGCGGTAAACTTCTAATCCTCGGGCGCCAGATATTTCTAAAGGTTTACTCCTTTTTGAGGACTTCTGCTAAGGTCCTCACCACAAGGCCTGTCACTATGCTACCTATAGATAGCCTTGTCCCTAGGGTAGCTACAGTGAAGTAAAACCAGGGCCCATTGGGCAGAAAACAGAATCAAAATTGTAGGCTTTAATTACAATTGATACTTGGTTAAAACTTAGCTCATTTAAAGATGAAGCAGAAATAACTTAATAAAACGGGGAATTTCAAATATTAAATATATAATAACAATAAATACACTTTCAGAATAATTAATGGAATGCAATTGAAGGGTATATCACACAAAAATCCACCCAGGTGGAAAATGTAAGGAAGCTCAAGCGGTATATGAAAACTGTTACAACATATCTATTTTTACGATATGTTCGGTATTTAATTTCAATGCACCGGTACGGAATCGGTTGATAAATTATTTACATTTATAAATTTTACGGAAAACACAAATCAAGCAGTTCCTAGAGTAATAAGCGGTATTCGGTAATTATTCAGATAGCAGTATTACTTGAAATGTTCATAACACACTACGATATATCAAACGCTTAAAATTCGGTCGGATCGGAAAATATTGGCCTGCAGTAGGTTTCCGATTGTACGATATCAGATTTTAGGGTATATTCGGATAATTACTCTGATTGAGTTTATTATGTCACATCACTCACCCTTGTACTAGCTATCAACGGAGTGCCCGGTAATTGTATGACAGTGTTAGATTTCATACACTTTGCAGATTAAGAATCTAGACAATTGGGGCTTATACTTCCGGTAGGTCACAGCGTGCACAAACCCTAACTATCTTATCTGCAATAACCCGTACACCCACGGCCGGGGCTTCTCATTCGGATAAGGGGTAATTACGATTATCAATCATACAACCACCCCAGCTTATACTTCCGGTAGGTCACAGCGTGCACAAGCCGTTGGCGGTTTTGTCGTCTAGAATATACTCATACTTCCGGTAGGTCATAGCGTGCACAAATATACCAAAGACGCCCCTGTCGTTTAAACATACACACTCTGTACACACCATACAATTACTTGAATATTTCAATTTACGTGCGGATTCAAATCGTGCGCGGTCCGACCTATGACGGGATAAACTCAAATATAACAATTTAAATTACTGAAAGCAACGGATCTCAGATATCATACAAACGGTTACCAATCACAAACTACGGAAATCAATATATCGTAATACCAGAAAATAAACTATTAAGCTATCATTTACCCTATGTAAAATTCACTAAATGGAACACTATTGTTAATTCAAATTTCAAATCTGACTTGAACTCGGATAATAATTAATTCACTCTGATTCTAATATAATAAACACACTTTAACGGTACTGATTCTGATTCTGATTGATAATCAATTAATAAAGATATGAAAAGATTCCTGTCTCTTGTCTGTCACTGCTTTTATATGTTTTTCGAGGTTCTGGTCAAGTCCGTACCACCAATTCCTTACTTTGTGCCGAGGGTTTTTATTTATGACCCGAACAATGCTTGAAAGTGACGCTACATTTTAGATCTAAAATTCGCGCTCATGATATCTCGGTAGTTCCTCTTGGCACAGTAAACAAATGTTATCGAAGTTTTTTGAGTGTTCGCCCTTTTTATACATAAGGCTGTTCAAACTTTGATGCGTTAACTTACCAAATCCCCGTTTTTGCAACATAAGTTGATCGGAATGAATGCAATTTTTTAAGCGGGCATGAATTCGATTCATTTATTTAAATAATTACACTTATTCAAAATTACGTAGATTTAGAAAAGAGACTATCACGGAATACACATTCGGAGCTCACTCATATCTGTTGAAATAATGAACTGTTCAACCGGAATTTACGTGTAATATTCGTATTTACTGCCTGATCTAGAATAAATGATACTTCAAAATTTAAGCTTCGTTACACTATCATCATGCAAAATTCATACGATTATTTCAAATAGTTTTTTTGTACGTATTTTTCGATAATTTTACATCTCAAACGCCGATATAAACAATAGCACAATCTTTAGACAAAGTACACCATCGTTTTCAGCTCCATTTTTCGCATATGACCTGTATTATCGAGATTGTTCGCAGCGTCCACTATGCGTCTACGAACAGAACGCATCTTGTTAAATTTAACCGTTGAATGCTATGAGAAAAATATTTCCCCTTGAACCTTGTGAACTGTATTTACTTCACGAACCCATTTGCTTGTTTTCTTGTTTCTGAATTTAAGACAAACAGTTGTTGCTGTACTATAATAATCATAACACTTAAAAGTTCCCACATTAAACAATATTTTATCTATTGATTAATATAACTTATGTATGGAGCTTACGAAAATACGTTTTTAAAATGATAATTTTTATTCATTAAAAGTATCTTGAACTTAAAAGGATAATGGCTTGGCATAGAGTGATCATCGAGGGGTTTCTAACGGGCGTCCTGTCCTGTGAGACTAACCACTTGTTATAGGATAGTGCTGACGAGTTAGCAGGATGACGCTTTTGACTGACGAGTTAGCAGGATGACGCTTTTGATGATGTCTTGGGAACATCTAACATTACTTCTCCCTCAATAGGTTCGAAACTCCGGAGAGATCAGATCTTTATTTCACTCAGTTCTATTTTTGCTTGAACCGGTACCGTGGATACGTTTTTACATGCATGTTTCATTCAACAATAATTGATTACCATGATGCAGGTCAACAACAGTAAAATGGAGTAGGTTAACGTAATCGGGGCTTTGTGATAGCTTGATAGGCTGCAGATGACTGCTTAGCTTTGAAAGTTCAAGCGATTTCAACCGAAGCTCATAGAGATCCTTCTTTGTCGCGTTTGGCAAGGCGACGTGGATATCTTCGAGTATCAAAGGAGGTGCTATCGTTAAAAATGAGTAGCTAGTTAGCAATAAAATGCTGGCAACAGAGTTCAGGAGACGACTTTGGATCCACAACCTGAATCTGAGGACTCAGGAATGGATTCTGATGAGTAAGAACACAAAGAAGGGAGGACAACTTCTGGCCTTCTCCGTGGACGATATCTTATACACTGGAGAGGACAGTTCCGAGTGTACTACAGACTCGGACGAGTACTCTTCAGCACTGACCAAAAAATCCAAAACAGACGAGTCGAGGGATAAGGATGCTTCAGATCAACCTCAAGCACTGTAGGGCACCGCAGGAGAAAATGACTGCAGTGTATAATTGGTTGAGACGCCAATACGCACCACACTATATGGGGAAGTAATAACACCAATCAAAGAGGTGAGTGAATCGCTAGATGTTTGCAGACAATTTGAATGCAATGAATATGGGAAACAAACCAACCTGTATTACAAAAAAACAGGAAGGAGGTACTCGATGTAACAATAGCCTTTACCTATATGTGTAACTTTGTTACAGAATGGCATATGATGAGGAGAGCTGCTCAAACCACAGACACATAAAATTCAAGATAAAAAGTGAAATCTATTATAATTAAACTTATCGGAAACCAAGGAGGACAGATTGGGAAATCTACAAAGCAGGCCTAGAATATAACCTTCAGGTGGGGGTCAATAGACAATGACGGTTATCGGAGTCTCAGCGCGATAGCTTTCCAGGAAGCTGAGCCAAGACCGTCTGTGCGTGATGAAGAATCGCACCCTGCCAGAAGTGGTTCTGCTTTTACTGAACACGGTGGATCTAGATCGGGAGGTCGATAAACATCCCCAAGCTTACGTGTTAAGATACCGTACCTGGCTGAACGGTCTGGGTTACAGGCCGCCCCCGGTTCCCCCGTGAAACCGGGCCGAATCTCTGGTGCATGAGGCCTTCCATCCGCATGGGGCTCTGGGGATGGCGACTGACTATCCCCAATACTCGTGGGAATTCTATGAAAAATTCTAAAAAACTAGCAAACAAAAGAGGGCTCTCCGCAGGGGTCCTCTATTCCCTTTCCCCTAACGCTACCTGAGGGCTCCTCACAAGAGTCCTCAGTCCTCCCTTCCCTACAGGTGGTCTCCTCACAGGGGTCCTCCTCGCCTCTCACTCCCACCTCGGAAAGCTCCTCACAGGGGCCATCTGAGTCCTGTTCCTAGACCGAGGAACTGACCATTAATAAATAGAGTGAAAGTTAATCTGCGCAACAAATGTGGGTCGGCAAACAAGCGGCGCAGGGGGGCGCGTCAAAAGCAGGAGGCTATGGCGACTACGGTCTCCGTGGCTTCATCGCCGAAGACAGCCATCCCGAAACCGCTCAAGGAACAGGGGTCTTCGGGCTTCTTCAAGGGAGTCCACCAAAAAAAGCTCAGCCTGGCGGATCCGGACTGGCGGGGGCCTTAAAACGCACTCGCTCCTCTGGTTCTACCCCGCAGGAACAAAAACGCGTATGCAAACGCCCTAGTCCTTCTGGGAATAGGGCTAGCATCTACCTCGACGGAGAAGGCCCTGCAGGTTGTCATTTTTAGTGATTCAGCTTGGAAACAGGGTTTACTCCAGTTCCTCTATTCAATGACGCCGCGGGGGACATATTCTCCCTTCCGAAGGAGATTGCCCCTGTACGATTCCATTCCCCCAGGGTTTGGAACCGGTGTCTGCTGACAACAGCAGTAGATGCCGCCTCCAAAGAGTAAAAGTCAATATGCACTATAGGTTTATCGGTTTCTATCAATTTGTTTTTGGCAATCCTACTGACTGCGCCACTTATGTATGGAGTTTTTGAAACGATAATTTTTATTCATTACAAGTATCATCAACTTAACACGACAAAGGCTTAACAAAGAGTGATTTTCGAGGGGTCCTGTCCTGCGGGAGTAAGCACTTGTTATAGGATAGTACTGACGAGTCAGCAGGATGACGCTTGATAGTGTCTTGGGAACTTCTAACATTAGAGACATTAGACAACAAAACATAAAAATAGCCTCATGTGCATTAATTCAGGCTATAATATCACTACGGGTGTTTGGCCATGATCGCTATGGCGATCGCCACCGCCACCGGCTTGTGGGATCCGTTTATCAGGCTTCAATGCCACACTAGCGGAGCTATTATTAGAATCGTGTCCTTTTCGTCTTTTAATGTAAATCTTAGGCTTAGGCATATACGATATTATATGCGTAGTATATTCATAATTTTGTTTCACACGTATTACGTGTTACATACTAGATTAGAAACCATCAGGATGTATATATTGATAACGGTAATAATATTATTATAGGGATGAACAAACATTTCGCTCAAAGTAATTATGCTGATGTCGTCGAAGTTCGATTGAAGAAAATCTGTTAATGTTGATAGTAGATTCTTTGTGAATATGATAATGGTAATGAGAGGACTAAT
The DNA here is from genome assembly GCA_958510875.1 of Endomychus coccineus. Taxonomy (NCBI): domain Eukaryota; kingdom Metazoa; phylum Arthropoda; class Insecta; order Coleoptera; family Endomychidae; genus Endomychus; species Endomychus coccineus. The sequence continues at coordinate 121,022,375 of OY294069.1, forward strand.
TGACTTTCCAAGTAAAACCATTTCCATCCTAAACCAATGTTTGGGCCATTCGTCTTAGACGTTGTTATTCATGTTTTTTTTAATATATTAACATCCTGTGAGGCATATGTGGAATGTTTGGGACAGGACATAGACATTGGATTTTTCTCGAAAGTTTGGAGGTTATATACATAAGGAAGCTTCGAGCTTGACAGTGAAGGGGTGGCCAGCTTGAGCTCTTGTAGTCAGCCTATCTGGAATCTGCTGGTGGAATAACAGACAAGATTTTTGATGAACACCGACCATGGAAATATCTATAGAAAAGGTAGAGGGCTCACTTTTCTAAGATGTTCTAAAGAGGTCAATGAATTCATTCGTAAGTGTGACATCACAATCAGACGAATATAGTCTGAAAGCTTCAGGGTATGTTTGGGAGCTGAACTACAGACATGTGAATGTTCTCTAGGGCAGGTCGAATCTGGGCTTTGAAGATTGGCACAGAATAGAAAACCGTGTTTTCGCAATGGACCTCACATGATTAACCCATGACTTACCTGATGGTGATGATACCGAGCATGGATTTGGAGGACTTCATAAGAATAGTTGTAACTGACATTATATTTGGGATAGTGGGATCCGCCTTTCTGGAGAGAATACAAGCTTGAGTTTTAATTGCATTAAACCCTACTAGTTTTATTGGATGATATAGGGGCACTAGATGAGAAAACAAAGCTGTAAATTTTCACATTTACGTTTGCATCTGAATTAACGTAAAATTTTAAGAAAGTTCTGACATCGCATGAGATGACTTCGATTATTAAAAATAGATTGCTATGCAGTGGATTCTTGATACATATTCATATAGGTACTTAAAATATTAATGTGTGACAATTTCGATTACTCGTATTTCTGTCCGTTTCGGCAACGTGGACATTTTCAATTGAAATTAATGCGATAAGGACGCTTTGTGCTTGATACAACTAATTTTAAGAAATTCTGTTTTAGACAGTGATACGTACCTACTGTAAATACGGAAATAATAAGCATATGTGACCCATTTCCCGAGAATTTATATATAATTCATACGTGGGTCAAGAATCATTAATACAGATTAAATCACTATTGGATTTGAAAAAAAATTTCACTGAATGAATCAAAATATCACATACTCTATTTTGAAAGTTATTCTTAAAAAAATGTTGAATAGAATAGAAAGAAGTTCATTGTGCATACTTTACAATATAACTATGATATAATACAGTAATTGATTTTAATATCACACACACGCCAATAATCTTATTTATAAATAAAGTAACATTGTTTATATGGGCAAAGGCCGTGCATGAGCACTTTACTCCATACATTTACACGAGAGAGGAATTGTATTTAAACAGTGATATATTGTTGGAGCCACAGTGTTTCATATTTGAGGAATAGTTCTCATAGTATGTCCCTATTGTGTTGTCTATGATAATGTTACATTAGATTTTAATTATGTTACTATTATAATACTCCATTGTATCAGTCACAGTAGATATAGAAAGGTTTCATGTTGTCACATGTTATTAAATAGTTCGTGAATCATTCTCTAAATATTATTAGGTTTTTCATTGATTTTAATTCGTTGGTAAGAGATTATGTAAACGAAGTCCTAGGTATTTCGCTGATCTTTGGCCTATTGCTTATTATGGTTTCTACCACTATTGGGTCTTGATTTGAAGGTATTGTGTTGTATTTGAATTCCTGGTAAGAATACGGTTGGTGTACATTAGAGACTACCAGTGGCGGCTGGTACTGAAGAGCACAAGGAGACATGCCCACCCAACCACCAACGTACCCACCCAACCACCTAGATAAACACAGAAAGAAATTCGCATATAATTCAGTGCATTATTTTATTCCGCACGTCAGGCACAGTCATTGCTAACGCTCAAAACTATGTTCCGGAGAAGGTTCTGAAGTGTACCTATTTCAAGTATGATTCGGCTGACTATGGTAATCTTCGCCATACGTGCCAGTTTGAGGGTACAAAGCGGCGTATCTCCAGTAAACGTCTTGCCTTCATAGTGTAGTGTGTGAATTCAATTGGAAGAAGCGGAGTTTGAAGCGACGTCAATCAATGATGCAAGTTAATTCTGTACAAAATCTTTAAAAAAACCTGCTATCAAAACTTTTAATTGAAAAGAAAGGCCTATTCCTGATCTTCAAATAAACTACTCTCACAAGTAAAACCAGAAGTTACAAGTATTCAACAAGAATATCTATGAAAAATACTAATGAATGTGTGGATTATAACCGCCTTTCTCTGGAAAAGATAAGTTTTCTTGTCAAGCGGAAAATTTGAAAGGGGTCACCACCGGGATGGGTGGTCCAGGGTTGTATATTTACCGTTGAATGGAATCTGACAGATATGAATGGACTGATTCCTCACCAGTAAAACGCAGATGCTTATATATACAGTTTATTAAATGAAATGGGTGATTCTAGAAAACATTTGTGCAAAAGAAAATAAATAGTTACACACAGTCTGAATAAACGATAACTTCAATAAATCCAGTTAATGAATTAGGTCAAGTATTTGGCCTAGTCAAGATAGTTTACAGCAATTAAACAATCGGAAGTTTCAGAAGGGTTCGAATATGATTCAAATAAGAATAATCTATTCGCGTGATATGGTTGTTTACCTCGAACAGATGGTCTTCGGTAAAAACTTGAACGCCTAGTGATGTATGTTTGGAACGTTGACCCGTCATAAGAAACTAGCAGAAATAAGTCAAGAGTTAGTCAGTATCTGGACCACTGTCGACACAGGTGGCTTTATTTATTTCGAATCGTGGAAATTTACGTGTTCGATGATAATATTCGAGTTCTTTAATTATCGGGGCAATTCCTCAACACAAATAATAAATTATTTGGTTTTCGGCACGAGAAGTCAGTAGTTCAGTGATTTATTTTCCTCAACGCAAATAATAAAATATTTGGTTTTCGGTACATGAAATCAGTATGCAAGCGGTCTATTTTTCCTCAACACAAATAATAAATTATTTGGTTTTCGGTACAGTAAGTCAGAAGACAGGTGGTTTATTTTTCCTCAACACAAATAATAAATTATTTGGTTTTCGGTACAGTGAAGTTAGTACTGGAGTTAGTTGTACGATATTTACCTTCGGACTTGGTCTAAGTATATGAGTGGATCCTACGGAGCGCGACAATGTTTATAATGAAAAACAAAAATTAATTCTCGGAAATTAACGGAGTTGAATTAATTAAACGGTCGGTAATAATGCATCTGAATCGTAGCGGCTCAGCGGTCGGACAGCTGATTCTTCAATCCCTTTCGTGTGAAATCCGTTCTCCTTTTATACTGGTTTTTGGGCCAAACGAAATAAAACGTCAGAGGTGGTCTGAGATTCTGGTAGTCAGCGGTGAATTGAATAAGAAATTTCTTATCTCATAGTAGCTCCAACTTTTTCTACATCGGATGTTCAAAACTTTGATGCGTTAGAATCTCAGCCTCGTCGGTGCTATTTCTTTTTCACCAGAGGAGTACATTAATTTATGAGTAACGAGGGCACTTCGTTATAGGATGTCCAGTAACAAATAAACTATTTTGTTTTGTGTGCTTAATTTTTAAGAAAGAGGTTAGTGCTTGGAATAAACAAGGGTTGAATGATCGATGAAACACATCGCAGAGAGGGCAAAGAAACACGAAAATTCCGTTTCTCACATGAATGCATGCATGCATTTTATTTAGTGTTCTAGGCACATAGTGTACATACGTGAAAAGCTAGACAGTGCTTATTTGCGAAATAAAATTAAGTAAAACGAAGTTGTGGAAAAAAATCGTCATATTTTGCGCCGGTTAATTATGTGTATAAAATTTTGCGGAGCCTTTGAATTGGCATTGCGAGGCCATGATGACGTCAGAAAATCCAGGTATTTATGTAAGCTTATCAACTTTGCAGCTGAATTAGACGCTGTGCTTGCATTACATATGAAAGATTCGGGGTCACAAGAATTTAAAGGCATCTCAAAAACTATTCAGAACGAATTGATAGATGCAATGTTGCAAATTTATAAGCAGATAATATTAAAAGGAATTAAATCTGCAAATTTCATTTCTTTGGAGGCCGATGAAACTACAGATATCTCTAATGGACACATTTTTGAACGCTTTTGGTCTTTTTTAAGCCGGGTGGATATAATGATGATGTATTAGCAAAAACATTGATGAATGAATTGCAAACTATTTTAAATTCTCCTTCTGGGTCTGATAACAATAAACTAATCGCTCAAAGTTACGATGGGTCGTCCGTGATGAGTGGTAAGACAAATGGTGTCCAAGCCATTATCAAAAGAACATTTCCACATGCACATAATATTCACTGTTACGCGCATCAATTTAATTTAATTATTGAACGAGCGGCACAGTGCAATAAAAAAGTAAAAATTTTCTTTCCAAATTTGCAGTCATTTTCAAGCTTTTTTTCTCGATCCTCAAAACGAACGGTAATTCTTGATGAAGTAGTCATACGTAGTTACCACGTGCTGTTCCTACACGCTGGATTTTCAAAAGTCGAACTGTGAACACATTATTTGAACACCAGGATTTTTGAATGTATAGACAAAATTATTGACGAAGATGGGATTGTTTCAGTTACTATTAGTGAAACATTTGAATTGTCCGGAATTTCTCTACTGGTTGAAAATATTCCATTTCATCTTGCCCCATGTTGAAATATTATTTAATCAGACTCAAATACGCGGTATTGACAGTGCTCAACTGTAAAAGGCAATTGAACAATTCCAACAGCAAATTTTCCGAATTAGAAATTCTACTGTCAATGACAATCAAGAACACAATAATGAAGAACCTGCTAGGAAAAGACACAAAACGACAGTTGCAGATAACAGAGCTGTTATTGCAAAGGAAGTATGTGACACTATTTTAAGCCAAATTAGCGATCGATTTGGTTTTAGGGATCGCTCAAGTGCAGTAAAGTTATTTGATTCTCAAAATTTTAAAACTTATATACATGCATTCCCACAAAAACGTTTTGATGAAACTGTGAAATCTTATCCTATGTTGAACAATGTAAAATTAAAAAGTGAACTTTCAGCAATTTATGAGCGCGATGACATTTGTGACGTAGGTGATATTTTGCCACTTTAATTGTTCATAACAGACAACTACCTAAAAAAGGTTTTGACGGCAACATACAAACTGTTGGATATTCTTCGTACAACGCCCATGTCGACAGCAAAATTGAACGATGTTCTTCCACCCTCAAACGTTAAATGCGAGAACGAGAGAAGCACAATGTCAGAAGATCGACTGAACGCATTGGCGGTCCTATCAATAGAAAGGAAGTTCGTCCCGTCTATCCCGGATTTTGATAACAAAAGTCATAGTCGTTTTTTCCATCATGAATGGATTTTATGTACATAAAATAGGTACGTTTTTTCTTGTGACCACCCTCTTCCATAACTCACGAGCCGCCACTGGAAAGTACCTGTCTTAAATAAATATTTGCCTAATATTACCGATTTTTGCTTGCTTATATAAAAGTTTGGTGGGGTAAAGTTTATTTTTATTATATGATAATACCGATTAAATAACTTATAGTTGCAGCGATATTTCCGATGTATGTAATCAATGATAAAAATAGTAATATTTGTTTTGCATCACAAGATGCAATTACGCAATTAGTATATTCCAGTATCAGTTGCCATTAGTATGAGATTTGAGTTGTAACAAAGTGGCATTGTCTCCTTTCCTTAAATGACGTGCATCGGAAATTTCGTTGCAACTACTATAATATACGTTAAAATGTAAGAACATCAAATAGAACAGACACTATTCCAAAAATAATTACAAATCAATGAATCAATCAGGAAAAGATTATTATTAAGAATCAGAAATGCGACTCTGTACACTACAAGGTCAGAACATAGTCGTCCACCTTGAACAGCTCAACAAAATAATTGTCCCATTATTCATTATCGCTCCAATATTATATAAATATAACATCGTACTCCAAGGTAACATAGATCAATCATCTAGATCTATTCTACTTTAAGGACAAGCTTTTGCACCATTAAGAATATAAGGTCAATCAAACTTTCTGAAATTTGTATGCAACTTTGCTGATTAATTAGTAACCTTATTAACGAGTGAAATATTATATTATATAAATATTTGAAATATTCTAACGATAAGGAGTGACAGCAAACATTTTTTAAACTTAAATAAAACTATTAAGACTGATTTCACTAATTTAATAAATAAATGTAACTAGTTTAGGTAACACCAAAGCTTCCTCAAACACATATTTGAAGATTCTGTAGTACTTTCATTTTAAGTTCAATTATTTTAAAATGAGGATAATAAGTCTGGTATTCTTGTAGTTAACAATTACTCTAACAGCAACAGCTCATTCAGTGATAGCTTCCTGGTTCATTATTTTACAATAGAACTGGGAAACGTTCTGGGTAAGTAACAAGCTTGAACATTCATTGCCACAATTCTGTTTAAGTATATTAAGAGATATGGATAAAATGTTCTAAATTATGGTGGAAACCGACATAATAGGATTATAAAGATGAATAAACATAAAAATTGAACAACAAAGAAGGTGGGTTTCGAACTCACATCTAAGTTACATTAGAATCCAACAAGAATTTGACATGTAGTTAGTGTTTCGTATTTCTTCCTTAGGATATTAAATGAAAATCAACATGTTATATCACCTTACTGGAATTATAAATTAGAATTGAATCTATGATGCATATAGATGATTTATAGTTAGTAGATTTAACATTTTAGATACTCATTTCTATTTCAAAAAAGATACATAGGAAGAAAATGTTTTTCCTGAAATTAGAAATGTTGCGATCGGAAGATATGGGAAGGTAAATTAAAAATCTTTGTAATCCAGATAAATGTATTTTTAAATAATTTCACAGTATAGAGTAACATATTTATTGCTATATAAATCAACCAAATTACTTAACATTTAGATATTAAAAATTATTTTGAGTTCAAGCTAACATGCACATTGATAAATATCATAAATATGTATAATAAAATCTATAACTATTGGCAGTTTTGAATGTATATTTATTTTTGTTTTACTACACAATGTAGCTCAACAACTTATGATTAATGTAATTATGTTATAGGTTTCCAAAATTTAAAGCTAATAACTGACTAGTTTTTAGTTTTTACCTATGAGGTATTTTATCACGTCGTGTTTCACAATTTACAAATTCTATATTATAATAGAAAAGTAATGTGACTAAAACTTCAATAACTTTGTTGGTAACAGATCATTGTTGAACAAATGATGATGTTCATTGTTATCATGAATCGCTTGTTGTCAACATCCTATATAAGTTTTAAAACAAGGTTAAATATTCATTACATTATGGAATTGAAATTATTGATAATTTAGGGCGGAAATTTTACCTTCAATAGTATAGTATTGAGGAAGATGGATTCAAAATATTGGGCATCTTTAAAAACTCATAATGATTGTAGGAAACTTTCATGGTTTATTGATTACATTACAATATATTCTTCAATATTTTACGAGTGATATGGCATTTATTCTTTTTGGAAACATGTTTTTTAATGAATGATCTTATTTTAGGAGGATTTATATGTCATGGTATTCATTTGTCTATTATAACCTTGAAAAGAAAGTTCCTATATAACAAGCTACAATGACAGTACCGTTCCAAATGTATTCTACGAAATCATTTGCTGGATACTTTGAGCACTACTGACCTAAACGTGAAGTAGTCTCATGTGTTGACTATAACTACAGTAGTTGGAGACATATTTTTGGATCAACTTTCCTGCTACGTAAAACGTAAATGCTCCCGCCTAGGTTGTTTCACATATTCTCAAAATTTATAAGTACATGAGAATTTTTTGATTCTGCACAACTAAACGTCTACGCAAAAAGTACCATAATTTTTTTCAGGTTTAATGTGCATTAATAATTTGCAAGACCACTCTTACATATATTTTTTAGTGTGGAAGGAAAATAGAAAATACAATCGAACTGCCAAATTCAATTCAGTTCTTATAATAATAATAGGGAACAAATTTTCATTTGATTGTCTAATGTGAGTGCCAATTAATTGTTAAAATTAAAACCATTCATTGTGACTCTAGAAATTAAATATCAGCGTAGAGCGCGTGTCTGTAACTACTTATGAATATAACTAAACCGATATGAATTAAATAGTTATAATCAGAATTTTTGTTTTTAAATTTTTTGTCAGCGATTTGGCACCTATTATAAATGGTGAGATACTGAAAATTTCAAAGTAAGAAAATCGCAATAGTCAATATTATGTTATAGTAATAATTAATAGATTTAGCGGATTTTCGATATTGAGAATTATGAGAAAATTCCTGGCTTCATAAATTTTAGCAGCTTAACTCATCTGTAGAGTTATATCATGCAGAACAATGATTAACCAGAGCAGAAGAAACATGGGAGACGTTTTTTTTTAAAACATCGTCCTGAAATCGCCAATGTGAAATGCGTTACGAAGAGCTTTAGTTGGGGATACATTGGTCCCTCTTATGGATATTAAAAAAAGTAGAAAATATAGAGTTGAGTGAAATGACTCTATTTTTTTTACTTGTCATTATCTCTCCATTTAGAAGTTAAAAATAAAAACATACAGCGATTTTGAAATCTATCATCAGTATGTAGTGGTTTCACTCAATTGATTTAAAAATAGATCACATACATTAAAATTTGGTTTCCACCATTTTACACACTCGAAAAAATTAGCACCTGCATTTCTGTACAGCTACTCATATTTAAAGATGCATTCTTTCTTCATCATATCAAGTGTCAAGTAAATTAAGTTATATTTACTCATGGTAATTTATCGAATTGATAAAGGAAATAAACGAACACTGTTTTTCCTATGTATATTACAACTAATTTTATCACGAAACGCGACTGTTAAACTGTCATTTCCAAACGATATCACAGTAAGTTATTATAATGAACAGGAAATTATAGGTCGAATATATACACTTAGAAGCTAAATATAATACAATATTAATAATTTACTAAAGTATTCCAATTTACATTGTCTGGTCTACGAATGTGATTATTAACAATATTGAATAGGGTGGAGTGGAATAGGAACCGGATATTAAGCAGGCAAATTGTCTAATAAACTTATAATTTCAAACCTTTCGTATAGAGATGTGAGATTTTTGTTTCATCAATATCCGGGAAATTTTGATTATTTTCTAAAAGATTATTGCAAAGGTGGAATCGGTTTTTTGTAAATTAAAGGATCTCAAATGTTCACTATACCTAATATCTATTGAGCCTGTGTAGTGGGTATCACAATTGAGCCTGTTAACTTATGAGTTCCTGATTTATTGAATTTGTCTAGTATATACCGGGATATCAAAAATTATCTTGGTCAAGGGTGGTTGTGGAATCTAAAACGTGTGTCTTACTTTACGTTTGAAATAATTATGTCACTGTCACACTGACATCATCAATAATCTACAAATTTCATACCTATTTCTTTCAGTTGTAAAACAATAATGAACTACAAATTATGAAATAATTATGTGAGCTTTGAACCTTCTCAGAGGTCGTGATAGCCACAATCCGGGTCAAAAACTGTTTTGAAATAGTTAATTTTCCGTAAATCGAATGACGTTCACGCGAGTTAGAAAAGTGCAAACTGGTTGTACCTAATACGGCTTTAAGACGACTTTTCGAGTGCCGTTTTCGCTCCATGTAGTTAGATTTAGTATCGGACCGTGCCCGACGGCCCTTCTTTTCCCGATAAATGTCCATTAAATAGGAAAATTTAATTAAAACAGTTTGAGCTATTCTCAGATCTCAGCTACGCGCGTCTAACGTGCGACGTACCAAAGGGAATTTTTTCGCGACTAAAATATACACGGAGCGGGTAAAAGCTACACTTTATTACAACTGGCGCCGGTCGCACGGGGCAAGAAACGGCCCCAAATTAACAAGACCGAGGTAAAATGTATAAACTCTGACTTACGCGCAGCGAGCTCCTCGAGACATATGTCAAAATGATTTCGTTCGTATCTAATTACATAGAACTTCTGGCGTTCATGCAATTATGTCTTTAGATAATTCGAACCTTCTAATTTCGATAGGCCACGTCCAAAGCGCTAAAGACTTCTGAGTTTTAAAATATTCGTATGAAATTACGGAATTTCGCACTTTTAGAAACTTCAAATTAATTATGACATAATTATTTCAAACGTGAAGTAAGACACACGTTTTAGATTCCACAACCACCCTTGACCAAGATAATTTTTGATATCCCGGTATATATGAGTTTTAGAACTATTTTTTAAATGTAATATTTAAATTGTGTTTAGAAATTATGTTAGCTATTTTATTTGAAATTGGCCCAAAATAAGTAATGGATTTGTTTATTATCTCAAATCTGCGATACACACTGAAGAAGGCAACTTATTGTTTTTTGTAAATTAAATTATTGATGGCTTCAATCCTATAGCAATTATTTGCTGCTATCGTTATTATCAGATGCATTTTTTGATACATAAGATGAGGCAGAGAAATTCAAGAAATCGGGAATTCATGCTTACTTAACATGCTCAGATTGTGATAGCCAGTACATATGCCAGACGGGGACCGCTCAATATATATTAGGTATAGAGAACAATTGAGATCCTTTAATTTGCAAAAGCTGATTCTACCTATGCCAATTATCATGTTATTAATTTACTTAGTAATATTGTAGTGTTTTTAGGTTCACACTATTACCTGTAAATACCTGTTCATTCTAACTTACTATGTTAACGTTTGAAAATAACAGTTTAATTGTCAAAGGTACAGTCGCATTTCGTGATAAAATAGTAATAGAAAAAACAGTGTTTATTTCCTTCAGTTCTTCTTACATTTGAAACTATTTGGAAATTGAGTAAATTAATGTCAATCCAAACATTCTTCTGTTGTAAATGTAAAAATTTCGACAGGTTGATCTCCGTTTTTTCACGTTGAAAGGAGCTATACTCCTTTAATTTCAATAGAGCAATGCAAAATCAAATTCGATATTGTAAACGACATCTCAATGTCGCAATAATAAGGTGTTCAAACATTGTCATTTTTGTCTATTAGGTTTAGATATCATAGCATAGCCATATATTAATATCATAGCTTGATCAATATAGTGCAATGTGCAAGGATTCTTATGTTTATACGAAGATTGATTAGCTTCGTAAATTGAGTACTTGAAACGTTTCCTCGAAATCCGACTCAAATTCAGAATCATCATCATCTTCATCTTCACGACTAACTGATGGATTTCTAGCTAATTGAGGCAGGTATAAAAATGACTGTTTTTGTTATTCTTCTGTCAATTCCCATAACATAAGAGTCGCATCGGATCCACCAACAGTGACCACATTTCTGTCATTAAATAGAAATCTTGCACATGATATTTGACTACTGTATAACTTTTCTTCGTTGTATTCAGCTTTTGGATTGAGACAAGGATACCTGTAAGAAAATGAGTACAAATTAATTTCATATTACAATTTTACTTCTGCTCTTTGTTGATGGCTTTTTTCAACTAATCATAAGAAATTCTGCAACACTTGAAATAAAGAGCCACTTAGAATAGAAACTCGGGGTTCACGAAATATTGGCGTTGAATGTGGACTATTTCAAATGTGGATCAAGGAAACATAAATCGTATGTTTACTTAAAAAAATTGCATGATTATGAAAGAATCCAAGAAAATGTTAAAACAATACTCTAGGGGCCTCTTCTTAATAATCGACTTAGTAAAAACTTTCAAGCTTTTTGTTTATTTCCATCAGAAGCTATTCAATGATTCATTATCAATCCACTTCCACACAGTGGCGTACCTACCCCCTGAAACCTAGGGGTCAGTAGGGAAGGGACCAGGAAACAAATTAAAGGGGAACATACATTTTCAACAATTTACTCCAATATTTTTACCATTTGCTCACTATTTATTACGTTGCTCACGTTATTCCGGTTCATATCGAAAAATTAAATCCTATGTGATGCCTTCGCCTTCCAGTGTGTAAATGTTTTATTTGGTAAATCGTCTTGGTAGATTTACTAACAGTCCAGTAGATCCTCTAAAAAATATGGTCACGCTGGGTGCATCACGTGGACATACATCGGAGCATTGGACCCATGCAACCACCCGGATGGTGTTATAATTAATCAATATAAATTATGGGTAATTACATCATTTACAACCATAACAGTAAATATAACGTTTTATTTATATTAGATTGATTTGGAAATTTTGTAGGGGGCAACCAGGGGCCTACGATACGTTTTGGGGATAGTCAGTTCCCCTGGGACCGCCAGCTAGCGCCACCACTGCGTTACATAGTATTGTGCAGATGTTGTCTAGTTTTGAGTTAGAGTTCTAAAATGCATAATATCATGTATCTTATTGATTTTCGACGCCTATAGAAATGAATACCTATATCATTTAAAAACAAAATGCTCTTACCTGAAAAGTCTGAGATATCCATCAGTATCCCCGGTTATTAAGAGGTCATGAGCCGCAGAACGGCTTGCTGAACTTACAATGGAAGTCATTGGATAGAATCTATTGTTCCATATACCTATAACGAAATATCTTTCTATATGCTCACACTTAAGTCCCTATATAGAGACACTTAAGCTCCCAGACACTTCGTCCTTTTCCGTAGGTTATTATCGTCGTGTGAAAATCGAAGCCTGTGGTCGGTCCCATAGACACATACAGAATGTGAAAGAGGAAACGAGTGTGGCAGTACCGAGCCTGTATTCAGGTCCATCGCGTTTGGCCGGTTAGTCGTTATTCAACCTGCGTCGTGTAAACAATGGAATATTTTTCTGTTTTGAATTTGTATATGAATGACTTACAATGGATAAAACGTCTAGTGAATACTTGTGATAATAGAAGCGATTGCTCTCATTTTTTCTGATTGATTTAGAGGGAAATAAAATTGAACGGAAACATCTAAAACAAATGGATAATCTTCAAACTTAAGAAACTCTTCATTTGGCAAACAAATTAAGAAAATCGCAATTTTATTTCCATCTATGCAGCACAACTTTTTAGTAAGTTACCGATCCAACTGCTAAAACCTGTCTTATTCATTTCGATCATGTCGAGATAACTGTATAACTGTATACTGTTTTAAGCGTTTTACTGTCACTATAAGGTTTTGGGGTTGCATCAGGTCCCTATGAAACATGACCAGTTTGATCGTGGCGATGAAAACCGACGAGGACGAAGTCTGTGGGGACTTTAAATTACTGGTACTGCCACGAATTTTATTAGGCAACGTAATTCCAGCGTTTCTCAGTGTTGCCTAAACAACTTCTAATCACTGACTGAGACAGAATATTTTTTGATACACGAATTTCTAACACCAAACTCAATCATTCATATGAAATGTAAATATTGCTATGAAATAAGAATACTCACCAGCAACCATAAAACCAACAGTAGAATTGTGGGTGTACCATTTTATATCTTTCATGGCTAATGGGCTTTTTTCAGGTGATAATGACTTAACATCCCCTATAAACACAACAATGCAATTTTTAATAGTTACTCAATGTGTTAGTTGTTAAAGTAGTAGTGCCTACCAAAGTCAAACAAAAACACAGTTAAGCAAATAAACCAAACAGTTTATCGATTTATTTACGACATCATCCAAATTGACGTTTGTTCAGTATATGATATAACTATTTTCGATACTGATGTGATGAAAAATATTCTTATTAATTGATCTTTCGTTAACCATTTTAAACTAGGAATATAGACATGCAGAAATAGTCTTATGAATTCATGCTTAGCATTCGTTTGAAACTATCTTGATTGGGTGATTGATTGAGATAAATTTCACGCTTGGGAATCGTTGAGTACCTATTTACGAGGATAAAGTAAAAAGTCCCTGAAAAATGAAACAAGAAATGATTTATTTGGTCAAAACTTATTTTATTTCTCAACATATAGTCTCCTTGTAGCCCTATACACTTCGCCCAACGTTTTTCTAATATTTCGATCCCTTCCAAATAATACCATTTCGGCAATCCTTCAAAATAGGCGTTTGTTTCAGCGATGACCTAATCGTTGGAGCCAAATCTCTTTCCGCCGAGCCATTTCTTCAAGTTTGGAAATAGATATTAATCGCAGGGGTCGAATCCGGAGAATATGGTGGATGACGAACCAGTTCGTAGCGCAATTCATGCAATTTTGCCATTGCGACTTCGGACTTGTACGCTGGTGCGTTGTCCTGGTGAAGAGTTCTTTTTTCCTTGCCAAATGCGGCCACTTTCGCTTCGAATCGTCGTCGAATCGATTCAACAGCTCTGCATGATATACGCTGGTGATCGTTTTTCCCTTTTCAAGGTAATGGATATGGACGATACCGTGTGCATCCCAAAAACTGTCGCCATGACTTTGTTGGCCGATAAACTCACTTTGGCCTTTTTCGGCTCCGATTCGCCAGGACAAGTCCACTATTTCGATTGTTCTTCGGTCTCTGGTGTATTGTGATGCATCCATATTTAGTCTACGGTTACGAAACGGCGCAAAAAGTCCTTCTAATCGCGCTTGAACATCGCCAAACACTCCTTTGAAGTGTCACACGGTCGCGATTGTTGTCAACAAAGAGCAAACGCGGCACCCATCTGGCAGATAGCTTTCTCATAATCAAAAATTTATGAAAAATGTTCGGTACTCGTTCGGTTGAGATGCCCATAGTCTCAGCAATCTCGTGCACTTTAAGTCGCCGATCGTCCAATATGGATGATGACCATTACCATGGATTTTATCGACGATTTCTGTTGATGTAACCTCAATTGAACGACCAGAACGTTCGGCATCTTTTGTGGTTAAGAAATAATGTTTAATCAAGACGCGAAATTCACTTTTTTCCATGTTTACAAAAATCTTCAAGGTTGCTTGCTTTCGATGAATGTCAAAACAGAACTGAAGACATATCAGTCTGAAAATTTCAATGCCTTCTAGTTAAAGGTGGTACATCACAAATGCCACAAGGAATTTTCGATTGTGGCGCCATCTATTTTATTTTTCAGGGACTTTCCACCTTGCCCTCGTATTGGGAACATATATTAATGTCCAATTAATACAATTATTTTTTGGGCCAAGTTTTATTACGAGTGAATTTCCATGCAAATCGACGTTTTAAAAATGATGGTGGCATTATTTTTCGGCTGAATCTTATGCGAAACTCCCTAACTTTGCTTTTATGTTCAAATAAGGGTGTTAAAAGATAGCGATCTGAAATTTCAGGAGGAGATAAAACATCTGCGTTCAGTAACACACTTTTTAGAAAGTGTTTGGAATATGTTAGAATAAGAATATATATTTGAGATTTTCCTCGAGGTTTTCATTTTCAAATAATTTTACCGAAATTCTAGAACACCCGATGCAACGCATGTATGAATCCACATGTTGTGACTAGGAATCGCGCTTCAATTCGCTTATTTCGAAAATACTTAAGAAATATATTTTAAGGATAATTTTTTCAATATTTTGACTACACGAGAGGAAAACCTTATAGGCATCAGGAAAGACATAATTTGACAATGAAGTGGTGACTAGCTTGAACTCGTCTAGTCCGCCGATCTGGAATCTCTAGTGGTGGACTAACTGATGAATAGCGACCATAGAAATATCAACAGAAAAGGGAGAGATCACCCACCTATCTACGATGTTGTAGAGAGGTCAATGAAATCGTTATTATCACTATTATGATTAAATGAGAAAAAAGAGTCTTAGGTAGAGTAGAGAGTTCCATGAAGTAAGTAAGTGGTTGAAGAAGAAGTTTTATTTGAAAGACTTCCTTTTTCAGTTTGTATAATTGTGGCATTTTCAATCTTTCATTCAAATTAAAATCGTACATGCACGTATTTTTGCAGGTAGATGTTCGTTGACAATGTTGTACATAGTCTCGTCGATTACGACGTTGCTCCAAGGTTCGCAAAGATAAGATATGTAGACGTTACTTGTAGGGTCGACTAGTTTTGTGTCCCTTTGCTGAACTTTTTCCAAGGTATTTATTTCAGACACCAATTAGTCGTGAATCCCAGATTATGTATCCATATTCTATGATGGGACGAATATACGTTTGATATAATACTTGGAAATTTTTAGGAAATCATGTTTTAAAACATTTCTCAAGCGTTTAGCATTTCTATGAAAAACTAGAATTAACCGTTACACCCAGGTCGTTGTGTGACATAGTCATTTCGAGCAGCTCGTTATTTATTTTGTAATACATAACCATGCAGGTTATTTTTGACAATATGGAGTACATAGCATGATAGAGGGTATTAGCTCCACACCAACTAAATATAGAATCTAGATCAGCGTCTGACTGAGCGAAATCGGTTAACAGATTGCCAAACACTTTCGTGCAGCTACTTGGCAACATACCGGGATATCATCAAAAATTATCTTGGTCAAGGGTGGTTGTGGAATCTAAAACGTGTGTCTTACTTTACGTTTGAAATAATTATGTCACTGTCACACTGACATTATCAATAACCTACAAATTTCATACCTATTTATTTCAGTTGTAAAACAATAATGAACTACAAATTATGAAATAACGGTTCTAGTAATAGTAACAAGAAAAACTAAATTACAGTGGAAACGTCCCCCGTTTTGTTCGGTGCACATTAACCAGCGCACCCGTTCGAAAATAGGCTACAATCATGAACATTTTGTACTGTGTGGTAAGAGGCATGATTCAAAAACTGGATTAGAAAATTTCAGCACAATGACTTAACAGAATCTGACACAACAAAACATATTCAAAAATGTAAAGTAAGACACACGTTTTACATTCCACAACCACCCTTGACCAAGATAATTTTTAATTTGTAGTTCATTATTGTTTTACAACTGAAATAAATAGGTATGAAATTTGTAGGTTATTTATGATGTCAGTGTGACAGTGACATAATTATTTCAAATGTAAAGTAAGACGTTTTAGATTCCACAACAACCCTTGACCAAGATAATTTTTGATATCCCGGTACCTACATAGAAGGATTTGATCTCAGCAGTACAGTTGGTGAGGGTATCAAAGGCTCAATTTTTTGTACAAATTGAATTCACAGTAGTTATTATTTTGATCAGTATCTTTGTTTAAACAATTATATTTGTATAACAACAAGCATTTAAATATCCAACACAAATAAAATCTATTGAAACACGAACATCATTCAGATGCTCTTCAGCGTGGACTATACGCATTTCCTTTATGTACTCTAGGAGGTACCACTACTACTACTAGAATAATGGAAACATGGATTACCTACATTAGTTCTAAAATAACATTTTTCATTGTTTCATTGTTAATCCTCATCAACATTGTATTAAATTGTGTTGATGCAGCTAATTCGATGAATTTAGTATTGATTATTATGACGTAACCTTGATAAAGGCATACTAAAAATAATAATATCAACCAGAACGTTTGTTATCATTGCATTATGAATGACAATTTGATTTTACTTGCATCCCCATCAATAACTACAACGAGGTATTAGATATAAATATCCAATCGCACGAGTTGTTGCTATGACAGCTAGAATTTGTTTGCCAACACTTGATTGTGATGTTGACAATAAGCCAATCAGGGTATTTTCTCATATCAGAGGTTCTATTGGCTCATATAGTCGATTCTCCATCCCTATTCTACATTACCGATTCACAAATATTTAATATTTGATTGTTTTCGAATAAGATTTCAAGTTTGTTACAGAGAACACAGTTAGTGAATTAAAATCATACTTGAAATAGTTATCCAATGTTTTGGTAGTTGAAGTAGTAGTGACTTCCTACGAGAAACAAATAATACAGTTAGTACTCAGATATACCGAATTGTTTAAGAATTGATTTAAGAAATCATCAAAATCGTTGGGTAAGTCACCTCCTAGAAGTGAAAATGGTTTTGAGAAACTGAAGAAGTTAAAAATTTCCGTATGATCGTTGCTATGGTACACTCGAAGCTGAAGAAGGGATGGGTTATATAAAAGGTGGAATTTAATTTTTCAAAAATGAACACTGCATCAGTGGTCAGTACCATGGCGGTTGTCAATTGTTTAAATTTAAACCACTACTTTATTCTTTCTTAGTCATTTCAAAAGTTACCCCGGATAAATTGAAATTATTTTTTCATTAGTTATATAACTATTTAATTAAGTTCATTTGTTAAATTCTGAGTATGCGCGTATGTCATAAAAATAATTATCCAACTTGTGCAACTGATTCAACATTGTAACTTAGTAGCACCAATTTTTCTAGTTATTTTTGATATCCTCGATACTTTTTCGGAACAATTTGCATGTCTTAAGATTCAAAGGATTCATTTGAGATAGAATTTGTGCAGCCTTCAACTTCAACTGTCATGTGATAGATATGGGCATTGAGTACAAAATATCTGAGTGATATGGCTTTTATTAACAATCCCAATTTTGTTTGAATAGGTTCGGGGATACGATAAATCTCAATGTCATTTTCGTTTTATTCCTGGTATAAGATTGGAATTTCTGACAAATTAAAAAATTAATTCGCGTTTCGCTCCCCAAAATAACTTACTTAACAATGAGTACGAAATTGTACCATTTTGGATTTTTATTTTGCTAGAAACAAAGTTTGAAATAGTACTTACAAAATGAGAGGTCAAAATCGGCAGTGACAGTTTGTAGGAAATTACTATCAGTACTCCAATCCATTTGTATCAATGGTTGAGATCCTCTAATCTTGTTTGATTTTTTATAAGAGTAACCATCTCGGCTCACTCTAAATAGATAAATACTTCCATTTTGTGATGCAATTGCTATTAGGTCTCCACCTGGAACATTTCAAAGGATATTGTTTAATTAGTAGATTTAGTCAGATAAATAGAGAATCAACAACATTTTCAGAACTCAATTCGTAATTTTCACTGTTTATAGGTACTCTTCGACCACATCGGGGGCAAACCAGGCTGAAATGTACGCAACCTGCAATGTGCAAGAGAAAATATGAGGGAAGTGCGTAGCGCGGACAGCCAGGCATCATTACACGCACTCATAAAGCCAAGAGTTTATTTATTTATGTTGCCCTGGATGCCACAGTGTCTCATCATGGACAGACCATGTGGCATCAAGGGCAATAGAAACGCGCATGAACTATCCAGAATTGGCTTATCAGCATCATTTACAGTTATCTGATGATACACAAGGGGATGGGTCAAACAACAAGGAAGAGAGCACTGGAATAAAGCTCCTATCATGCACCATGAGATAAAATTTATCAAAAAACCGTCGAAACAGAACTGGAGAACTACCCAACATGAGTAGAAACTTGGTCCGAACAATAACAGGTCTCTTCACTGGTCACAGCTCAATGAGATGACACCTGCACAAAATAGGGCTGTACAATTGAGGCCTCTCCTGCAGAGAATGCAACGAATGGACAAAAACTGCCAATCACAAATTGAGTTTGAGGCATTAAATCGCCAGAAAGAATCAATATTCGAGCAGCCTAGGCTGTTCCCCGAATAGTACAACGGCTGACCGATGAAGAACCCCTTTTACATACTAGTTAGTAAAGGGGGATCGAGTTACGGAGTGGGTACTGGAAACCATGTAATTGGAATGCAGAAACAGCCCTAGCAAGTGACTGAGGTGATGCTGGTGAAAAGGACCAACATCCAACCACTCTTCCAACTTCGGACAATTTATAAGACACCTCAAGCCAAGAATAATTTATGTTTTATTTTACTTACACTTTTTTTTCAATTTAGCGTTTAATGTGTTCTAATGCTATTATTTAATGGTTAATGCAATGAGCTACAGATATAAAGATTGAGTTTAAATCAGCGGTGTATACCAAGCGAGATGGGGTTTAATGGACGGTCTATTCAAATCGCGCCTGTCAGACGTCTAGGTACACCATATGCAGATGGTGCTAGAACTAGAAATGAATATGAAGTTTATTTTATTATTCTTAGAACATATTTACGAGACATTAAAAATTCTCAAATCAATGTATTATATGTTCTATTACGAGTTACTGCGGTAAGTGAAGTCAGTTGGCTTGCGCGCATCGCATATTGATAGATACAACTCTCTATAGCGCTTTACTTGTCTCTCTTGTAAAATAATACAGTGCGTCTCATTTAAACTCAATCTGTATATGGAATCTATAGATATTGTTTGGCTCAACTCTCTATAGCGCTTTACTTGTCTCACTTGCAAAGTAATACAATGCGTTTGATTTAAACTCAATCTGTATATGGAATCTATAAATATTGTTTCGCTCAACTTTTAATGGGGTAGTGTTTCAAGTGTTACATTATGTTGTTATAAATTTTGATGTTTTTTATTGCGATTGGAAAAATGTACAAAGCGTTTTCACATAAATCAAATTTTCCAAATTATTTCTTTAATGTAAATTATATAACTTTGAACGTTATTCATAATACCTATCCCGAGTTGTAATATACTTTACATAGTCTATGGCTTCAAAATCGGTATTCTTCATTCTTCTATTCTTATTGAGTTGAACGTTGGATAAAACATTATTTATATATTCCTTATATTTAAACACTCAAGAAATAGGTCACACTAACACATACGATTTTTCAGACATAGATACGCTCAAATTGTTCGTAACATTTGTGCGATCGCGGCTTGAGTATTCATCTGTGATTTGGTTCCCTGGTTATACCGTTCATAGAGATGTCCTGGAATCTGTTCAGCGTCGCTTTTTGAAGTACCTGTCCTTCAGAATAGACGGTTTTCATCCTATCAGGGACATTCCTAATTCTTAGATAGATAGATTCAATATGTCATCCCTTTCTCGCAGAAATAATTATGTACTCCAGGCCAGTTTGTACAAGCTGCTGAATAACCTGATTGACTGCTCCATGCTGCTGGAAAGAGTCAATTTCCTAGACTCACGGTCTGTAAATACTTTCTACCTCCAAACTCCTCGTACTAACTTACTTAAATAATCTCCATTATTTTACATGTGCCATGCCTATAACACCAATGACACTCGTACTAAATATGATATTTTCAATTGTAGCCTAAAACAGATTGCTCGCCTACTGCAATGAAACAATATTCATACTTTTCAGCTCTTTCTTTCTTCTTTTTCTCTTTGTTCATTGCTGTGTTGAATATTTTTGGCTATTTTTCTTTTTCTATTTGATTTTGTCTCCTCTCGGACTAGAGTATAATTTAGGTTACATAGATTTAATTTAGATAATAATTGTTAATATGTTAATTTTCTTATGCATTGTCCTGATCTTTAATTGGGTTTATACCTTTTGATCACCTTATCGCACTAATTTCAAGTAAAAATGGTCACGTCGCCGAAACGAACAGAAACACGAGTAGTTGAGATTGTAACACATTGATGTCTCAAGTATATGAATATGTACCAAAAAACCAATACATAGCTATCTACTTATAATATTCGAAGTCATCTCAAGCAATGTTTGAATAAGATTGAAACCAAAATATTATGTTAAAATATCCACTTTCGAACCAGATGTCAAAGATTTATGCGGTAATAGAAAGAGGTTGTCAGACCTTATTAGAAATATTGTTATTCCAGCATTCTATCTAAAATATACTTTTAACATTATAAAGATCCCTGTAGGACATGAAAGGGTTTTAATTAATTAAATTAGTATAAATCTCACATAATGATTGAACGTCCGTTCTACGATTTACAGACGTTTTATGTGAATCATCTCCAGGATAGATCTTTTATAACAATTGTTTTTTTTAGTTAGATTATTAACATTGTTGTAATCGAATTGATGGTTATAATCAAAACAATGTTTAACAAGGGCGGTGAAAGTTTTTGTTTCTAGTACTATACTTATGACCATACATTCTTTTTTGTAAATATTGTTTAGAGATTCCTGATAAGTCCCATCGTAATCTAAACAATTTAATTTATATACTGTGTGGGTTTGTTTATCTTTAGATATTAAAGGTTTTATATTTGAAATATATTTATCAACACAATTAGTAGGTTTATGCGCAACATTTATATCATACTTTTATTAAACATTTTACAGTTTTCTCTGAGGTCTCCGGAATGTACGTAATGTTTTTGGGTAGCCATTCATTTCAACCCCATCATTAAAGAAAGAATAAACAAAATATATAATGCTAGGTCATATATAAATAATATAAAAGGTAATACAGATAATTTTATATAACATATTCATTAAGTCAGAATACTAATTTAATTAATTAAAACCCTTGCAAATTCCTACACGCGTCTTCATAATGCTGATAACCTTTTTCTATTACCTCATAAATCTTTAACATCTGGTTCGAAAATGAATAGTTCAGCGTTATATTTTGGTTTCAGTCTTATTCAAACATTGCTTGAGACGACTTCGAATATTATAAGTAGATTCATATGCAAAGGATTCTTGATACATATTCATATACTTAAAACATTAATGTGTTACAGTTTCGATTACTCGTGTTTCTGTTCGTTTCGGCGAGGTGGTCATTTTTAATTGAAATCAGTGGATGCTTTGTGCTTGATACAATTAATTTTAAGAAATCCCGTTTTAGACATTGATACGTCTTCTGATGATGGTCGTGAGACCGAAACGTACGTAATGACGAATATAATAAGCATATGTGTTAAGTGTGACTTATTTCCCGAGAAGTTATGTATAATTCATACCTGGGCCATGAATCATTATTATTAATTTATATATTCCATTTCTTGAATATGAGTAAGTACCTATTACCTGGTAATCTTACTGTCAACAAGGATTGTGAGTATTGAAAATTGCAATCAGTGCTTATTTTGCATCATATTATTTATTAATTTATTTAATGAATTAATTGGATGATGCCACTTTTATTATATTGGAATAAAATTATTCTCATAATTTAGGAGAATGATTCAGTGATTGTTGGCAAAATCTAAATACGAAATTCAGTTACTTTAGTTACTTTTTGAATATTCCATGCAATAATAGCTTGCTTTTAGTTTGTGGACATGCATACGTTTCCCTAAAAATCATCAACATATGTAATGTTCATCTAGTGAATATAGTATCAGATCTGGAAACAGTAGAATTTAGTTCGAAACGATCTTGCAGTAATAAGCATTCTAATATTTCATTATTATTGTTGCACCTTAGAATCATTAGCTGTCACATTACATAGCTAAGTACATCTGCTTATAGAAGCAGAATCGTTGATTTTCTGACAATTTCAAATCACATATCTATATTTATAGAACAGGGAAATGATTTATTCAAACGATATGCATTGGATACGGTTGTAATTATAGTGAAAAGTTATCAAGTAATTTTCCTTAGAAGATTATGTTGAAATGATAGTGGCAAACAAAATTCACTTTTTCATTTACCTATATAAATCAAGAGGAGTACTTACTTCAGGGGCGGACTGGTTCGGGAAGCAAGGATGCAAAGTCCCACCGGACCTAGCTACATATACGAGTCCCAACGGGCTATGTAATGTCACGTGTGCATAACTAGATGCGTCGCCTCTGTTGCAAAGGCACATTAAGGAAGTGGTGCTATGCTCATATTTTAAACCTGTATATATATGACAAACAAGTCTTATTTTGGAAGCAAAAAATTAAGTACAATTGCAGAATCGTTTAGTGAATCGTACAAGAGGATGATTCTTTGGTACGTTGGAGTAGCAACTTTCCGCAGCAAAATGGAAAAGGCTGCAAAAAAATATTGGAACAACTCGTTGATGGTTTCACGGAAAAGAGCTTGTGTGGACGTTTGAAGGTGAAAATTGTCCATAAATTATGAAGTGAACAAATTTCGATGCCAAAACCATTTCTTATGCAGAATTGCTTCAGTATAATATAATATTCCAACGAGTTTGGTCAGACGGAAATGTTGGATCTGCTGTCCACTTAAATAATGGTTGAACAAAGTAAGCAGAAACTTGAAAATATTACGTTGGACAATATTATAACTGGTACTGATAACTTCATGGTATCCATGAAATCAAAAATGGATGCTTTGAATATGGACATAACAAAACGCGTTACCAGAAAAAAAGACGGTGATCAATACAAGTATTTAAGGCTTTAGATGGGAGATTTTCATATAATACAGAACTTATTAATCGTATACAATATCTTGACCCGAGGCATTTACAAAAATTCGAGAAATTTAAAAACCAGGAGGGTACACTTTTCCACCCGTTGCCAGTAGACATTAACGAGAAAAGTGAAGACGAACAGGAAATAAATGTTGAAACTCATCAAGAAATAGTTTCAATAAGATCTGCAAGGAACGTAACATCTGTCTGGCTTGTTGCACTTTTTATACACGTGGAATTATCAAATTTGTTTGTAGCATACCCTCCCTACCAGTATGGACTAACACTGACGTGTGTTGTTACATCGCCTACAAGTGATGATTCTCCGTAATACGATAGACTTTATCATTGCTGACATTACTTTTATATGCCAACACATAATGTACTTTAATATAATAATTCATTCTATTTCTCTACTTCGCCTTGTGTAGATGTTTTAGTTTCACACATTAATAATTTTGTATTAATTCAAATAAAGTTTTTAAAAAGCTTTTCGTTATACCACGACATATAACTGGCGCAGTCGGTAGGATTGTAAGACGGTTTTTCTGTGCATTTCTGGAACTTTTGCGAAAACGACAGTGAAATCGGTTTATTTCAATAATTTGCTTACAAGTTCGGAAACAAAGAGACTAGTACGTGCGATCATCTATACATCGTTTAGTGAACACGCAGTAGCATCAGGACAAACGAAAATTGTCTCCAGGGCCTAGGACCACATCGCCGAAGCCGTAGAAGTGAAAACCACATCGTCGAAGCTTCTATAGTTAAGAAAGAAAGCAAATAGAAGATGAAAACAACTCTACTAATGTAAGTAAATTTCTCATTGAATCCTATTCATTCAAATTCATCCTATAATTAATAAATCCCATGAATTTATCAGATTCTGAATCTGAAGAGTTTAATTGTGACGTAAATAATTCACACACAATTCGTGACAGGAGTCCTATCAGAACTAACAGAATAAATAGAAATTTTCATAATATCAATCACTAATAATGGCTGATTTACAAAATTATCATCTAAACGCTAGTGATAAAACCACTCTTGCAATATTTATATCTGCATGCGAAAATTTATTAACAACCTTTATAGATCGCAATAATGCTGCGAATCCACGTAATGAATGGTTACTTAGGGTAATCATAGGTAAACTTGAAGGAAGAGCTAAAATATTAGTTGGCAGTCGTGAAGACGCAACAAACTGGCCAAATATAAAAAATTACTTTTGCAATACTTTGCGGACCAGCGTAATGAGGACTGTTTAGTACGCGACTTAATGTGTTTAAAACCAGAGCCTCGTGAACAACCCGATCAATTTGGAATGCGAGTGCAAGATGTTCGAAGCTTGCTACAAACTAAATTGCGTTTGACTATCCCTGATGAAAAATGAAATTTACGATAATCTAGCCTTACAAACTTTCCTACATGGATTATCAGGACAATTAGGTCTCGCAGTTCGGTTACAAAAACCCATAAACTTAGAACACGCTATGAGCATGGTCATTGAAGAAGAGAACTTCTCTTATGCAGACAAACATTATAAACCTTCAACTAATGTTCCATTTAATAAAAATTGCAATAACTTTGATAGAGCAAAACAACCAATTGCACCACCTAGACAATTCAATAATTTTGTACCCCATTTTGCTAATAACCAAGCAAGCAATATGCCACAATCCCGATCGCTCAATTACGTACCTACAAATCGATTTAACTCAAATAATCAACAACAAAATTTTAACAGACTAGCCCCTCAAACCCCCACAGGTAAAATGTACGCAGGACAAACTAATTTCAATAATGGACCAAATAGAACAGTTCGAAACTTTCACCAATCGAATAATAATTTTAGACCAAATTATAAACCAACTCCTATGCAAACGTCAACCCGTAATATGACACATATAACAAATACCGTACGTCCACAAACAAAATGGATTTCGGAAGAACTTTATCATCAGGAAGTTGAAGACGAAAACGAGACATACATGACACCATATTGCGAAGAATATTCGCAAGAAACTCAAATACAATCAGAAGACTCTCAATTTTATGACACTGACGAACATAGTTTCGAAGTCGAATCGGAAAATTTTCAATTAGACCTCAACCTACCCGATCAACCTTGA
This sequence comes from Endomychus coccineus, assembly GCA_958510875.1. Classification (NCBI taxonomy): domain Eukaryota; kingdom Metazoa; phylum Arthropoda; class Insecta; order Coleoptera; family Endomychidae; genus Endomychus; species Endomychus coccineus. Next base: position 121,048,680 of record OY294069.1, read on the forward strand.
TACATTTAAATAACGATAATAATCCCCGCTTACCGTTCATAATTATTCCAAATGTTAATCTTAAACTTATGATAGACACCGGATCTATGAAGTCTCTAATAAATAATAACGTTGTAGAAAAATTTTATAGTAATTATAAAAGACAAGAACTCTTTAAAATACAGTCGGTACATCAAGTTAGTAATCATGATACAACAGTAAATATTCCTTTACCGAAAATATTTAATATTGGCCATTTAAAACACAAGTTTTACGTATTTAATGTAAACTCGCAATATCATGGACTCATTGGATTAGATCTACTAAAAAATTAAAAGCAACACTCGATTTCGACAATAATTTGTTGATAACAGAAAGAACAAAAATTCCAATTCATATTATAAAAGAATCAGAATCCGAAAATAACACCAAATCTTTGAAACATACTCCTATTCAAAATTTTTAAATAACTATCGAACCTCGTACAGAAAGAGTCATAAAAATTCCAGTCAATACAAACAACAAATACGGAGTATTGAATAAAATTACATTTCGACCAGGAGTAGAAGTACCTACCTCTTTAGTTAAAATAGATAATAAATTTGCGACAACTACGGTAACAAATTCTAATAGTAATCCTGTTGAAATAATAATACGCGAACCTTTAGAAATTGACGAATACAATGAAATTTCTTGTAATCATACGGAATATGCTGACAATTTTGAAGAACCAATGGATATTGAATATCCATCGGAAATCGAGAATATTCAAACCGAAAATCTTAACTCTTTACGTTTAGATCATATGAATGCCGAGGAAAAACAAGCAATACAAGAACTTTGCGAAGAATATAAAGATATATTCTATTGTGAAAAAATACCTTTATCTTTTACCAACAAAGTAAAACACAAATTACGCCTAACTGACGAAAACCCCATATTTGTAAAATCATACAGGTTACCTCACGTCCATCAAGCAGAAGTACGTAATCAAATCGATACGTTACTTAAACAAGACATCATACAACCTTCATGTTCGCCATGGAGTTGCCCTGTATTGATAGTGCCAAAGAAGACAGACTCCAGCGGTAAAAAGAAATGGCGCATGGCCATTGACTATCGGAAAATTAATGAAAAACTCGTGGAAGATAAATACCCACTTCCAAATATCACAGATATACTGGACAAACTTGGCAAAAGTCAGTATTTCACTACTTTGGATCTTGCCTCTGGCTACCACCAGGTAGAAATGGCACCGGAAGACATCGAAAAAACAGCGTTTAGCACGGAAAATGGCCATTACGAGTTCAAACGTATGCCATTTGGGCTACGTAATGCACCAGCGACGTTTCAACGCATTATGGATAACATCCTCAGAGGAATCCAAAATGAGAAGTGTTTTGTCTATTTAGATGACATAATAATATTCTCAACCTCGTTACAGGAACATTTGACACGTTTGAAAGAAGTATTTGAACGACTACGGAACGCAAATCTAAAGATACAATTAGATAAAAGCGAGTTCCTCAGCAAAGAAGTCGCTTATCTTGGACACGTTATAACATCGGATGGAGTTCAACCAAATCCAGACAAAATTAAGGCTGTAGTACAATATCCACTACCTAAGACCACAAAGGAAATTAAAGGCTTTCTTGGTTTAGTCGGATACTACCGAAAGTTCATAAAGGACTTCGCTAAACTCACAAAACCCATGACAAGATGCCTAAAGAAAAATGCGAAAATCGAGCAGACTCCAGAGTTCATCGATGCATTTGAAAAATGTAAACAAATTTTGACGAACTATCCAATTTTGCAATACCCGAACTTTGACCAACCGTTTATTCTTACGACGGATGCGTCAAATGTAGCATTAGGTGCTGTGCTTTCCCAAGGAAACATAGGCAGCGATAAACCTGTGTGCTATGCATCGAGAACCCTCAACGAAACGGAACAACGTTATTCAACTATTGAAAAAGAACTCCTAGCAATAGTTTGGGCAACGAAATATTTTCGTCCCTATCTATTCGGCCGAAAGTTCTATGTATATACCGATCACCGCCCACTTGTGTGGTTGATGAAATTGAAAGAGCCCAATTCCAATCTTGTGCGATGGCGACTAAAATTAGAAGAATTCAATTATGAGATAATATATAAGAAGGGTCGTTATAACACAAACGCCGATTCTCTTTCACGAATATTAATAAATACTATGACAAAATCAAACCCAAATGACAGTGACAAAGACTCAATTATGCCAAATCTCGATGAAGATGAAAATCTATTATCAGAAATAGCAACACTTTCACCCGGTACATTAGACAGAATTCTAGAACAACCCGATTTTGTAATTGATGATACAAGTCTACCTATATCATTATCTGAAATCCCAATGTTAGACACCATTTCCGATAGTTCTCATTCAAATATAAATATCGAACCAAAAAATGGTATCCCAATTTCGGAAGATGCAATTGAAGCAAAACCAAACCAATATTTCATAACAACAGTTTCGAAGAATCCTAGAGACGTGAAACATGTCAAAGTAGGTAAAAACAATAAATACTTTATACAGATTTCAAGGAATAATAATGAGGACGAAATTATAAAATTCTTAAAAAATTATACTGCAGCTAATAAAACTTATTATTTTAATTTTGATCAAGAGAAAATGTATAAAGATTTTAGTTCTATATACATAAGATTATTTAATAATAATGCACCTAAAATTATTAGTTGTAAGAAACATAAGATACCACTTATAGATGACGAAGAAATAACAAATGTTATAAGCAACTATCATACTGGTAAAACCAATCACCGAGGTATCACTGAAACTCTCAAACAAATTACGAACAAATATTACTTCCCTGATATGAAAATTAAAATAGCAACCTTCATAAATAATTGCGAAAAATGCCAAAAGGCAAAATATGACAGGAATCCTTCAAAAATCCCTATAATGTTAACGGAGACGCCAAACAAACCTTTCCAAATTATACATGCTGATACATTCACTATCGAAGGACAAAACTATGTTACTTTAGTAGATGCATTTTCAAAACTAGGACAAGCAATTCCTATAACTTCAAAAAATTCTATCGAGACAGTTAATTCATTTATTACTTACTTTACCTATTATGGCGTACCTGAAACCATAGTAATGGATAACGGATCTGAGTTTAATTCCGAAACAGTTCAACAATTACTAGAGTTACATAAAATAAACATCCACTTCATTACCCCTCGAATTCCACCTTCGAATGGAATAGTTGAGAGATTCCATTTTACTATTATTGAACATATCAGATTAATGCGACAAGAAAAGAATAAAGATCCTATTAAGCAGCTAATAAGTTATGCTCTCATAGCATATAATAATACGATACACTCATCGACAGGTTATACACCAATGGAACTTACAATCGGACATGCACAAAACAAAGACATTTATGACTTAGACGATCAAAAGAAATTATTACAGGAGTACATTCAATCTCACAGAAAAAAGATAGCATTAACTTATGACAAAGTCAAAAAGGAAATTGAACAAGAAAAAATTAGAATCCAAACTAAACGTAATACTAATACGAATGAATCGCAGTTTACTAATGTAGATCAAGTTTATTCTAAATTAGATCGCCGAGGTAAAACTACTCAAAGGTACGAAGGTCCTTTTGACGTGATTAATATAAATGATAAAAATGTAGCTACTTGTTCAAAAGGAGCTAAAACCCGAAAAATACATTTAAGAAATCTGAAACGACCTGTTCTTGTTCCAGATGGCTCGCCATCCTTACAACAGAACAAACCTACGGACAAGAAATCGAATTCTCCAAAATAACCGAAAATCCGGGACTACTACCTATAAAATTAGGTAATGTCCAAAACACTATTGATTATTGGACTTTAATTAAGATAGTAGATTTAGAACCATTAGAGAATAGTTTTAATTATCTATATGAACAAACTCTTAGAGTAGAAAATATTATGAATGAAACACAACATGGGCCAACGTACAGAAAAGAAATAAATAATTATCAGCACCTATTAGAATATCAAGTAACGGAAACTAGCAAAAAGCTTACTCAACTCATTCCTTCAGATAATAAAAGAATTAAACGAGGACTCATAAATGGTTTAGGATCGGTTTTCAAAGCAATTACCGGTAATTTAGATCAAGAAGATGCAAGAAGGTATGACAACGCAATTGAACAACTTACAAATTCCCAAATTAAAATGAAAACATTAGTTGAAGAACAAATCAGTATCGCTCAAAGCGCTATGCAGAAATTTGAAGAGGCTACAAATAAAATTATTATCAATCAGGTTAAATTAGACCAACAATTTCAGTACGTAACATCATGTATGGAACAGATGCAATTACAAGTAGATAAGCTCGAGGACGCACTAGTATTTCAAATGCTTATTGTTCAAATGATATCTGCAATAAATGCTATTAATGACATATTAGAAACTATAGTGAATGCCGTAACGTTTTCAAAACTTAAAACATCTCACCCTTCCATATTGGAAACGGAAGACTTACTTTACGAATTAACCGAAATTTCAAATTCACAACAAAAGCTTAAATTACCTTACGAAGTTAGTTCTGATACGATTCAATTGTATGAAAAAATTGTGACAGTAAAAAGTTACTATCAAGATAGACAAATAATCTTTATAATTGAGATACCAATTGTAGAAAACATTCCGTATAACTATTACCACCTCTACTCACTTCCTACAAAAACATCCTCACTTACTTATCATGTAATAATTCCTCAACATAAATACCTATCCATCAATGAGAAATATTACGCTTTATCTAATGAAAAATGCATTGAAGCTACCACTAATGAATTCCTGTGTGAAGCCCAAAATATCAACGAAATCAGCAGCCATAGCCCCTGTGAAATTCAACTACTTCAATTCACTAACCACTATAGCGATTGTAAACAACATGAGGTCGAGATAAATCAGGAAAAACTACAAAAAATTGGAACAAATCAATGGTTAGCAGTATTTCCAAACGAAACTACAGTTGCCAGCCTGTGTAACCACAACAGAGACAAGAAGACCGTCCTTGGAAATTATATTATCAAAATACCAGAAAACTGTCAATTACTAGTACGAGAGAGAATCTTCAAAACATACCGAAATACTATAAAAATTATAAAACCAATAGAGTTGCCTAACATCGAAATTCCTGATCTTCAATTAAATCACGATCATCAAGCATTACCACCACTTCGACTCGAATCCATCAATCTAGATGAAATACAACCACTAGTGTATCAATTGGAACATACCAAACAAAAACTTAAAGAAATGGAAATTCCACAATTCCATACTACCACCAGTGTCTGGACAATCATACTGTATATTATTCTTATATTATTCATTACATTCACATGCTGGAAATATCGAGCCAAGATAAGAAGAAATTCAAAGAAATCCGCTCCAGTAGAGATTCCGTTACACGAGATAACATTGAAAAATTAGAAGCACCCAATTTTTCCACTTAAGATGGGAGGTGTTACATCGCCTACAAGTGATGATTCTCCGTAATACGATAGACTTTATCATTGCTGACATTACTTTTATATGCCAACACATAATGTACTTTAATATAATAATTCATTCTATTTCTCTACTTCGCCTTGTGTAGATGTTTTAGTTTCACACATTAATAATTGTGTATTAATTCAAATAAAGTTTTTAAAAAGCTTTTCGTTATACCACGACATATAACTCGTGCTCACAGGTTTATTGCGAAAAAGCATTTAGTACATTGACAATACTGAAAAATAGATTGAGGGCGTCTCTGTCCCAAGATTTATTGGCTTTCATGATTATTAGTATCGAGAGAATTAGTGGGTTCCGAAACGATATTAAACAAAATGCTAAAATCATCTGTGTTTTGGAAAAAGTGTTATATTAGTAATTATTACCTACTACTTCAGTTTCATTGCTATTTAAAAGTAGGCACATATATTCATTCCAATTGTTGTTTTGTTATTTCTCCATAACCTACATATTTTCAAACTTTATTTTTTTTGTATTTTAACTTTAACAATTTTTTTTTTATTTAACATTACTCTTCAAAACTTGAACTGAGGAAATAATTGAGCTATGCAATTGAGATTATTTTTCTGTTATAAGATACCTCAGACGTATTTCCTCTATAGTACAAGGCCTGAACTCTCGATCTTGACGTCACAAGCCAGTACTAGACTTCCGCGTAACAAAACCAATTTAATAAATTTGTTGAAAACTTGATTTTCGTATCATCCATTAAGTTATCTTTGTCGATAGGTTCTTGGAAAATGTCCCTTAATCGTTGCCTATGGAGGTGTTTTTACATTCATTATTTTCCACAAAGTTAATATAATATTTATAAACTGGGGTGTAGATTTGGAATGCTCTATATTTGAACCAAATTGGAGTAGAGCCTGTATAGCATATTCATTGAATACCTTAAGGGCTAATTCAATGTTTTGTCGTTCCAAATTTTAACAATGTTCTAGTTCATGCATTTTTCAAAAGCATAAAATGAGGGAATGTCCTCGTCTCCCGAGTCAAGGTTGGGATACTGCATAATTTAATTGGACTGGGTTTTGAATTTAGCCCGGTAAAAGTACGTTCCGGCCACACAATGACACCTTGGGAACAGGTGCAACATATTATTTTCCACAAGAAAGAGTTGAAACTCGGTTTAATTCTAATATTTATCACCTGCCACAGTCAATACCGGATACACGCCATTAAGATACTGTCGTATATTACGTATCTTCTTAAAGACTCTTGTTGATGACTACGCGTTCAGGCCTTGTACTGCAGTAGGTATTGCTCAGACACGCACTTGTACTGAGATATGTATGCACTTTGATGTACGCTCATTCATGTTCGTTAGTGTGTAGACAAGTTTTCCGCCAACGAACATTGTTTACTATTCGCGCTTGAATTCTTGTACACATGGACGTAAACGCGAGCACATGTATGCATGTGTGTTGACAGAATCTTCTTTGTGGTGTCATTGTTTATTTTAGTCTGATTGAACATGGAGATTTAAGAAGTTTTTTCAAAGAATTCATAACAGAGTTTATTGAACAGTGAAATTCTTATCCATGTTTGCGAAGTCGTAGGTACCTATATGAATCGAAACAAAAAGAAATGATGCTTATAAGGTGGTAATGCTGGAACGACAAGACGTTGATAAAATTGTAATGCTATTAGTTTTTTCAAAGATAGAACATCCATATTTCGCGCAATTTATGAAAATTGAAAATTGTAAATATATCTACTAGAAATAGTAACATTCATCATTGTTTAAAGCTATATGATATAGTTATCACTACGATTATCTCTTGGATTAAATTGAAGCCTAACGGATATATACATGCAATTTTAAGAAGCAGTAAAAAACTTTTAGTAAATTTATCTTTTTTACAGCTGATAACCCAATCAAGATCGCAAGAATTCCAGTATGATGCATTTAGTAGTAACATCTCTAGGGGCAGCCTGAACGTTAACGTACAACTTTTCGAGCCTGATAGAACCAGTCAAATGAATCCACATCAACCAGCAATTGAGAAATCCTACGGATATACTTCCATGAACGACAATAACCTTCGCACGCATTTATTACAGAGCCAAGGACTTCATGCGACTGATAATGACTTGAATATGCTCGCTACTGAACTATTTCGTGCCATACATGAAACTGGAGTGCAAAACAATCAAGTAGCAGTTCTTAATTCAGAGGTTATTCCTGCCATTCATGAAGAATTACCGAATCAACTATATCCAACTTGTGACAATGATAATCTGAACTATACATATATTGGCAATATTCTTCCATCTTCGGAGATGGGTGCTCTACGACAGTGCTCAACCGGTTCTACTATAGGTCTGAAGGAACCTAGACAATTGAATATAAACTATTCTAGTCCATTGTCAACACATGTTCAAACATATCCTAATATTGGGGATCCTACCTTGAAAAACAACTTTCTTTGGTTCGATTATAATCAATCTAATGATCCATTGGAATCAATTCACGAAATTTCAAAATTTTTATATCCTCAAGCTGCGCAACTTTCATATTCAACAATTGATGATGTGCAGAAGGAGCAAACGCATATATCTAGAAGATGCGAAACTCCTTTGAACGATTTCCAAGATCTGAATTCTAGTGTTACTCAACGTCGACCCTCTTGCAAATTTTATCATACGAATGGGGAACCTTTTGTTATATGTGCCAGTCATGCAGCTAAGACTTCGTCTGGGATCGTGACTTGTCCTGTTTCAAGAAGACATGTCTGCGAATTATGTGGTGCAACTGGTGATACAACACATACTAGTCGTTACTGTCCACTAAACAATGTTGAAACGAAGAAACTTTCAACTTTTAGACGTTTAGCAAATGGGATGTTGACAGCAAATCATAATCATGAATTGTATGATTGGTATATTATCGTTAGAAATGCAACCTTTCAATCGAAATGTCTATTCAATATAAAAATTTGTTATACGTAACAGATAAACTAAATCATGAAGAAATGACAAACGAAAAAGGTGAAATAGCTTCGAAACCATGACATTTCTTCATCTTTATAAGAATAGAAAGTTAAAACCAAAATTAATAGCCTTCGATCTAGTTTTCGAAGAGAAACAAAGTAATTCAGCCTGAAAAAAAAACAGGTACCAACCGGAGCGCCCTTCATGTGCCGATACAGCAGATCTCAAGATGTGTCCTGTTTCTCAATAAGTGGTGTTAATGACGCCTGAAAGTTTGCATAACTACCTTCATCTATCCGAAGGTAGATTCGTCAATCATCCGTTGTGAACGTTTTTTTACCTAATTGATATTTTTTTTTGTATAGTACATACGCTCGCTACTGCTAATAAATTTAATTCATCGTCTTTCGACATAGGCGCGTATATCAGTGTGCTTTCATGTTTTAGTACAAATACGTGTGTGAAGGCCTTGGAATTTTGGATAATGATAAGAAACAGCTATGTTTGCTTGTAACAGGAAAAATAATTGAAGAGCAAGTCACTGCGAATGTTCCGTCCTCATTTGTTTTTGTCGTTTGTTAGGATACTATAAGCAGGCGATTGTAAATCTAGATACTTACTTGGATTGTAACCAACACATGTTAAAGGAGATCCACATACTCTCAATGTATTTGTCAATACACCACTTTCTGCATTTATTATCATTAAATGCCCTTCTGTACTTCCTCCTGCAAGTGCTATCCCGAACGGATGGAAGCTTAGGGAAATGCATTCGAAAGATACCTAGAAAAGTTATTTTGATTATTTTTATCTATTTCATTATTTAACCATACCTGTGTATTCCAAATCAACTTGTTTTTTCTCCATAATGCTATATTTTTATCATTGCCAGCAGTGGCAAAAATTTCATCATCTGGGTGTACCGCTAGGCCACATAGTTGACGTGTGTGTCCAAACACAACCTATCAATGTCAAATAAAATAAGTATGTATTGCACAAGAAACCTGGGGAGTCATAAATTTCAGTTTCTCTTCTTTAAGACTTATATTTAATATTTTTGTGATGATATTCATATTAATTTAGAGTCAAGTAGTGTATTGAGCTTGTTCATTCGTATATATAACAATATGAAAATAAATCTGTTTCAATACATTCCTAATGAAAGTTTGTATTCAAGTTTTTGAAAATTGAATTATTTAATTCCGTAATTTCATAATTTTTGGTTCATTTTCTAATTTACATATAAATGATCCAATCTATGAAGTGATTACGACAACAAAAGTTGTCTCATTTCTAAAACGATTATTCACGAATATGCTGGACAAAAGATTTAACTGATATGAACGTCTTTTATGTTTAGTAATACACTGTCGTAATTATTCGTGTTCAGGACAGGAAAGGAGCGGCGAGCAATCGGACAACCATTCCCGATGGGCCGCGAGTTCTCAAATTCACGAGTCCTTCAACAAAATAAATACAAACACACGGATTGGATGTTTTATGTGCTGACAGAATGACAATGTTGAAACAAGGATTTTGAAAGTATTCCCAAATCCGGAAATACTTCCGTTTCAATTGCTGACGAAGAATTGGATATACAAAACTCTGAAGTAGTTGAAGAAGGAAGAAGAGTTTATAAATCCAAACTTTTATCAAGCGAATATGATACACATATAACACTGAAATCAGTAACAGAAAAACATAAAGTGGAAGGTTATCATATCATTTTCGATACCGCTACTGGAGAATTCTAGAATGCAGATTTCAACTACAACGAATGCCGATATAAGATGCATGCTTCCCGATACCCTAGAAAAATCCTGTTTATCACCACACGCTTTTCCGATGTTGACCGAATTGCTTAAAAAATGTGGACTTTGACTTCATATGTGAGGAATATGCAGTTTTATCGGAAGCAGAAAATCAAGACATTAAAGATCTCTGTTCCAATCATATTGTAATAATCAAGAATGATTACATGAAATAAATCAATTCAATTCGAAATAAAGTGATATAAATTATTATATCTTGTTAGAACATACAAAATGTTAGGAAGGCCTAGTGACGAGGTGTCCAGTAACCCAATATTTCAGCTCCTTGGGCAGCAAAGAAAGTATGTTGAGCAAAGTTAGCGTAGCACGAGGCCAGTGGAAGTTTTCTCCGAGTCATGGGAAAACCACGTGGAGTTCGAAGGAACTTTTACGGACCGCTATTGCGCCTAGTCTGATTCCTATAGGTTTCTACAATAACGTATGGAAGGGGCTTGCCCCCATTGTTCTATATTAAAAATATTTTCTAAGCCTTACGCGTGGGGTCGCCCATGCTTTGAGGGTTTCATAAAAAATAATTACCCTCGGAAAAAATAGAGTTATTCACCACCTACTCGTTCGGTAAGCTAATCTTATTATCCAACCTATTTATACTCCCTGAGGAATAATTTATTGTTTGCATTGATCATAGTCATATATATTTTACCTATAGATATCAAACTCAAAGTATTGAAATATTTTTTTGTTGTTAACTATATCTGTAAAATTTTATGTAATTTTCCAGTTCAAGTCAAGTAGAATTTTAATCCGGGCTAAGTTCCTATTTTTTCGAAATGCATTAATATTCTGTTTGTTGGTATTTTAGCAGATTAAATTCAAGTAATTAGATAGAGGTTAAATTATTATCCATTTGGGTTCATGTAAATCCACAGTCAACTAAGAAATTCATTAAATTCATTTGGCTCCAGAAGAGTGGAACCTACGTTTAATTTTGCTATCTAACCTTCAGATCACGTTCTGCACTCCAATTTTATTTCGTTAATAGGTATTTTTTCCAGCCATTCAGGCTTAATTGTGTCTTCAATTGTAATTCCGCTTATCAGAGATCACTAAGGGGAGATGATAAAGCATCAGATCATTAGGCTTGCCCCAGGTTACCAGAGAGGAATCCTTTCATTCCAAATATTATCAATCATTGGCGTATCGAGCTCGAAATGGATCACTGTTTTGATTTTGTGCTAATTAGCTCTCACTGATTTCAACTCTCAAGAGAACCTGACCAAATAGTCGCTCATTGGCGAGAGGGGTAAAACTAGCGACTTTGATGATCTTCTACCAGATTCCCACTTGGGGTGAACCTGAATTATATCTTTAAATTCATTTGCTACCATTTCCATAACCAGATTTTGGTCTAATTTTATTTGTTGTTTGTGTTATTATATATCAAATTTTATTAACTGGATATGAATATATAATCCATATGAAATCCGAGGCGGTTCCTGGAAAGGGAGTAAAGCTACTTAAAAAACAGCTTTTAGACGGGCTAACAGCAAGTATACACCATGTGATGGCTGTAAAAAGAACCTTAAGGAAAGGCAGATCAACTAAGATCTTTGATCCCAGTAGGTTCCAACAAAAATTAATAGCTCATATAACACGTCGATAAGGTATTATCGCTACCTGAAATAAAATACCAAGTCGACTGTATTAAATATGGTAATAGTAGAAATTATGGGATATGTAAAAAGTGTTTATATGCATGTTATAGGTTACTGCTAAAATATGACTTATATTGTTCCGTATACGCAAATTTATTCGCCGCGTGTAAATTAATACTAACATTTTCATCGACCCAAGTTTCGTGTCAAACTGTATTCTCAAAATTAAAAGTAATTAAAAATAGTCCGAGGAGTATAATTTTACAAGAGAGGCTGGAAAAGTATTCATGCTAATGTATGTAGCGTAGACAATTCTGATATTCTAGAAGGCGAAAAAATCTCAATTGTATTTTGAATTCTATATAATAACAAAACGTGAAGGCGGTTCAAAAATATAGTGATTATCATTTACTTTAGTATATTTTGTTTTATAGTTGTGTTATATTCACTAACAAATGGAGATGTTTTTGTTTAAAATGTTTACACCAAATATATTATCATAATGGAATTATTATTTTTTAAGATAAGGGAGACCTTAGAATTTGGGGCCGGTCAAAGAATCTGCTCGGTAGCGAAATAGTAGTCGATCCGGGCCTGTTCGTGTTTGTAACTTTTTGCCTAAGAGCGTTTCATCAGAAATTTTATTGGGCTAAATATAGTTTTTGATTGGAACTAATGAAACTGTTTATTTAAAACTGAAATATCTATTTGTTTTGAAATTAGCTCTGCTAATCTTGTGCCTGAATATTTATGTTTATTTAAGATCAAAATATAAATTGATGTAGAACTCTCTCTTATTTTTAATGCATTGGACAAATGTTCTCGATACATATCAATAAGAAACCGTTCCAATCATTTTGACAAATTATCTCATTTCAATCGTTAAATGATAGTCTTGGAAAAATAATACTGATACTGTATCACTAGATTCAAAAAATTAACATTGCATGTTTTATTTAAAACTATCATAATAATTTCAAGTATACAGAACACTTTATATTATATTCAACATTGTAGTATAGTATACAGGCCAAGACTGCATCCTTTATAGAAAAGTGTATAAATGCAGCAAGTACGTGACGATACGATAAATTGTGTACCTCTGTATCAAGAATGTCATTTTGAGCTGTATTATACATTATTTCTTAAATTTAGTTCACGCTTATAAGGAAAAAAATTAAGACCAGCGAAATTTAAAAATATATATTAGGATTAGGTCTGTAGTGAGTTTTGATTAACATTCTTAAATAGAAATTCTGGAATAATTAATAACGATTTGTAGTCAATAGTAGTTCATGATTAATAGAAATCATTATTTTTTATTCCAGGGAATTCTTTTATAAAATGAACAACTGAATTAAACGTCGTGCATGAGTCTTCGAAAAAAATCGTTGAAATGTGATATGGAAAATATCTATTATTAAACATATAATTTTAGGATAGTTATCTTTATGAATAAATAGGAACAAATATTTTTGAACAACGAAAAGCGAGATTTACAATTGTGAATAATACTTGAAAACTTTTTTTGGTTGATCTAATTTTGATTTTGACTGAGGCCTTTAAATGATCGTATTTCAAGAACTCAATAATAATAGGATCTATTTAGACTCATTATTTTACCTGATTGAATCTTCTTTGCAAGGACCCTTCTAGGATATTATTTTTGGTAGTACCCACGTAAATATTACCGTCGTTCCTTCCTGGTCTCTGGGGATAAATTGATCTAACACCTCCGGCAGATTCTGGCAACTGAAACAGACAAATGATATTGTTTATTACCTTATATTATTATTAACATATTTTATATTACCTTGGTGTCTGTGATTTTCTTATAATTTTGCAAAGAGTCCCAAGCGGCAATCTTCCTGTCTTTCTCTCCTCCAGAAAGCAACGTTCCCTCAGAAAGCATTACCAGCGAACTGACACCTTTATTATGAGCCTAAAATAAGAGATAATCAATTTAATAAAGAAGTCACTTTCTTTATTTTAATAGGGATCCTTCAAAAATATTCGTATGTCCTCTATTTGAAGTTGAAGATAATAATTGAGGAATGTGTTACATTTTGTATAAAACCTAATACCATGTGAGAAATACCCTCGCTACAACTGATTTGTTGGCAATATATATTTGGAATGTTTCATGCCTCACCGGTCATAATCCTCATGTAATTATCAAACTTATTAGACGATATTTAAAAGATACTACAAAGATCACTAATCGTTTTCCTATGGTCTACTGGAGAAGATAACGTTGTTGCCGGAAAACGTATTTAGGGTTCAAAATCATTGCGGTTTTATTATTTAGGAGCGCTATCATGTATGGAAATCGTGAAAAATCTCTAAAGCGGCTTGAGATAAATTGATGAAATTGGAGACCTCCGAGATTGCATATTAAAGAAAATTTCAAATACCCCCATGAAAAATAGAGTGGTGCCAAGTTTGGTGAAATTGTCGGTCATTCAATGGTTCCTCGTCGATTGATTCATCGGTTTGGGGAAATAGTGTTGAAAAAATTTTAACGTTGATGCCATAATGCAATGGTGTACTATCCTGCTGGAATCAAGTTTCCTAGTTTTGATCTAATATATAGAGAAACAGACACCTAAGTTGAAAAATGATATTTTCACCCTTTAGATCTAAATACTTATCTTATGTCAGATTGCTATGAATAAATAAAGCTCCTTCAATGTCACTGAATCGCGTCTATCTATTAGATTTATAATAACATTCTTTTTATATTTTTTGGGTATATCAGAATTGAAACTGGTATGCCTTCCTGACCAAGTCGGTTTGGTGTACCATTTAGTTAGAACTTTGTTATGATTAAAACCAAATCATAACAAAGTTAAATCTTTAAAATATATTTCATTATTATTTTCAGTTTCAATTGTGAATTGTAATTTATGGTGAAAAGAATTGAAAGAACTCAAAAATTCATCACATTTATCTATTGCGATGGCACAACATATCGTTTGAAGAATAGGCCTGTACTAATAGGAGAAAATATTAGAAATAAAAAAAATAATTCGTTACAGCAATCTGACAGCGGAATATTGTAGAACAAGATATTATAAAAGGGGGAAAAATAAATCGAACCGACAGCTGCTATCCGGGATGGAGTGAGGTGTGTTTTTAAGGGTTGAAAACAGTTTTTCGTAATTTCTGGCTAAACCGTACATTTTATCAAAAAAAGTTGAGTATAAAAGTTGTAGGGAACAAAAAGATCTACAACTTTTGTGAGCACAATTTTTACCCCAACCTCAGAATTTTTCGGTTTTTAATTTTTTTCTTTAGCAAATAGAACTTTATGAAGCTCAAACTTTGGCAAAAGATACCTCTATTTATTGCAAAAAGGCAGTAATTTTTTCGGATGGAAATATCTGGAGGTTGTTGTTAGATTTAATAAAAAAATGAAAAGTGTGGCACTCGGGGACTGCCGCGGTGAAGCTATTGCATAGCACTAGGCCACTGGAAAAAGTTGGGCAGAAAAACATCCACTACCCCTTCAAAATCTTCACAAGTTATGAGTAAAAAAGAGTATCATCTTGATCTCTATGAAGAGTATTCTGTGACAAGTGCATAGATAACTCTACTACCGGTAACAGAGTTATCTATGGTGACAAATGTCAGTTGAACACAATTTTATACGAAAGTTTCAACGTTCAGATCTCGAGTGCGCTTCCGGCTCCGGGATTTTCACGTGGCCTATCGAAATTAGAATGTTCGAAATGTATAAAAACACAATTGCATGAACGCCAGAAGACTTATGTAATTAACTACGAACTTAATAATTTTGACATATGCCTCCAGGAACTCGCAGCGCGTAAGTTAGAGTTTATACGGCCGGCGCCAGTTGTAATAAAGTATTTTGGGCTATGGGCCGCTAGCTTTTATCCGCTTTCGGTATATTCAAGTGGCTAGAAAATTCCCTTTCGTACGTCGTACGTCTAGACGGTAGTAGCTGACAGCTGAGAATACCTCAAACTGTTTTAATTAAATTTTCCTATTTAATCGACATTTTGGGGCCCGAGACTATGCTATTTAGTTGGCCCCGTTCATAAACTAACGACATGGAGCGAAAACCGCATGCAAGAAGTCCTCGTTAAGACATTTTATGTACCGTAAATTTGCAATTTTCTAACTCGCGAGCTACGCGCTTCTCACGTGAACGTCATTCGATTTATCGAAAATTAACCAATTCAAAACAGTTTTCGACCCAGTTTGGGGCTATCACGACCTTTTAAAAGGTTCAAAGTTAACATTTCGAAACATTTCGACAATTTTAAGCTCGGCCGAGCTACATGGTAGGCGGAATGGTGGGTGTCAGGATATTTCGTTACGGTATTTGTTTTTGTTTTAAGCTATTCCCGTTACGGTATTTGTTTTTTGTTTTAAGCTATTTCCGTTACGGTATTTGTGTTTTTTTTTTTTCTTGATTCGGTCGCCGCGCTCAAAGCTCGCGATAAAAGCTATATGCAATAGTTTAAAAAAAAGCAAATTTTTGATTGCGATTCCTCTTAAAACTACGCCTCCTACAGAGTTCTGTTTTGGCTCACTTACTTTTCGTTACATCTACTTTCGATAAACGGTAAAAAAAGAAAAAATGGCGGGAAAATTGAAAAAACCGAAACATCGCTGTTTTCGTGGTAATTTGCATATTTATCGTTGAATAATTGTTATTAATTAATAAAAACATTTCAACTTTTTATGTTTATGGGAACTATAATATTATTTCTTTGATTATTGTATAGATTGAGTTTTGATATGATGTCATGCATGTCTAAGACAGCAAATTATATCTGCTATATATGTATCTTCGTAATCACAGGATACGAATATATGACTTCTACGATCGTCGTACATGGGATTGTTACTATCAAACAAAACATAAGAAATGCACATTCCCAATATGCATCTAAGAACAATTTTAGTTTTTTACTCGAAATCAATTAGTTTACTGAACAAAATATAATCATACAATAGGTAATGTAGTAGATCTACAATGATATAGTATACGGGTTTTGTAGAGTGGTTCTCAATTATAAGACAGTATTTGCATGTTGCACTGAACAAGTTTATATTGCAAGTATTTATATAAAAAATAATACATCGTCGAAAAATTGAAGCAGATCCCTCCTGTTTTCTAGGTAGTAGATATTAATAACATGACATTCATAAATGCGGTGAACAAAAATTTATATTATTTTGAAAATGCTTTAAAAACTAAATTGAAAAAAGTATGCATTCCCGTAGATGTATTTTTCTCTAATCTTGCTTTCTTCGCAGATCGTAGTACTTCTTCTTCGTCCAATTCAACAAAACTGAACGATTCTCCAGTGTTTTCGAAAGTTTCAATGAGTACTGTTTCAGTTATAGTACATTGATCTGTTTCCATTTCTTCCGAGTCACTTTCGTGTATGGAAATTTGTGGAAGTTCAGCATTTGAGCAATTTTCTAAGTTATAACAATTTAAACATGAGTTGGTACGACTGTAGTATATGCCGTCTCGACCTCTCATTGGCTCTGTGCGCGTTCGCATGGTGTCTTTAGCTTAGAAAACATCTCCTTAAATTTCTGATATTCGTATCCTGCGATTACGAATATACGAATATAGCAGATATAATTTGCTGTCTTAGATATGCAAGACATCATATCAAAGCTCGATCTATACAATAATTAAAGAAATAATATTATGGTTTCCATAAACATAAAAAAATTAAAATGATTTTATTAATTAATAACAATTATTAAACGATAAATATGCAAATTACCACGAAAAAAGCAATTTTTCGGTTTTTCAATTTTCCCGCCATTTTTTCCATTGCAGTATAAATTTTTTACCACTTATCGAAAGTAGACGTAATAACGAGTAAGTGAGCCAAAACAGAATTCTATAGGAGGCGGAGTTTTGAGAGGAATCGCAGTTAAAAATTTGTTTTATTTTTCTTAAATTAAATTCAACAACAACTTCCGGAAATTTCCCTCCGCAAAAATTACTGCCTCTTTGCAATAAATGGAGGTATCTTTTGCCAAAGTTTGAGCTTCATAAAGTTTTATTTGTCGAAGAAAAAAATTATAAACCGAAAAATCGGTTTTTCGCATTTTTGTCGAAAAATTTTGAGATCAGGGTAAATATGATGAATACAAAAGTTGTAGATCTTTTTATTCTCTACAACTTTTACATTTAACTTTTTTTGATAGAATGCACATTTTAGCCAGAAATCACGAAAAACTGTATTCAACCCCTAAAAACACACCACACTCCGCCCCCGATAGCAGCTGTCGGTTCGATTCATTTTTCCCTCTTTTACAATATCTTGTTCTACAATATCTCGCTGTCAGATTGCTGTAACGAATTTTTTTGTTGTCCAAATACTATTTGTACTGGCCTAGAAGGTTATATTATAATTTGATCGAGGTATTACTTTGTTTCGAGAACCTATTGCAACCATTTAGTTGTTTATAACAATTATAAACTGTATGTAGTAAAAAATTAGCTGTAAATCTATATTCAATTGCTGTTAGGAACCCATCCATAGGTACATTTGTGTATAGTTTTGTTCCATCCCATTTATTTTGAATTCTTTGTGTAGATAATTCTAGAGGGATTTTGTATATAAAGATATGGCATCTAATGATACTAAGATATAGTTTTATGGTATTCTAATTTTTTCAATGAATTCTTAGAAAACCCAAGAATATTTGATGTAAAAGTCATTTTTGTAAAATATGTAATTTGATAAGTTGATAAGTATTTACCCCACTGTGTCTTATATTGTACCATAAATAGCCATGATTATTCATATTTTCATATATTAGTATTGTTTGAAGATAGTGTCGAAACTATAGTCACAATTTGTTTCTATAATATATGTGATAAAAAGCAAAGTAAAAGTGTTTTATTTTATCATATCAGTATTTAGCCATTTTATAAAAAAGGACATTGAGTGATGCATCCCACAGGTCACATTGGTAGATTAGGTTTATCAATTTTGGGTAAAGCATATATTTTTGGAGAATGAGCATTATGTAAGTTAATTGTCTATGAATGTATTTTGAAATATATTTCTTTGCGAACCATTTTTTTACTAAGTTATTAGTTACAGTTTGGTAAATATTTGTTGGATTATTATTCAGTTTTTTATATACTTCAGGATCATTCAACATTTCAGACATTTTGTCCTCATATTCATTTGTATGATCATAATAACAGTTTTATTACATGTGAAACATTTCCTCAATGTACAAAATATTATTAAGCTATTTCAAACCGTTCTCAAGATATTTGACCGTTTCCATACATAATAGCGACCCTGTATATTTAATTTCAAATCCTTGTCTTAGAAAGTTAGCATGTTTGAATCTCCATCTGTTTTTTGCGTTCCACCATATTCACCGATTTTAGAAAAGCATTAAGAAAGTAATTGAAACTTTCTTTGCTTATCATTTGCTTAGAAGTATCCAAAAAATAAACGAGAATATATTAAATAATATTCGAGGTATTGACATGGGAATCGAAATAATAATTGAAATGATAGTAAATAAGAAAATTATATACCTCATACTCCATTCTGACGAAATATGCACCATCACTGTCCACACTGTATACAGTTATAAATCCATCGTTATCGGCGGTTATAACATCTCCATCTTGTTCAAATTGAAGGGAAGTAATAAGTGTTCGGGATGGCTATAATTAAAAACCAACGTTAATAGGTAAATAGTAGGATTCATAATAATATAACTGACTGGTTTGATGATATCTGTTCTTTCAAAAAACCCATCTTTCCGCCTGTTCCAAAATGTGAGATGACCTTTCCCATGTGTTATCAATAAGTTATCATCTAATGGATGGAAAACGGCACCAGTTAGTTCTTCTTGTAGTGTCTGAAAAAACTTTAAATTAATTCCAGCACTGTCAAGTAGTTCATTAATTCAAATTATATTTTTCAGTAGTATTAAACACAAGATAGTAAGTATATCATTATCTTTTACTCAAAATATGCGTTGTAGGTGTACATTCTCTGAATTTCGCTAGTTTGCACTGTTTCATGCAGTGATACGAAGGAACGATTTACAGAGGGCCTACTCTAGGATGATTAATGTTTCCATTCTATAAATAATTTGGTAGCTGAGGTACGAAATTACTACTTTAAAAATTTTTAATCAATATCAACAATACAACAGTAAAGCTTGGAAATGTAAGTCGTGGCGTAGTAGTAATCAGTGAATACATATACAAATAATAATAATGCCTTCATTTTAATAAGATTTCATAACTATATAATAAGTATACAACTTGTATATCATCCAAGTTCAATGTATGCTATTCTGAGTAATTTTCCACTTTTTGTTATTCTATGTGAAAAGAAAATGAGAATGATGCTGAAATGTGATAGGCCTATAGTGAATATGAAACAAATAGTTCTAATTTAACCAATAATGCAGTTATAAAGCAAATATCTACCAATCGCACTGGATTTCAAGAAGGAGATTGAAAATATTACTTTCAAAGTGTATATTATTTACAACCTTAATAGTGTCTGCAATATTGATATTTATTTAGAGCATAAATGTTATGAAAAAATTGAATCAGGCATTATGTGATGAAAATTCATTCCAAAGTTGAATGAATAACTATGTAGAGTTTGATTTTCACTAATTTAATAAATATTTATTAAATTATTGCTTATTAAATTAGTGAAACTTACACTTCTGATAGTTATTTTATTTAAGTTTATGGATGTTATATTTGAAACATATTTGAAATGAGGTGATTCTGTTGAAAGGAGGAAAGATTAGTCCCACGTATGTAATTTTATTGTGTGGATATGGAGGCGTTTGAGTGGTGATTTTTTTGTGAAACAAGCATATGAGTTTCATAGAGTTTAAAGGATATACGATCATAGTTTTTAAAACCCTAGATTCTTAAATTTTGGACTCTCTGAATTCGGTTGATATCACCCTAAGACCGCTATGAGGGGCACAATATGTAAATTCTTGATTCAAGTATTGCGCCTTCACTCATATCTCAATGTCTTACTCATTTATTTTTATTTTGGAATCATCTTTGATTCCAAGACATTGAACTTCTCTTCCAAATAGCACTTTGCCGACTTTAAAAGGATTTAGTAAAATATGGTATTTTGAGCAAATTTCGGAAAGTCTAGCAAGGTCATCATTCTCTTTATTTGTAACCAGAGCGTAACGTTTTCCGCTGAATTAGCGATAAACGTGTCATCGACATACATTTGAATATTTCTTTTGAGTATGGATAACGAATATGAGAAGATCTATAATAAAGCCATGTGGTATCCCGCAAGTAATATTTCTATGTTGTGATCGACAACCTTCCACTCTGAGTGGGAGTGCATTTGTTCAGATATCATTAAATTGATAATTAACCTGTAACACTAACACCGACTGATTTCAAGATAACTTGAAGATTGTGTCAAAAGCGTTGCTAAAATAAAGCAAGATTAAGGCAGTTATGTTATTATTGTAACTTGCAGAAATAAAATCATCAGTGATATGCATCAGAGCAGTTGTACAGCTAAATCCTCTTTGATAACCAAATTGAATTGAATGTAAAATGTTATGTACATTTAGATAAACTCTGAGTTGCATTGCAATACACTTTTCAGCAATTTTCGAAGAAACTAATACGTCTAAGGTCCTTATAAGTAGATGTTATACAATTTTGGTGCTAGCATTATTACTGCGTTCTTCCACACAGTAGGAAATTTATTATGAAGAAAAAATGAGTTAATGATATTTAAGTAGGGAATTTTAAAAACGAATGGCACAATTTGATTATATTAGAATCATCTGAACTGGTTGAATTACTTTTGATTTTGTTTTATACATTTAGAAACCGTATCCTCTAATACTAAGATAAAATCTGAAATATTGCTGTAATGATCATTGTCCTTGTAATAATTTTATCATTATTGATAGAAGATTTAGAATTATTACATATAAAATAATTATTTATATTATCATGATTTTGAAGATATAGCGGAATATTTGAACTTTATTATTGATTATGTTTAAAGATTTAAATTCACCCAACAATATCTTAGAATTTCTTTAATTTGAACTATCCTGTAGATATTTCTTCCTTTCCTTTTCAATTCTAAATATTTTGTAATTTTTCCAATAGATATGTGAGCATGTACTTTTAAATTTAGAATTATCTCTCTGCCGCATAGTAGTTTCAATAGAATCTCTAATCAATGAATTATTTTTCTTCGTTATTTTTACGGTTTTGACTGGTTTAAGCTTATTCAATAATTTGATAAGAATTGATATTGAGTGCATCAGTAACCGACTTTCGAATTGGTGATCCATATTACTGAATTTATTATTGTACGATAGGCAACGCTGAATAATCATTCTAGATGGTATGGTAGGTATAAAAAATAGTTTTTCTTCAAAAAACATGTCATTGTCAAATGAAATATGTGTGTTGACATGATTCAGAGTTTCACATGGAATGTAAATCACGGTAGTTCTAAAAAAATTGTCCATGCTATTGCTTATTCGTTGAGACCATATTGTGTCCATATCATTTCGATATACCAAGACATTGAACAAAACGAGATGATTCCAATGTTCTCAATATTATGGTAGACATTACAGCAAAGTTGCATCTAGGGTATAAATCAATCAGCGAGCGAATCATCAATGTCAAGCTTAGAATTTCAATAATAAAGATTCTTGACCCACGTATGAATTAATACAAAATTCTCGGGAAATAGGTCACATTAACACATATATTTTTATTTTTACCCTCGTCTTTACGTACGTTTCGGTCTCACGACCATCATCAGAAGACTTATTAATACAATAACCTGATTACTTAGAAATACTGTAATAACACAAAGCGTCCTTATCGCACAAATTTCGTTTAAATGCCAACGTCGCGAAACGAACGGAAACATGAAATCGGAACTATAACACATCAATGTTGCAGCGTAAAAATTAAAAATCCACTATTAAGTAGAATCATCAATAAATACGAACACATTTCATAAATGTCTGCGAGAGACTAACAGACAAAGAGTTCTATCCTCTTTGCTAACAGACGAGACCATCTCAAGTGTTCATTTAAGCGCCAGATGTCATAATTTATTAGGTGATAAAAGAAGGTCTCTGGCCTGTGAGAAATACTTTAGACAATTCTACCTAAAGCAAACTTTTACATTATAAGGACGTAAGTAGGAATTTGCAAGAATATTAATTAATTAAATTAGTATAAATATGACTTAGTGTTTGAACGTCACTCCTATGATTAACAGACTTGGAGTCACGTTTTATATGAATCATTTCCAGAATAGATCTTTTATAATAATTGGTTTCCTTAGTTAAAATATTAACATTCTTGTAATCAAATTGATGGTTATAATCAAAGCAATCTTCACTTCAATTCCGTTGCACCAACTTGTTATAAAAAAAGCGTCATAAACAGTCTTACAGACCGCGCGGTTAAATTGTCCCACCCAGAGGACCGTCCCAAAAATCTAAAAATTGTTCGTAATACACTGGAATTGAATGGCTACCCAAAAACTTTTTTCAATCCTATTATTAAAGAGAGAATAAACAAAATTTATAATGGAGCGTCATATAAAAATAACGTAAAAGGTAATTCAGACAATTATATAACTTTACCATACATTCCGGAGACCTCAGAGAAAATTAAGAAATGTTTGAAAAAGTATGATATAAACGTAGCGCATAAACCTACTAACTGTGTTGGGAAATATTTCTCAAATCTAAAACCTGTAATTCCTAAAGATAAACAAACCCACACAGTATACAAATTAAATTGTTTAGATTGTGATGGGACCTATACTGGTATCTCTAAACAATATTTACAAAAAAGAATGTATGGCCATAAGTATAGCACAAGAAACAAAAACTTAGAAAATTCCACCGCGCTTGCTAAACATTGCTTTGATTATAACCATCAATTTGATTACAAGAATGTTAATATTTTAACTAAGGAAACCAATTATTATAAAAGATCTATTCTGGAGATGATTCATATAAAACGTGACTCCAAGTCTGTTAATCATAGGAGTGACGTTCAAACACTAAGTCATATTTATACTAATTTAATTAATTAATATTCTTGCAAATTCCTACTTACGTCCTTATAATGTAAAAGTTTACTTTAGGTAGAATTGTCTAAAGTATTTCTCAGAGGCCAGAGACCTTCTTTTATCACCTAATAAATTATGACATCTGGCGCTTAAATGAACACTTGAGATGGTCTCGTCTGTTAGCAAAGAGGATAGAACTCTTTGTCTGTTAGTCTCTCGCAGACATTTATGAAATGTGTTCGTATTTATTGATGATTCTACTTAATAGTGGATTTTTAATTTTTACGCTGCAACAATGCTGTGTTATAGTTCCGTTTTCATGTTTCCGTTCGTTTCGCGACGTTGGCATTTAAACGAAATTTGTGCGATAAGGACGCTTTATGTTATTACAGTATTTCTAAGTAATCAGGTTATTGTATTAATAAGTCTTCTGATGATGGTCGTGAGACCGAAACGTACGTAAAGACGAGGGTAAAAATAAAAATATATGTGTTAATGTGACCTATTTCCCCTAGAATTTCATATCAGGTAACCTGTTGCGTATTGGAGGTTAAAATTTCATTTTAAATTTCGCGCATATGATATCTTGAAATGTGACAACTTGCCAATCGCCAAACCATATACGAAGTCTTTCCTAAAAAAGAGGAGAATCGCGGGTAGAACTTATATGGTAGTACTCGTCAGTGATAGTGAGAGAATACCAGTCGCAATCCCGCATGCTGTCATAGTATCAGCGACAATCAACCCCATTTTTCTTATTAATTTCTCATTTCGTGTCGTGTGTATGTTATACCACTTCAATAATACCTAATTACTGGAAACTTATAACTTGATCCAGTCATCTCCAGAATTGCTATCATCAGCTGGCCAAATACGACACCGACATCATCAACTAATGTGGTAAGTCTATGTCTCAAGAAATGTCGATTCATATTTACTCTTCATATTTTATGATAATTGTTCAAGCGCAAAATTACAGTCCACCTTTGCCTTTCCATATTTCAAATTACTAAATTTATACCAACGACCGCCTTAATACAATACACTGATAAACACAATGTTTGTGTTAACATACGTTCCGAAAAACTCCAAAAATACAAGAGAATGAAGTTGTATATGCCATTCTTACCGACAAGCACTTCATCAAAACTTTCTAGATGGTGTACACTCCAAAATACTTGGGGCTCAGAGTAAAAGTGAATAACAGCTGACTGGCCAAGATCGAAAGTGTTATGGAAACTGTTGTTTCTTCTAATCTTTATTGGCGTAACATAGATTTGGGGACCCGTTCCCAGTACTTATAGATAGTAATAGAAATTTCCCGTTGTAACTTACCGCTACTTTTCCTAGTAGGTGCCCCCACTGCCATTGCCATACAGATAAGATACTTTCCCTACCAGCATCAACTGCTAGAACATAACTACCACCATTCTGAAAGCAGAACAATTATTTTCAATTGAATTATTCATTCAGTGCATTATTTACCAATTGTGAAAAAGCGACAGCCGCAACGCCAATCTCAAATTCACTCATACCAAATACATATAGAGTTTGCAGTGTTTCGGTACTCCATATTCTGATATGAGCTTGTGTTTTACGATTCCTTCCTGCTTTCTGTCCAGAAGCCACCATTTCTCTTGAAGGATGTAAATCCATACTATACATGAAACATGTCAAATTAAATGATGTTAGAGAAAAATTGTATTTGGGTTTTTTAAATATTTTAACTGTCTACCATCCCTATAACTAATGGAACTTGCGATTGCTGCGATGTCATCGGAGCGGGCAGCAGCCACAAACAGGTATTAATGTAAAAAAGTATACATAATTATGTATATACGACGGAAGTATCTTTAAACATCTTGAAGCTGGAGAAATCTATTGATATCTTCTTGATACTTCCTTAGTCTGGAGGGTCTGCGTCGAAGTGTTACTCTGAGTATAAGCTTGTAAAGTTTTTAGGAGTTCGGACCCCTTCCTATGCCTTGTCAAAAGTCACGAATTAGCCGGAGTAGAGGCAATTATCGTTAAGGCGGCACAAAAAGCTGCGGAAGAACTTGGTCTCGAATTTCACATCAGTCGAGAAGGTCAACTAGAGGACGACCTCGAGTATCAACCGAGGAGCAACATCTTATGCGCAGGCGGCAAGTTGACAAGCCGATACACAGTGTTTTCCACAGAAACATCGAAACACTCGAATTGTCAACCAGGCTGATTTTCGGGTACCTAAGGTCAGTCAAGCTTACATCAGAGATCGAGGGATTTACCGCAGCTTGTCAAGATGACGTAATCAACACCTTGGTCTATCGCCGCAACGTGATGGAAGTGCAGGTTCCTAATGTCAATTACAGGGCCTGTCGAAAGGCGCCTGAGACGCTTTTTCAACTGCTGTCGGCATGTCCTTCAACAGCGGCCTCGGCGTACACCCATCGCCTTAATGCGGCCCTACGGGTGCTGTATTACTTGCTAAGGCACTCACGAAAAATGACAGATCTACTGGAATTACCAGTTTCCGACCGTCAGGTCCAAACAAGCATATATGACTGACGTTGTCCTCCTCGATAAACAAACCAAGACTATTTATATCATCGAATTCTCTACTTCGGCAGGGAAGAACATATAGTCTTGAAAGATGAGGAAAAATGGACAAATTATCAAGATCTCTTCTTCGAGATCTGCACGCCAACACAGGCAACACAGTCGTATTAATGGTTCTGATTTTCTGATCAACGGTGTTTTGGGCGGAATTCGGTCTTCACTGCGTTCGAACTTGAGGATCATTCCGGCCTGTGAGAACTCGGCGCAGATCTTGATAGACCGGATACTGAAAGCAGTCATTCTGGGTTCAATAATTCTACTCAGGGCACACGATTTGCGAACCTGAAGCTACTTACCGACCGATTGCTGCGATGTCGTCGGAGTGCGCAGCAGTTCGATCAGGTATTAATGTAAAAAACTCAAATCTACTGCATTCTTCAAAGTTGGAAATGTATGATATATAGAAAATCAGGATGCTTCAACATAATGTAGTCACAGAAGCATACATATATTTTTGAACTGACCGATTTCGGAAGATTGACTTTAATCTATTGGACTTAAGCTGTTAATCAAATGTGAATTGGCAATTCAGGTAATGTTTTATATCAAAACATATTTGCTCGGATGCATAAAATTTATGTGGAATTGGTCTGAGAATCGGGAAAACACTATTTCTCATTAGAAATTCAGCAAGTCAAACAATATTGTCTATATAAACGAAACGTGATATTTTTGAATTATTTAGAAGAAGTTTTATTTTGGATTGTGAGTATGCAAACATTTTAGAATTTATCAAATTATTAGATGCGCCTGTTTCACTAGGTTGTTTCACTACGATGTATTTCTAGAAGTATTAGCAATATGTTCCAGATATAACAATTTAAGCTAGAAGTCTATCACTGATGGAGATCTAGGACACGTAATTCAATAAAAAGTAATGAAACAGCACATACAGATAGAGTCCCAAGAATGTGAGCAAAGCTCATGTCTCATATTGAACGAACAATATTCTGGGGATGTATTATCAAAGCGAAAAAATAAATGTGTGTCACGGTGGAAATTGCTAGATCAATTAGTTTCGTGATGAGTCTCAATTTACTGAATTTAAGGATATCGGTAACATTGATTGAATATTAATTTGAAGATCTAAAACAGATGAATGGCAACAGATGGGTTGGGAAAAAATTTAACTTAGCTCTTCAAGACCTGATAATTTGGAATATAAGTAATGAAATTTGTATAGTACGAGATATCATCAATTATAGTTCTCTCATTTAATAACGAGTAGTTTCATCATAGTTGTATATGCTATATGGTATTTTCTAGTAATGAACAAACATATTCCGTAAGACAGTTTCTCCCAATTGAAGATATCATATGAACTTTGTAGGAAGATCTCCAACAACATGACAAATTGTCATTTGGTCATTTGGTTACATATTTCATAAATTTAATGTATATTTGTACATACCATTGAATATCTTCCGTGTGTCCTGTATAATGTCTTTGTGTTTCTTCATCTCTGTCATACATCACAGCAACCGCGGCTACAAAGTAAAGTAATTCCCCTGTTGGAAGAACCCATAAATTCCTTCGAGAATCTACACCTCGATATCCATAACTGTATCACTGTTAAGGAATTGACAGACAAAGATGCTACACAACATTTTGATAGGAGTATCATAATTCAAAAATGAATCACACCAATCGTTATTAACACACTAAACACATGTACAAATTCAGTTTTAGTAGGTATTCGTATGATGTATTTTTTCCTAAAAGTATTCTAAGCTCAAATTAGAGTTTGAAAACTATTTTATCAAATATTTATGTACTCTCAAGAATTTTGGCAATGGTAAGTCCAAATTCTGGTAATTTCCACTTTCCAGAAAGAAATAGATGGAGCTGAAATATTTTCATTTTGTTTTATATGAAATTTTTAACTATTTTCATTATAGTAGAAGTATAATCAAACATTTTGGCTCACAATTTATACTTTCACAATTAGACGCGTGAAGTCCCAGAAAATACTACTCCTATTGACCATTGTATATTTGCGGATTTATTCACTTTGTGACAAAGAATTTTCAATCCAAATTTCAAATCGTTAGCTATTCCATGGAGCAGTAATATGAATAAGATTACTATACTCGAATGTACGTACGGAGGTGGTAATTGATAGTGGAGTGGTGGCATATACACTACTTGTCCAAGGTATCGCTCCAGTTTCAGCTGTGAGAAGCGGACTTGATGATATTCACACCTATTTATGTTTCACCAATTACTATCTCTATTCATGAATTCGAGTATTGATTTCTCATGGATGTGAGTAAGTATTTAATAATTAGGAATTTATTGTAATTATGTTTCATTATCTCACTGGGTACGTTTTTCTCTCTATGTGCCTGTTCATATAATGCACATTTTATGTCTCCCCTTCCGTCTGCAATTTTATAGATTGCATTTACTGACAGAATTTACCATTTTTTTTTAAATTTTGTATTATTATTACGTTCTTTCACATATTCTTCATATCTTGAATGATACTGAGCTATAAAATGAATTATTAGAACTTCAAGCTTCAAAAAATTCCATATAACACTGACTCGAAGTATTTTGACTGTTTGATCGCCAAAATTTCACGTGATAAGGCGTTGAACCGAACCCTATACCCATTTTCCAGAAAATTTCAAAATATAGCTTTTGCTAGATCTATATCTTTATCAAATACCTATGTCGCTTATTTTTTCCACATGCAAAGTTTTTCTAGTTCAAGCTTCAACCGCAAGTCAATGTGAGTACCAATCGAAGAACATTTTATGTGAATCCACCGCTCTAATTTTTCTTCAGCGCCTTTAGTTCTAATTTGGTTTTATATCAATCCATTTAAGACGAGTACGAGATTGGTATTGAAGGTTATTATTTCAAATTGTTTTCCTACGAAATTTGGCCTCGTTGTTTGAGCGATGGTTTACTCAACACTATTTTTTTGAATGAACATGGAATTATTTGCAGCGTAGTTAATAAATTGTGGAGACATTACTTTCCATTACAAGACAATAACTCAATGCTGAAAACAGTCGGAGAAAGGAACTATAAAATGCATTCTCAAATCAAATTTAATTAATCTCAAAGAATAATGCATCCAAGATTGCAGCAGGGAGCGGTAGTTAAATCACGATTACGGTGATATTAAAATTGACCGGCCTTTTTTCCATTTTAATTCTATGAAATTACATTCAGACATGCATCTAGATTCATTTCCTCAACGATTATGCAAATATTACGACTGTTACATAGACCATTTTATTTTACGAATTTGGAAACAGTTTCAATCCTTTATAACTTCAGCTCATACTATTATGTAAATGTTCTTGAACTCTGGTCTTTGTATAGACAAAATAGTAAATTTATAATATTTCGAACTACATTATGTCGTAAGCCTATAGCCATTTTCTATTTTCTTTGCTTATATCCAGAGCTATACCGAGCACCGACAAAGAGTGCTTGCAAGAACTAAGCACTCAAAAAACTGGTTTTAAGCAGTAATCATTAAGCACTTGTTGAGGGCAGGATCAGTGGCGGCTCGTGAACTTTTTAAGAGAGGAGGCTGGACATAAAACGTTCTTGTAAAAATATACTCTATTCAGCCAATAAATTTAACCTTTGCACAGCGACCGTACCAGCTACTTCAGTGACAAAATTAATTGTTGCCAAGCAAGAACCAACGTGGAGGTGTAGAGTTTCTCTTGGCAACAAATGTTTTTGTTCGTTTTTTTTTCTTTGGATTTTTGATATTTTTTCTTTTTTTTTAATTTTTCATATTTTGTTTTTTTTAATTATTTTTATTAACTTTTTTTATATATTAACGGAATTCTACGGTCTTTAGTTTGCGAAAAATGATCAATAATATTATCATAAAATGTATCATTTTGTTTTAAGTGTCTTACTAAATCTTTTTCAATAGATATCAAACTAACATTGTATAAACGATTTTGGCCCATTGTATTTCGCATGTAAGTTTTAATTCGTTCGAGAGTAGAAAATGATCTCTCCACCGATGCCGACGAGACAGGAATGGTGACCTGTCAAACAAAGTAGTTTATAAAACTGAGGTAAAACTTGTTGCAAATCATTGTCTATCATATATTTTATCATATCGGCGTGAATGTCGTACTGGCCTAAAATATCTTTATCCGAGTAGGTATATAACCCATAATTCATTGTGCAGTGCTATTTTATGAAAAAATTTATATTTTAGAACTAAGTTATCTAAAAGTGTATTGGGAAACTCTTTTGAAAAAGATTCGAAAA
The DNA here is from genome assembly GCA_958510875.1 of Endomychus coccineus. Lineage (NCBI taxonomy): Eukaryota > Metazoa > Arthropoda > Insecta > Coleoptera > Endomychidae > Endomychus > Endomychus coccineus. Next base: position 121,079,565 of record OY294069.1, read on the forward strand.
ATCTTCTATTCGTCAAGTCGAAAAACTTCAATTCATGTAAATCGGAAAATCGAATCTCAATTTCACCTTTAATAGTATCTAAAATTTCATAAAAAGAGTTATTTATAATGTAATTTCTTGTCTACCAAATTATATGTTTTCCTCCTTTAACAATATTCTGTTTACCGGTTAATTTAAACTTAATACTCGATGTAATATGTTCCTGCGATTTTTCATGTCTGTCTATACCACGAGCTAAATTTTTCAAATCATCATAACCCGAGTGCCCCCAACATGAAGTTGTATCAGATGTAAATAGCAAGCAATATAATTTATTGTGTATTTCGATTTGAAACATACCTGTCATCGTCACCACTAATCATTTCAAATCCGGTAAAGGCCGTTTATTTTTAACAAAACACTTTTCTATCATATGTTAATCCACTAAATGGATTTTCTAAGAACCCAGCAACTAAGTCACTCATCATTTTAACGTTCACCGATTAGATAAATTATAACTTAACTACTTAACCTTACTTCGCCTCGCGGTACAAAAACAAGAACTAACGGAACACGACACGTGTCGCATTCTTCTAGCGGAAGGGCGGTAGCAAGTAATCGTATTTCATTTCGACCGACGATTCCGTACGAGAAGCTAGCCTACATAGGGTGCTGCCATATTCGCTCTTTTACCCTATCTGGCAATTGAACTGCTTGGAAAACGGCAACTGTGTTGACCACCACTTATTTAGCGTTTGAGATATATAGAGAATCTAGCCTCTGGCCACTGTT